>JAVALU010000805.1:3695000-4122500 GCA_030770095.1 Gila robusta | reverse complement strand
TAAATATAAATGTTTTTAAGTTAATTGTCAATGTTTAGGAGCAGCATAGAGATCAAACAGACATGGACAAAAAGCTAGAAAAAAGATTTAATAAGGCCTTTAAAATTGAAATACTTAAAGCACTCTTTAAAAATGAAGCACAGCCTGGTAGCCATTAGAAAGAGCGAATCTTTCACAGAGGACTGATACTCTTGCTGAACAGAATAAAAGTCAAATCCACTCTCTCAAACACACCAAAAGGCACAGGAAAGGTCTGATGGCTTTCGGCTACAGCACTCGAACAGTTTCACTCGGCCACATTGCACCGCTAATCTGGTGCCAATTCCCTGAACTCTATCACACCCTGCCACTGCGCTCTCGAAGCCCTCCAGACAGCCGTCCATCACCCCTCGGCATGCTGGGACAGCACAAGGGAGACACGCTGGCTCCTTTTGAGGTGTCTGTACTCAGAATTGGCAATAAAGGCAGTGCTGTGGCCATTTGCGATGCAGTGAGGAGTTTAGTAGTGTGTGTTATATGAGAACCACACATCGGTGTTGAGCACATGTAGGTGATCTCTTAAAGTGTTTGCTTTAAGCTATTTTAGATCCAAAATACTGTTGCATAAAAACTAAGTAAAAAGATAGAACTGAATATACTGTGTCCCAAAAAATAATTTGGACACTTAAGCGACATTTAAAAATGCCATTGCATTAGACTTGGCAACAAAATATCAAACCAAGTGATATTTTTTTCGAACAAGATTTTTCTTTAGGCGTTCAAAATTAAGACTTGAAAAGTATTTGGAGACTTAGGCTAATAGTTTTATTTTATTTTATTTTTTACCAGGAAGGTCCCATTGAGATACAATATCTCTTCTACAATGGATTCCTGTTAAAATATTGTTCAAAATGGAAAAAAATAAAATAAAAATAAATAAATAAACATTTGGAACTTGAGGAGAAATGAATCTTCAAATCGCTGTTGCACCAGTTAAAGGTGCAGTGTGTGATTATTAGCAACATCTAGCGGTTCGGTTGCGAGTTGCACTAAGGGCTCAGCCCACTGCTCACCCCTCCCTTTCGAAGAAGCTACGGTGGCTAACATGGGACAAACATATCGTGGTCTGAGACAGCAGAGAATAGCCAGAGTAAGCCAAGAGTGTGTAACATTGTCACTGTTTCTGTACCACAGTCCATTATAAACCACATCATGGATAAAGTTTACAAAGCCATAGTCAGGTGAGGATCAAGGGTCTTAATATATAATATAATAATAGTAATCAGCTGATTGTCTCACAAACGTAACCAGCACATTTCCCCCCACATAGCAAACCCATAATTCAGCGAGGGAGAAGAACCACATTAAACTATGCAACTATATATTTTTTCTAACAGGGTAGTAAAAGTTTAGCTGGCTAAATATGAGCTGTTACTGTGGCTGAGCTGGTTAAAGCGTAAAGCCTTGTTTAAACTCGACGCGTCCGCATGAGCCCAAAGGTGCGCGCGGCAAAAATGGCATGATTGTAACAGCGCGCGCGCCTCCGCATCCCCTAGACACCATTTACTACACACAATAGGCTTTTTTTCTCTGATTTTGAAAACTTTTCGCGATCGACTTAAAATGCTTCCAAGATCGACTTGTCGACCGCGATGACGGGTTGGTGATTCCTGTAACGTTACTGTTTTACGGTCAATGACAAGAGTACTAATCAGCTGTCTCACGAACGTAACCAGCACATTTATCCCCACATAGCAAAGCCATAACACAGCGAGGGAGAAGAACTAAGTTACATGAAACAATCCAACTACATATTTTACACCACTGACAAGGAAAAAGTCACTACTCACGGTGTTTATGGCTAGCTTCTAGCTTTCTGCTGCTTCTCTTTCAAGGTAGTGAGGAAACGCGTGTTTGCGTTCGGCTACGGTAGAAACATGACGTCACAATATGTCGACCTTCATAGAAGGGGGCGCCCGCGGTTATGTAGATATAAATCTCATTCTAAGGTAATAAAAACATTACGGTTTATTAAGTAAGTTCTTTATACACCACTGAAAACATAGTTATGGATGTCATATTGCATTTCTGTTAATAGATACTCAAAATTTTTACACATTGCACCTTTAATTAAAAGTATGTATAAAAGCACTTTTTTACAGATGCCACTGGTGTGTAATGCAATTGCAATGACATTCAGACATTTTAAGTGTCACTTAAGTGTCCAAATACCATTTGGGGTCACTGCACACACACACACACACACACACACATTTTCATAGCCCAAAGGCACCTCTGTGTGTGTGTCCTGGTGACAGCTGTTGGATCCCGGGAGCAGGTGTGCTAAGCTGAACAATGAGTTGAGACATGGATGTATTGCACCTAACAAGCAAACTTTCCAGCACTGGCCAGAGGGCATGGCACAGGCAAATGGACAGTGTGTGTATGCATGCGCATGGCAACCAGGCATTCACACGCCATAAACACTCTGTAAACGAGGTACGGAGAGCAAGGTCAACACAGAGGACTGACCTCCTCCATTTTAACGAGCTTGTCCATAAAGAACAGCATGTATACCGAGCCAAACTGCACACTCGATGTCCTGTTGCACTGGGATTATGGTAGTGAGAACAACTAGTATGCTAACTAATGCACATTCAAAAAGAACTGAGATGCTTTAAAGGAGTTGTTGAGGGGGGAAAAAATCTGTGAAAAAGACTAGTACATGATAAAAAAAGTTGTAAATATAGATAATTAGAGTATGTTTCACAAGAAAATACTTTTAAACGTATTACTTGCCTATAACTGTGAAATTCACTAGCAATTTCTAAATGAATTTTTGTAGTGTATGAATTTACATGCAATTGGTTTATGCTCGTTTAGTCCTGGTTTACAAGCATAGCCATGGTGTTCACTAGGGGTGTAACGAAACCCTCATGTCACGAACTCACAATACGATATTATTGCGATACTCCAAGACATGATAAAAGGTTAACAAAAAATGTACTGTTGATTAAAATGCTAAATTTGGTATTACATTGTGGGTGTAAATGAATAGGCTTTGACTGTAACCCAATGCACAGGACAATGGTGACCAGAATACAAATATTACAGATTCTGAAGCTGAAAACAGAATTATTTTAGATGAATATGCTTGCACTCTTTCACTGGCTAAATATATTTAAAATAATGTAGGCCGCTTTTAACTGGTAACATAAGACATTTGGCATTATCAGGAGCCACAAATATTCCCCCATTGCATTATTATACAATATATTTAACATTATATATAGTAGTTTAATGTAGTACTGACACTAAAACTCTGTTCTTTGACATTTTCTTATGATTTTTATTTTAGGTGAACTATACACAATACATATTGTCACTATCCACGATAAATATTGTTGCATTTTTGTATTGCGATATATTGTTACACCCCTATTGTTCACCAGCAAACATTTTTCAAAAAGTCTTTTTGATGAAGTTAGTTGTCCACGAGAGACTAAAGCCTGGTGGAAACACTTATTTTTAAGCAACATGACCTTCAAACTAGTGCACATTTGTGCTTTTTAGACATTGACATTTTATGGTTTTGGTCAAGTCGTGTTCATCCAGACCTCGCCAAAAAACCCGTTTCGCATTGGCTGGAGACTACACTGAAACTGGATGCCATCGTAATTACTTTTCCATTCCTCATGTCCTCTTCAATCTCTCAAAACTTCTCTGTCTATAGTGAACAGAGATCCTTATAAGGAAGAAAACTTTGAAATGTTTTTATCTCAAAATAGAACTCAAACAATGAAAAAAAAAGCAAAATTATGCAAGAAAGTTCCCAGTGCCCCTGAGGATGCTCTTAAACCATAGGTTGAAGATGTTTATAGTCTATTAGGATCTCGCAGACAATCTTCTCAATAAAACCGGTCATTTAGAGCACATGCTGTTCTGGCATGAACATCAAGAGAATATCTGTATTAATCCAGCAACTGGAATCCCCGGTGAGACTGAGAGCTGCTGGATACGGTTACAGAGGAAATTCCACGAGGGATGAACCGTTCTGAGTAGAGAACTCATGCAAATGCACGAAAAACAATATATTAGGCACAATTATGTGCAATTAAATGGCAGTTTATTTGCACACAACTGGGAAACTGTGTGCTGTGAACCTAATATGCACATGCAGTAGGAGTAAGATATGTCGACACCTTAATCAAAGTGCACAATTTTTGTCATTTGATGATAAATTTATGCACTGCCCATTATACACAGCTACCTGTGTTTGAGAGATGCACATGAGAAAAGCAATAATAATTTTTAATATTAAAAACATATTTGCAGGTCAAAGTTAAAGGGCTAGTTCACCCAAAAATGAAAAAGAATTTATTAATTATTTATTAATTCCGTACCCATAAGCCTTTTATTCTTCTTCAAAACTCAAATGAAGATATTTTAATGAAGTCTGAGAGATTTCTGTCCTTACATAGACAGATACGCAACTATCACTTTGACGCTTCAAAAAGTTCATAAAGAGATCGTAAAACGATGAATGGAGCACTTTAGTCAAAATTTTCTGAGAAACTCAATCGCTTATGATGAACAGAACAGAAACAGAACATATGGAAGCAAACATGATTGAGCTTCCGTTTACCACAACCGATGTATGGGTTGATTAATATGTAATAATTCTCTATGTAAATCTGTTCATCATATAAAGCGATCGAGTTTCTTCAGAAAATTTGGACTAAACCGCTCGATTCATATGAATTAGTTTTACGATCTCTTTATGAACTTTTTGAAGCGTCAAAGTGATAGTTGCGTATCTGTCTATGGAGGGACAGAAATCTCTCAGACTTCATTAATCTATCTTCATTTGAGTTTCGAAGATGAACAAAAGTCTTTAGTGTTTGGAACAACACGAGGGCGAGTAAATGATGATCATTTTTGGGTGAACTTAAACATTCTACATTATTTTGCCCATTCAAAGTTATCCAAGTATAATTAATTAAATAAAATATACATTATTTATTTTAGACCTGGATGAATTAGCTTTACTTTTAAAATTAAAAATTTCACCAGCAAAAAAATTAAATAATAATACTCTAGTCTACTCTATCAACTAGTAAACACATAAATTCAATAAATTATTTATTTTATACATGAATAAATTTGCTTTAAATAATATTGGCTGCAATGCAAAATCTGATCTAAAAAAAAAAAAAAAAAAAAAACCACCAGTAATAAAATAAATAATAAAATTGAATAAAAAATAAATAAAGATAATAATACTAATACTCTTGCATCTAGTAGTGACAGTGACTCTGCATCCAAATGCAGGACATATACAGGTAAATACTATCCATTACAACCTCATTTTGGTACGCTGTGTTTATGTGAGGATAAAAGCTTGTAAAAATCTTCCCCCAAAAGAAATGTGAGAAAGAATTGTTCAGACCCCTCCTACGCATCTCTACATCCCTCTCTCCTCCTATACTCCACCCCTTCACTTTTCCTGCCATAAACTTTCAAACTCCACATTGCTGCCACAGACACTCTTTCCTCGAAAAGAAAACCAGAGCAACGGGATTGAACCCCAATACTGTTCATCTGCAGATTTAGGTAGGTAACCTTTTCTTGTATACCTCGCATATGGACCACAACAGTCATCTAACTGTCCACGATCAGTTTATCTAGATTTTGTCTTTGACTATTATCACATTTGGCTATTGTGTCTATCACTGTTTCACCAAATGCATCCAAGGTCTTTTACATTGCAGAAAAAAATAGAAGTATTTTTCATCGTTAGTACACGTTAACTAATGTGAACAAATGGAATCTTATTGTCAAGTGTTATATATTTTTTATATAATTTATTTTATAACTGTATAAAATATAGGCTATATGAAATGTATATTTTTATATATATATATATATATATATGCCACAACAGATTCTTAATTTTATATAATTTATATTATATTATATATAAAACTGCTATCTTTTATAAATTACATAAAAATTATATATATATATATATATATATATATATATGTTTTTAATAATAATAATAATAATATGTTTATTTTTTATAGCGCCTTTCAAGAACCCAAGGTCGCTTCACAAACTTTTTGTGATTAGCAATTTCTGGAAAGACTATATATTTCATTGAACGCTATATATAGTGCAGTACATACATGATAATTCGAACAAGTCATCACATTTGTTGCATCACAAAATCGCAACTGTATTGCGAATAAAACTGCAGCAAAGGTGAAAGAATCGGTGAGAGAATTAATCTGTGGTATCATTTGCTTCACTTTTGTCCAGTACTGCATTTATAAAAACAATACTTTCAGATTTTTCATTTTTTTTTAATAAAATGTTTTGATTATGAATTTTATTTTTTTTAATTAAATTGTATACAATTGTATCAATACTGTATCAGAAAGATCTAAAGTTTTAAAGAAATACAGTGGCAAAAAAAAAATTTAAAATTAAATTTCAATATACAACTGTATAGGCACAACCCATAGTGTGCATGGCCAAAAACGTCTGTGGTAATGCCAGTTCACCAGGCGCTGTCCTCCTACCCGACTGTTACGAGTCATGTCCTCAGAGACCAAGCCACGAAACATCCTCTGCATTGCTCTGCGATGCCATCATGGAAAGTTCAGCATCGAGGCTAACTGAGTGCACTCGCTTGGCCTCAAGTGGACTTATTTGTGCAAGGAAGTTGCCAGGAGAGAGTTAGAAAAATATGCACATAAACATACTCAGGCTTGGGAAATCTCCGGGCCAGTTTTTCTAATGATTTCCTTTTTTGGTGCGATTCTATCTTATTTTTTGCTCCACTTGTTTTCTCTTTTTCACAACTTTCTTGGCAGTGTCTGTGCATTTTAATGCCGATGAGTTGGCGTTTTTTTGCCAAAGGAGTTGATAGAAATCTGCTCTGAATAACCATGTGAGGAAGGGTATCTTAAGCTAAGGGACCCGCTCGATACCCTCCTAAGGAGATAGTTAATGATCTTATCATTCCCAGTGGTGATGGGAGACATGACTCCTGACGAGCTAACTAGGGCGATGGAGCGCTGCTGACAAACATCTGTCGCAAGCCTGTCGTCACCAGCATGTTTATCTCGTCCGGGTCACATGTTAGGCTTCACTGTCCAGGCTTCACTGTCAGTCACTCGTCTACTTCACCTCTTTCTACAGTGACACTGGCCAGCTCGATGCAAAGAACACTATGAAAACATCGGTGAGGAATAGGTGAAAATGACATGAGACCCAACATACTTCTATCCCACAAAGCATAGTTACATTGGCGTCAGATTAGATAAGTGCAAGTAAAATACACAAACAAAACCCTCAAATTATCAACATTTCAAGTTTTTTTCTTCAAGTACTCGACAAAAATGGCCAACTAAGTAGGGTTGTGCAAGATGACATTTTAAATATTGTCTTGTTGGTGGGTTGTGTGAACGAGTCTTAAAGAAGCTCTGTAATAGGGTTCCTAAACTTTCTGACTAACAAATTGCCATAATTTATTCTTTTTCCATACATTTTTCAGTCATTTATTAAAATTAAGTATTTTAAAAAAAAGATTGTATATAAATAACACTAAAGAGTTGCAAAGCAATTATTAGTCAAATAAATACTTTAGAACTGAGATTAAAAAAACTTTTTTCCATGACCTTTTAGGACTTTATCAATTCTAGCCATTTATTCCAATTTTAGAAATTCCCTTTATATTTCCAGGCACCGTTGGAAGTGTTTACTTAGGCCATTTTTGGCTTCACTAGATGCATTCCTTAGGGGACATTTACATGAGATCGATTCTTGTGTTAAAATACAAGTTTTAGTTTGATTTTAAACTTAAATAATCTGCAATGCTCATGGTGTGAGGTGTTCAGAACAGCACAAATTAACTAAATTAGCCTAAACAGCTAAAGTACTGCAAAAAAAAAGCATGCTAACTTAAGCAGCTGTTCAAAATATTTAAAGAAAAACAGTAAGAATAGAAATACATTGTTTTCCTGACAGGAAGACTCTGCTGAAGATTTCAAAACCATCTTAAACAACATAAATTGTGGAAATGGAGTTGAACATGCACGCTATATTCAAGGCCTGTTTCATGTCTTTACAAGTTGTTGCAAAGAAACTGTTTTCTGTCAAGTAAGACTAGGATGCTCAGCAAATCTTACACTTCCCAAAAACACGAACGGTTTCCCATTAGTCTAAAGTAGTCACAACCTACATATCCAACAACAACAACATCATCCCAGGCCTTCATTAGCCTCTGGGTGATGAGTTCGAGTCAGGCTCCTGAGGGATGATTTCAGTGGAATATCGTAACCACAAAAGGTCATTCCTAAGAATAACCTTAATGCAGCGGCCAATCAAAACACAGTTCACAGGTGCTTCCATGTCCATGATGTTACTCGGGATACGAATGCCTCTGTAAGACAGAAATCCCTACAGATTGGAGAAGACAGGAATGAGCAGCGGTCTGAAAGAGAGAGATAAGCTTGTCCAAGATAATAACACAAAGATTTATAATCAAGGCCACTTTATCTTTCACCGAAAAACAGGGATTCATCTAATCTTTCCGGAGGCGAAGTGCTAAATCCTGAGTTAGGCTGTTTTGTACACATGTAAAATAAGCAATATAAAACATCTTTCTGAAGCCACCTCTTTTTATTCACTCAGAGCCAAGACGGGATACTGAAAAGAAATAAGCTCACTCCTACACAGTTATATAAAGACACTCAAGTCTCATCTTGGAAGTATTCAATAATAATAAAGTAAGTTAATGACATTGCACTTGATGTATAATAGAACAAGGCTTTGTACAAGTACATCTTTTTTAGAGGAATGGAAGAGTAAGACTCTGAACGAAGAAGAGGAACCGAGACCCCTGTGGTTTTAATTTTAAAAACCTGTCAAGCATCTTCTTTTTAGGTGACATATCTGCAAATGAAACTGTTCAGGGCATAGGAGTACTCTATTTGAGACTAAAAGCAATTTCATTTGACTTGCATCAGTTGCAAATTGATAGAACACTATGAAGAGTCAGCGACAATTCACGTGACGTTTTTCTTTCTTTTTGAACCAATAAAACAAATGTATTCAAAAAAGGAAGCATTAAGTTGAAATCGAACACATCATAATAAGACAGTAAACAAATGTATATAATGTTGCAAAAATAAACACTGTTCTTTTCAACTTTCTACTTTCAATGTTGAACTTTCTATCAATCTTTAAAAAAAAATGTATGCCAGTCTCCACATAATAATTAAGCAAATTAAGACAAATTGTTGCACGAAATGTTTCTTGAACAGCAAATCAACATATTAAAATGATTTCCCGAAAAATCATACTGAGAACTGGAATGAATTACATTTTAAAATATATTCAAATAGAAAACAGTTATTTTAAATTGTAATAATTTAACAGTATTACCGTTTTGTTTTTTTATGCAGCTTTGGTGCATGAGCCAAAAACATAAAATATTAAAAATTACCAACCTCAAACTTTTGAAAGGTAGAGTATATAATGATTTTGTCTCAGAACAATGCAACAAGAAATGCTTAAAAATAGTCTAACTTTATGAAGATATCTTGAATTTAATGATTCATAATTTCTATTTTTCATTTTGGACATAGCACCTTAGTTCAATTAATTAAAATCATCCCAAGACTTAAAATTTCATGAACCCATCATCATTGAGTTTTCTCTTTCTTTCTGCAATGTATTAAAGCAATCAACATTTTTCTGTTCCAAATTGCTGTTTTACATGTTAAACACGGTATAAACTTGCCACATTCTTGCTACCATACTACATACTACATACATACTACATTGTAAAATCACTCTTCCGCAACATTTGTTATGTGAAAGTCAAAGTGGCCCGTTACATTCTTATCGAAGCCCGAATGCAAATCATTGTGAAAGGACCTTTAAAGGGATAGTTCATCCAAAAAAGAAAACCCACTCTTCTGCAGAACACAAAAGAAGATATTTTGTACATGTTTGTCCAATGCTATTGGGACCTCAACATTCTTCAAAATATCCTCTTCTTGTGTTTTGCAGAATCCTACAGGTTTAGAGGCTGAGTAAATGATAGCAGAACTTTGATTTTTGAATGAACTACCGCTTTAAAGGTGCAGTGTGTGATTTTTAGCGGCATCTAGTGGTGAGGTTACGAATTGCAACCAACAAAAGTTACGGTGGCCGACAGGAAGTGATGTCATCGTCTGAGACAGCAGAGAGTAGCCAGTTCAGCAATGAGGTTTCTTTACAAGGATAAATTAAGAAATTATGTTTACTTAATTATTCAGTAAAACTATGTTATTGCGAATATTATTGTTACTTGTTCATCATTGTGTCAGTGTTTTATTCGCTGAACTAAGCTTGCTTCCTTGCACGAAGAGCAACATAGTAATGAAACGCGTTTGTCCGTTTAGGGCCACTGTAGAAACATGTCGGCGCATTTCAATGATCGGGAACCCGCGGTGTGTGTAGACAGAAACTGCTCATTCTAAGGTAATACAAATATAACGGTTCATTAAGTAAGGTCTTTATACACCACTGAAAACTTCTTTTTCAAGGTAGTGAGGAAACGCGCTCTGTAGCGCTGTGTGTTCGCTGTCGGCTACGCTAGAAACATGACCACACAATATGTCGACCTCCATAGAAGGGGGAGCCCGCGGTTATGGAGATATAAATGTCTCATTCTAAGCTAATAAAAACATAACGGTTCATTATACACCACTGAAAACATAGTTATGGATCTTATATTGCATTTCTGTCAATAGATCCTCAGAAATATTACACACTGCACCTTTAAGAACATATTAGTCTTCTGAAACATCTACCGGACCTGCATGTCACATGTGAATACTGCATGCACATTCACTCTTTCATCTGTCTGCTCCTTCCCCTCAGCCTTGTGTCCAGATCGCCACCACAACCAGCGCTTGCGGCACTGCCGTTCTTCCTCGCTCTCCCCTCTCTCTCTCTGCACTAATCCATCCCACCCCCCCGCTTCGGCATGGACAAGGTGCAGCACATCACACGGGCGGCCATGCGCCGGGCGTCCACCATGGAGGTTCCCCAGCAGGCCAAGCAAAACATGCAGGAGCTCTTCGTCAACTTCTGCCTCATCCTCATCTGCCTGCTGCTCATCTACATCATTGTCTTGCTAATGTGAGCGGGAGTTTCCCCTGTAGCCAATGAGGGCGAAGGACTGCATATAGGGGGCCAATCGCATTGAGGGGCGGAGCTATTTATTAATTTATAGCGGGTTTTGAGTAGTTGGGTTGTACATTGCATGATTATCAATTTCATTATAAATGGCAAATTCAGAGTGACACGAGAACGACAATACTTTTTCAGTGGATGTTGCTGCCTGACATCAATAACTAGAGAGTCAGCTGGTAAAATTACAATATATTTGTGATCACAATTTAATTTAATTCCATTGCGGGACAAACACTAAGGCAGCATCACATGTATCCTTTCTGTTTTCATAATGCATTATGCCATTGTGAAAAAACAACTCCACGACGGTGGACGAGGCAAAATTAATAAGACTAATATAAATATTAAGTATAATTGAACAATTTCATTTAATACAAAATAGTAACATTACCTTTCAAAAGTTTGGGGTTAGTATTTTTTTATTAATAGTTTAATTCAGCAAGGAGGCATTCAATTTATCAAAAGTGACAGTAAAGATATTTATAATGTTACCAAAAAAACAACAACAACAAATAAATAAATAAATGCTGTTCTTCTGAATTTTCTATTCATCAAAAAAAAAGAAAACCTTGAAATATAGGGTTAGAAGTAGCACAACTTTATTCAACATCAATAATAATAAGAAATGTGTTTTGAGTAGTGATGGGATATATCGATACTGACGTCGAGAATCGAAAGTATCGATACTCAAAATAAAAATATCGATACTACAGTTTTTTTTTACCAGTGATTTTGTTTATTTGACAAGAAATCTAATGCGTACAATATGCATTGAATTGTATGAATAGCCTATGTTAGAGAATAATTGTGTAGTAGAACCACTTCCCTGCTTATCTGAACTGAACACGCAAATGCTGCAAGTCAGAACCAATCAATCACAGAGAGCGTTCACACACTGCCAACAATGCATTCAAACCACTAATCTATATATTATCATTAGATAGATCAGTGATTCAAACAATGCTTAACAGAAGACTGAAAAATATATGTTTGAGCTATTTCACAATAAACAAATTGTAGCATTGTGCAAATTTGTGCAATTAAATTGAATGTTAAAAGTTCATACTGATGTTCTATTCTGTAACTAATTTTAATATAAATCATACACTGTCAGAATAAAAAGATTACATTTACTGGCACTCCCGTATGAAAATGAACATTACAGTGATCATAGTTCAAATAGGCCTATAATATTTTGTATATTTCCATGGTTACCACTACAAGTAAACATTTTAACCATGTGTAAATAAAAATATAATCTAATAAATTCCAATTAAGGCAAATTGAATGTTAAAATGCCTTTCAAATATAATGTTTAGTGGGTATCATTACCCATTTTAATCTTAGTAATTCAATAATTTAAGAAATTTTCAAATTTAAAAGTTCAGTTTAGAGGTATCGTATTGGTGTCAGTATCGACGATACTGGCCTTGAAAGTATCGGTATCGTATCGAAAACAAAATAAGTGGTATCGCCCATCCCTAGTTTTGAGCAGCAAATCATTCTGTATTTTTGATCAAACAAATGCCAGCATAAGCAAATCTCACAAACCCCAAACTTTTAAACGATAGTGTACGTACAGTATATATAATATTCAATATAATATATAATTCACTGTGAACTTATGAAGCATGCAACTGTCTTTCCATGTCTTTGTCCCGATCCCATCAGATGTCATCTGAGTCACGTCTTTCGTTACACACTATGCCAAACTGAAAACACTTGCTCAATAAAAACATGACATGATCACGTGTGTGCAATAAAGTGTGCCGCTTCTGTTTTTGACTGATACTCCCACTGTACTAACAATCAAAATCAGTATTTTAATGATCACGAAGTCACAGAAAGTTTGTTTGAATAAGACCTAATACATAAGAGAACCAGTTATTGTCTGTTTCTATGACTGTGTCTTGTCAACAAAGCTCATGTCAGTCTGTCAATCATCTTTAGCTCTTTCTACGGCGTATGAGAGGCCAGCGGCGCGATGTAACCTCGTCCTCCTGTTCACTGGCAAACAAGATCATCTTCCACCGGGGGCTGAATACGCTTGGGCTACGCGGAAACAACCCAGCAAACCTCCATCTCATCAGTATGGATCTGACCAATAACCGAGGACTAAATCTGCTGCTCAACTTCCTGCTTATTGTCGTGGCTCTCCTGCTCATGCTCATTCTGGTCAAGCTCATGTGACCCGAAAATGGCCCGAAACAAGAATAATCGGTTTAAGAGACTCCCACTCGCTCTACCTCCAAAACCATTTTAAAAACACTGCCAACGCTTTCAGACATTAGGCTGACTTCTATCTTTTTATAAGTTAGACAAACCTGTGCATGATTGATAGGGAGAAAATGTTTCTGATTGGCTAGTTTTCCAAAGTGGGCTAATCCCTCTTACTCTTTTTTTGTCATTTTTTTCAGGACACATATTTCACTCATTTGAATCAGTCAGTAGGGAGATTTTTTAATTAATTTTCTTAGCTTACAACACCTTTAACCTACAACACACGCTTTGCAAGAGCTTAATTGAGGGGTAGGCTTACAGTAAATTGATAAAAACGGTTTACCACCGCATCACTCTGCAGAATCAAGAAGAAAAAAAAATCAAAATGGATAAAAAATACTCCATTTTAGTTCTAATATACTGAGGCTTTAAATCTGGCAGGAAGTACAGGTGCACTGCTTCAGTCTCACGGCGCCCTCTAGTGGTTGTTTTCTCTCACTGCTCACGAAAACATCAACACTAGGATTAAAAATGGGATTTACCTCAAAAATGAGATTTCCCTTTCTCTGTGAACAGCAGGAGTGGATTAAAGTACACGGCCAAATTAATTAAACTGAAAATCACATGACACCCATTTTCCTAAAAATACTACATGTGCATTTTTTTCCTGCCTGCTATAAAAGCAGTAGATACACACTCCTAATCAGATTTATTTCATAAATAGAAGGACATAGTCATGTTTTTAATGAGAAAACACACTGGTTTGCCTATAATATAATCAAAGTTGTTACCTTTTTACATTATTTATACAATCACAATCACTGTGTTCTTGTGTTCTCTGTGTGAATATATTTATGAAGTAATGATATACATGTTCATAATGCAAGTCTTTGAGAAATAAGACTGAATGGAAGTAAATGCTGCAAATAAAACCGTTCCACTGATAACAAATGTTTTTGGTTTCTCTTTAGGTCGAATAAAACATTTTGAGCCTCAATTGGAACAAACACGGGGTCTTTACTACTAAAAATAGACACCCGGCACAGGAGACCATAATCAACATGAAATCAGAAGTGACTTTATTTACTTTCTTAATGCACATTCCTGGTCATATTGTGTATGATTCAACAGTGCACATGATTTCAATCATAGACTTGTTCTGTTTCTAAAATGACTTTCCTTTTCGGCTGATGCCAGGAATCCATCAATCTTTTCACCGCTCCACTCCATCTATTATCTATATTCTGGTACGCAAGATGCAGTTTTCAGAAAAACGCTGGATTTAAAGATTTCACCATGACTTTTAAAGCATTATCTGAAAGTTAATTCTAATTCAAGTGCAATACAAGTTAAACTCTACTGACAGCATCTGAGGTATGAATTACCACAATGATTCGAAATAATAATTTTAAATTAATTGTAAATGTTTATAAATGGAATTATATATATATATATAATTATTTTTTTAAATATCTATTGATATATCTATCTATCTTTTTTTATTGACAATATTAGAAGGGCAACTTTTTTTCATTAAATTGGAAATTTTGCCTTGGCAACTAACTAAAATAAAGTTTAATAAAAGTATAAGTTTAAATAAAAATTTAATGAATTGTATTTATCAAAATCGAAATAAAAATAAATTAAAGCAAAACTTGAAATATTTAAAATCAAAACTATAATTAAAAAAGCTGAATAATAATTCATAAAAACTATAATGGTATATAAATAATACTAAAATAACACAATATAATCTGGAACATCCCTTAAACATGCATTTAAAAAAAAAGAATGTCTGATAAATGAAGTATGGCTTGTGCTGTAAACAGAAGGATAATTCACTCCACCACTGTCTCCAGCAGGGGGCGCTATTAACCATCTAACCAAGATATTTCCGTTACACTTTATTTCAAGGCGTCATTGTTAACAGTGTAATTATATATTTAAGTACTGAGAAATATGAATTAACTACATGTACTTACTATAGGGTTAGGGTAGGATTAGGATTTGGTTGAGGGTTAGTTGAGGGATAATTTACTGTTATTACTATGGTAAGTACATTATATAACAAGGACACTGTAAAATAAAGTGTTACTGATATTTCTTCAATGGTATCATGCATAAAAACAATTCAGCATCCGCTTTACCATAGACACACACAACTAGAGCACCCGCATATTTTTATCATCTTCATAATCGCTGTCAAAAACATTGCAAACTGACCTGTGGGAGTTCTGCCTCCTGCCGTACTCGCTGTTCCTGTTGCCATGAGCCGCCACATCCCTCGGGTCCCGGCCGGTACTCCATCTGCTCACTCAGCCACATCTGCGTGCGCACGTCCGGCTGGATTGGCGACCCCCCCACGGCCTGGTGCCGGAGCGCGGGACCTCTCTGCCCGGGCCCGATCGGGGCGGTCTTGCTCTCCGGTAAGGCACTGTAGGAGAGGTCTAGCGTGCTGGGCTTGAGCGGAGACGAGCACGACGAGTCTGTTCTTCCTAGGGTGTTACCGCTGCCCAGCTCATACTTCGAGGTGGAAAGCTTGTGCAGGCTCTCCGAGAGGAAGCCGTCTGAATAAAGAGGGTCCTGTCGGTAGCCGTAGAGCACTCCTCGATCCAGGGATCCGTGAGGGTCCGCGCGGTGCGCCGGTCTCCCGGAAGGGCCGGTCTTCTCCTGGCCGGTGAGACGGGTGAGGGAGGACCAGCGGCGCACGGGTCGCGGGTCCTTCATGTCCAGCGGGCTGTGGAGGGGCGAGGGGAGCTGGCAGCTGCTCCAGGGGCTGCTGGGCGCAGACGGAGCGCTGAGCTTGGAGCTGGACGGAGACGGCATGACGTGGGCCGTGGGGATGGGGGCGTGCGAGCGCAGGTGCTGGAAGGATAACGTGCCGCTGGAGCTGGAGTGGTCTGGAGACGGACAGAAACAGAGATTAAGGTGAGACACGGCACGCAAAACTGTTTTTTTTTTTCACTGGTCAATTTTGAGATTTTGGGATATTTTATATTTTAGATTAAAGGAACATTTGAGTAGGAATTTCTCCCAATGGAAGCCTCCGTGGACCTACCCGTCACATGTATATAAAGATAATAAATTCTTCGTTTTACGAGGATAAGTCAGATAATTGGCAGAGGTATTTGTACACCATTGAGGACATATTTATGAATAAAAATATTGATTTTAGATAATAAAATACCTAAAAAACTACACATTGTCCCTTTAAGATGAGACTGTTTTTTTTTCACTGGTCAATTTTGAGATTTTGGGATATTTTATATTGTATAAAGAGAGATTAAAGGAACATTGAGTAGGAATTTCTATTCACCTGTAGTGTCTCGCCTTAAATGTAGACATTACTGCTCAACAAAGCTTTACAAAACATCCCATAAAAACTGACCACAGATTTCCCTGAACAATATAAAAAATTAAATAAAATTATTGTTATAAATAAGTGTTAATTATGACTGGATATTATACTTATTTACTATATTTTAAAGAAAACAAACAAATAAACAATAGTGTTATTAATAAGTATTAAAAATGGGATGGGATATTATTCTTGTGTGGACTAGACTGATGAGTGAAAATAAAAAATAAATCAGTGTTTAAAATGATTCAACATAATTCTTATGTGGAATTAAGAAATAAAAATAAAAGTGTTATAAATAAGTGTTAAAAATAGTGATATATTATTCCTCTGTTCACTGGACTGAATGGAATGACTGACATTGCAAAGCAAAATTGCAAAATAATGTTAAATTATGCAGTCAAATGGAGAGACAAACACTTCTCAGTCAACTGAAAAGAGATTAGAAATGAACACATTAGGGGAAGTGAACCGCTTTTAACGTCCTTGCCCCGAAAGGTATTACAGAGAACAGTTTCGAGTGACACAAGCCTCTGATGATGATCACAGGAAGTGAGACGTACGTACTAGATATTCTTATTCTTCCTGTGAGACAGCAATGACTGAAAGCAACTGGATGAAGATGACCTAATACTGACCCTGCCCAGAGTCCTCCAATATCCCATCATGCACTAGGGCTTCCCCCAGATCACATAGCTTCTCTTTCATGCTTTAAAAACAGACCACAAACACTGCAAGGCAACACGTCATGATAAACAGTGCCTGAACTCATCTGACTGTGAGTCACACACACACACACACACACACACACACACACACACACCACACACACACTGCTCCAAGCTGAACACATCCCTAAATCTACCCACAGAAAAGCACCAAACTTTGAAATTTGCTTTAACAACAATATATATTCAAATTAGTAAAGTTACATTTATAAGGGATGCACGCATATGGCTGATGCAAATAGAAAATAATTACAATCATTTTAAAATAATTATTATTTTATAGGTCCAATAATAGTCGATGGAGGGACCTAAGAGTTTTTATTAAAAAAATATTCGAAAAATATAAAGTAATGTGAAATACCCCTGAAAATGGAAAGATGAAATACAAAATAAAATACCTTGTAGAACAACATAAAGTAATATATCATGAAATAATACATCATGAAACATTGCAATCAATAAATGAGCATATTGAAAAGCCAGTAGAAAAAAACAAACAGGGCATGACATGTATTATGAAATTTATATATATTTACAACATCATAGTATTAATTTACATATTAATTGAGTCTGTTAAATCCCTCAATAATAGTCAACATGATATTATATATTATACATCTATAAATCCGTTTGTCTACTTGTTTATCCTTTTATTTTTTAAAGTCAAAATATTATGTTCAACAGAAAAAGCGGATAAATAAAAAATTTCAATACTTCAATTCTCCAGATTATTGCTTATTTCAGTTGGTGTAATACAGTCATATTAAATACATGTTCCTGATTTTATTAAAACCAGTAAATTTAAGATGTTACAATAATAGGTTACCTGTCTTTCTTTCTTTTTTTATAATGTAAATAAACCAGGCAATAATGAAGCAAACTACAATAGAACATGTGAATGCTCTCAGTCGTCCAAACTGAAGCAAAAATGCTTGCAAGATCTGGGAATGTATATCCGGTGACACTTTACAATAAGGTTAATTAGTTAACACTAGAGCCCGACCGATATGGATTTTTGGGGGCCGATGCCGATACCGATATTAGGGAGTAAAAAAAGCCCGATACCGATATATCGGCCGATATTATTTATGTGTATATTATAATACAGTAGCAATATTATTTATGTGTATTATAGTACAGTATACCAGTCAAAAGTTTGGACACTTTCCTATTGGTGTGTACAAACTTTTGATGGGTACTTTACACAGTAGCTATAAACAGAATAAATATATTTTATAAACACGTTTTGCAATGATCACTCAAATGTGGTGATCAAACACTTGTGTGACACAGATATGTAATGGAGGCAGGGGGAATGATAGAATGAGAATTATACAGTTGAGCTGTAACCAAACTAGTTTGCATTGCATGTTATATTATATTATATTCTAAATACTGTTGCATAATCTTCACTAACGACTTTGTCTTTTAATTTAGTCATAACTTGTATCAATAAATATATAAAAAGTGTCACTGACAAAACCTTATTATCTTCTATTTTTACTCTTAATTCCTCTAATCTCTACCAGTGGAGGAAGAACTCAGATCTTTTTACTAAAGTAAAATTAATAATATAATAATGAAAACGTTTTTAATTACATATGTACAGTACTTTTATACTATTTTAAATAATTAGTAAGCAAAATGTACTAAACGTGAAACTAGGCTACTCTTAATGCAAAATGGCCCTATATAAAGTGTTATAATTATATACATTTTTGGAATATTGCTTGATGTTGTAACGTAGCGTTATCAGGCAGAATGAGCTTTAACACTGTGTCTACACCGGACGCGGCCGTTACTGCTCGCGTCGCAACAGCTGTTTACCCGAGACAAAGCAGAATCAGTTTACTGTCGGAGATCGCTCGCGCCACGCATTTTAATCAATGTTTCATCAACCAATTGCCTTAATAAATAAGAAGTAAATATAGCAGACAATATAATAAGGACTTCTCAGCTGTGCGCTTGCAATAGTCACAAGCTCACACAATACGTGACAGAGGCTTGTAGCAGAGAAATCAATTCTGTGAATTACACTGCGCAAATCACAAGTAGGCTACTACCCACTGGATGAAGAAGGGTTGGCTCTCAGTCTCCACAAGCTACATAAAATATTCATTTTATTTTATTTTATTTTTCGTGTTCGCATTTATGAGGAAAAAACAATGTTACAGACTCGACAGTTCAGCACTACGGACGTGAGCGCTCTGAAAGCGGCACTAAAATATGCTTTGAAACTTTCACATAGACATCAAACAGAAAGCACAAAACCTTTCGTTTCAAAGTGAATTTCGTTTTGTATTAATTGTATCTTAATTTTAATCAATGTTTCATCAACCAATTGCCTGGATTTAATATATAAGAAGTAGATAGCAGACGATAGATAATCTCAACACGGAGGCGCCTGCGGGTGAACTGGAGCTCGTCTCATGAACCGAAACTCAGCGTATAGACCTGAGAATTGAAATATATCTATATTGAAATGTCTACTTTTAAACAAAACAATTCAAAACGAAAGACAGACAGACTCATGTAATCGTATGAAATGTGCATTTCTCTCTGGCACGCGTTCACTGAAGATCGCGAGTCAGCATCGTCAACTTCATCTTTGGCTGACACTGACTGAAAACACTTGTTTTTTAATAAACAATTAAAATGTCTCCTTGCTATATTTGTGGTATTCATAATCATTACTTTTGCCAGTTCTTGTGACAGCTTTTAGGTGCTTTATTGGCAGCGCCACCCTTACATGAATCACCGCACCCGCATTTTTTTAAATATTCATTTATCGGCCATTATAAATGCCGATACCGATAGTTAGGAAAATGCCTAAAATCGGCCGATAATATCGGCCCGCCGATATATCGGTCGGGCTCTAGTTAACACTAGTTAACTATCTTAGTTTGCATGAACTAAGAATGAACAATACGTCTTTGGCATTTATTAATGAATACCCTAGCAACCGCCTAGCAACACCATAGCAACCACCATGAACACCCTATCAACCGCCTAGTAACGTCATAGCAAACACCCAGAACACCATAGCAACTGCCTAGCAACGCCCTAGCAACCATCCAGAATACCCTAGCAAACGCCTAGCAACACCATAGCAACCACCCAAAATACCCTAGCAACCGCCTAGCAACCTCCCAGAATACCCTAGCAATACCACAGCAACCATCCAAAATACCATAGCAACCGCCTAGCAACACCATAGCAACCACCGATAAGCAACCATCTAGCAACACCCTAACCCCCACCCATGATTCCCTAGCAACCACCTAGCAACACCATAGCAACCACCCAAAATACGCTACCAACCGCCTAGCAATACCATAGCAACCACCGAGAACACCTAGCAACCACCTGAACACATGAATAAGCCATATCTCAGCACCAGAACATCGTACAGTCATATTTGTTGGCTCGTATGCAATCATGTACCACACCCTAGCAACCGAGTGGCGAGTTTTGCCACTGCAAGCACCACTTCACATTTTCTTCAGGAAGTGTACATTCTAGTTGTAAAGTGTTATACCGTAGGCCTATATCCTAAATAAATATTCTTGTAATGAGAAATCGAAAACAAGACACAGGCAAAACAAACCAATGGAGGTTTTGCTCTGACATGTTGATGAAGTGAAGGGAAGCGTGTGAAGTGTGTGTCCTGCGGTGTGAGCAGTCATGGCCAGGGTGAAGTGCTGACAGTCACAGTGAGATGAGCTGACAGGCTTTATCAGCGAGTCTCGAGGACGGCTGAGATACGGCTCAGATATCCTCTCATCACAGCCGTGTGTGCCCTGACCACTGCCTGTCTGCCTCGGACACTGCGCTTACACTTACACACACATACAAGCGATCAAGATTCTTCAAAGAATGTTCAGGAGGCTTACAGTGCCTAACATAAGTGAACACACCCATGCTAAAGTTGACTAAAAAGAGGAATAAAAAATCATCTTTTGGAAATTGATCTTAATGCCTTAATTTAAAAAATGAGGAAAAATCCAACCTTTAAGGACAGAAATTTTCTTTGTGAATGAATAATGTATCGTAAATAAATAAATGTTCTTCCTTAAAATACAGGTTGCATAAGTCAGGACACCCCTATGTTAAACTCCCATAGAGACAGCAGATTTTGATTTTTAAAGGCCAGTTATTTCATATATCCAGGATACTATGCATCCTGATAAAGTTCCCTTGGCCTTTGGGTTTAAAATATCCCACATCATCATCACACACCCTTCACCATACCTAGAGATCGGCATGGGGAACTTTCCATAAGATCATCTCTCAATGCAAATCATACCAGCTATTAGCCTAACTGAAAAAACACCATGCTAATCTCTAGATATGGTGAAGGGTGTGTGATGATGTGGGATATTTTAATTCCAAAGGCCAAGGGAAGCTTGTTCCCCGAAAAGTTATTAAAGACATAGTTAAAATAGTCCAAGTGACTACAGTGGCTCAATCTTAAGTTTATCAAGCGACGAGAATACTTTTTGTGCGCAAAAACAAACAAAAATAACGACTTTATTTCAACTATTCATTTCCTTCTCTGTGGGCCTCGAGTGAGTTCACTAGTGTAACAGCGCAGCGCTTCTGTGTTGTACGTCACACGCATCACACACATGACCAGCGTCGACCAATAGTGAGCCTACGTGTGACGTAGCACTACGCTATCACACTACGCTAACTGGCTCATTAGTGGTGGTGGAGGAGATTCCCCCTTCCATGTAAAGTGCTTTGAGTACCCAGAAAAGCGCTATATAAATTTATATTATTCCATGCCATACCATGATTTCACACTGAAAACTTGTGTTTTCGATATAACAAAAGAATTTTAGCGTACAACATGTTCACTCTCTATCCTTATATAGTCAAATGGTCTCCAAACCCTCCTTGTATTCGGAGTGCCGTGCCATTCCAGAAAGGTTGGACTAAGCCGCCCAGAATAAGCTCATCTGGTTCTACTTTACTCTGGGCTGGAGGAGAGCGAGGAAACCAGCACCGCTAAAGGCTTGAGCTACGGGTGCTTCATTCCCAGAATTCCCAGCAGAGGGGGGGGCAACCCACTGACGAGCGTCGGCTATCTATCAGTGCTGAATAAATGTGACAACTAGGTTTGAGGTTAGTCTACAAACTGATTAGCATGGTACAGATCAGGGTCAGATTAAAAAGACTTCAAGTGAATTCAGTTTGGTGTTGAAGCTCATTTACATTTAATCATTTAGCAGACACTTTTATCCAAAGCGACTTACAAATTGCAGAGCGCCGTAGCGCATTCGCGCAGCACTACCTCTCGCTCGTCCCTCCCTCTCTCTCTCTCTCTCTCACTCACCCGTACCTCTCGCTCGTCCCCCCTCTCTCTCTCTCTCTCTCTCACTCACCCGTACCTCTCGCTCGTCCCCCCCCCCCTCTCTCTCTCTCTCTCTCTCTCTCACTCACCCGTACCTCTCGCTCGTCCCCCCCCTCTCTCTCTCTCTCTCTCTCACTCACCCGTACCTCTCGCTCGTCCCCCCCCCTCTCTCTCTCTCTCTCTCTCTCTCACTCACCCGTACCTCTCGCTCGTCCCCCCCCTCTCTCTCTCTCTCTCTCTCACTCACCCGTACCTCTCGCTCGTCCCCCCCCCTCTCTCTCTCTCTCTCTCTCTCACTCACCCGTACCTCTCGCTCGTCCCCCTCTCTCTCTCTCTCTCTCTCTCTCACTCACCCGTACCTCTCGCTCGTCCCTCTCTCTCTCTCTCTCACTCACCCGTACCCCTCTCTCTCTCTCTCTCTCTCTCTCCCTCGCTCGCTCGCTTGGTGGACATAGACTGCAATTCACTTTTGCTTTATTTGAACAAAGCTTTATGCTGGCGAAATTATTTTTCAAAAGTTTTTTGCATATGGCCTGTTGAGGCTTTTTTTGTTTGTTTGTTTGTTTACAAAGGTCCTAACTGGCAGTTTTGCCTGTTATGGAATGTATCACTATTTATGTCTAAGCCTAATGTTTAATATTTTTTGAAGTGCAATTTTGTTTACATCCATTTTATTTATTGTTTTTGGTATTTATTCAAGTGCATTTTTTGTTAACAGAGACTGAGAGTCCATTGCTTTTATTGTTTTTGGTTGTTTTGTTCATTTATTGCGGATATTTAAAATGTTTTCTGTTTTCAGTGTTAAATAGTCTTTAGAAATAAAAGTTTATTGATCTTTGAAAAGGTGTACCTGCATTATTATGCCATTATCATTATTTTAGATGAAAATGGTCTCAGAACGACAACATTATCGTTTATTATTAATATTATCGTTTATCGCAATAATTTCTTGGACAATTTATCATCCAGCAAAATTTGTTATCGTGACAGGCCTACTTACAAATGAGGAGAGCAATAGAAACAGTTAAACTAACAATAGGACAACAATATGTAAGTGCTGTGATCCTTCCCAGTTTAGTGTGATTTCATGATGGTGGAGGTGAGGAACCGTGTGATTGGTTAAAGTCTCCCAAGGGCTGAATCGATGCGTTTAGATCGATGAACATGCTCTGTGCACTTTCATGTGATTTGGGTTTCTTGGCGGGTTTCTGTCAGATGCTCTGTGATAAACACGTCGCCGTGTGTGTTTGTATCTGTACGATTTTGAAATATGGGTCACCGAAATCTACAAAGCTCTTCCTCCTACTGAGATCAAGCCATTTATACCCTCCCCCCCCCCAATGGAAGGATAGATGGATAGATCGATGATGAGAGTCAAAAATTCAAGACTTTGCAGTGTGAAATGCCAAAACACCACAATAACTGTCAGAAAGCATCAGCAATCTGAGTCGAAAGTGTCTTCGAGCTAAAGCATCTTCCTGTGCCAGAGTAAGCAGAGGCGTTCTGTTATTGCAGACGCCCTCTCAACCCCTTACAGCTGCTCACAGCTGGAACACACGCTTATTTTTATTCAGCAATAAGGAAAAAGTGCTGGCTAACAAGTGAATGTTCTCAGGATGGTTATGTAATGGCAACTTTGAGTGTTAAAGCTAAAAAAAGATGAAAACCAGCACGACAGATCAATGAGAATGAGATCAATGGATTTTTCGCAGGATTCCTCTACTGAACATCTCTTCATATTTTCCACTGGAGAATATTGTGATGATATTATAATTGTGGTCATCAATTAATCATTGTTTTGAAGCATTGTTTTTTAACAAATAGGTTGATTTGGTTCTCGAATAATTCATTTGATTCTGGCTGATTCGGTTCTTGAGTTCAACGACTCAATTATTCAGTGGCAGAGATTCACAGCTCACTGAAAGGGAAAAATATCAATAGCAGGTTAAATTCTGGTCTGTAAAATCACACAGTTCTATTTCATGACTTCAGAAGAATTGAAATATACCGTGCATGAGTCATATGGACCATGTTTTATGATACAATAGTAGTGCTGTTGCTCATTATGGTCATATATGCAGAACATTAATGAGCAATTGTACATGGTTTAGGGTAAGCGTACATGTGAGTACTCCATATCTAGAGCATCACAACACACTCTGACGTCACTGGTCAAGCACGTGCCTCCTGCTTGTGGACTTGCTAGTCTTAGCACATTAGCACATATTTAGCAACTGCTCTTAAGTTTCACTGCCGCGTCCATAACCATTAGCCTGGCGCCAAAAAGACGGTTGCTGGGGACCAACATGGAACTCATGGGCCATTCTCGTAAGGGCTTCGGGCCAAGATAGGTCTAATAAAAGATTAGGCACATTAAAGAGTCAGAAGAATGTGATGGTTGCTTCTTGAAGTAGTGAGGGTTGCTGGTGACAGTGATATGAAGACAAAAAGGCAGGTTTAAATCAGGCACAGTAAATATTACTTGTTCACAACATATAAGGGCACTGTACAAATCGTGACATCATCAATGTAAGTAAATTAGTCAATTACAATCACAAGTGAAAGGCTCAAACACTTCACAGATTCCTATTAGATGGGACGACTGAATGATAGAATGATAGATAGACAGACAGATAGATATATTGACTGACAGAAAGACAGACAGACAGGCAGATAGTTAGATATACAGACAGAATAAAAGAGAGAACAGCCGATTTAAAGATAGACGGAGAGAATGACACATAAAACGAACGATAGAAAGATAGTGAGTCAGGAAAAAAGACAGAAAAAACAAACAATAGATTTGTTTAACGCAGACAGACGGAGGATTAGGGATGCTCATTACGTTTAATTTTCCTGACCGACAACCGCCGCTCGTTATCCGACTATTAACCGTTAACTGATAAGATTATAATATTGAATTGGCATTAAATAAAAATAAAATTGACGAGTGTCTGTGACCCGTTAAAAATACCACAAAAAAAAAATGTCACGGGTTTATATTAATGTGCAAACAGCAGCATACAGAACAGATCAACAACAGAACTAGGGCTGGGTAAAAATATCGATTCATCAATGCATTGCAATTATTTGTTTCTCAATTCAATATCGATTCATCAAATCCTATGAATCGATTCAACCCACCAGCCAGTGGCGGCGCTGTGGGCAACACTCTAGTGAGAGCGTTCAGCGTTGTACAAGACGCGCTTTAAACAGCAAGATCGCGGACAGCAGCTGCACTCCGTTCAAGCCTGCACCACCAACCAGGGACGTCGTTAGGCCTATTTTAGGGGGGCTGAAGCTACCCCAAAATGTCCCTAAGCCCCCCTAAATGATAATAAGAACAACAATAAGTCTCCAGGAGTCTCCCGCATATTGATAGCGGCTCCCTGATGTCCGCAAATTAGTTAAAATCTCCCGAAATCTAGAGCTCGCGAGCTCCAAACCGCGTACCGCGCGCACGACAGAGAGGGAGAGAGCGAGAGTCCTTGCGTGTGTGTGCAAATGTGCGCGCGTGTGCCTCACGAAGCGCATTTTTTTATGAGTATGCACATTTTGTGCTTCTGTTTACATTTCTTTTATAACTTGAATGAATAGGAAGAAAGAAATATACTTTCTACTACTTACAGTTACATGCACTTTAGAGGTGTGTTAATAAAGCACATGTTTGTTACAGTTGTGATTTGTATTCAACACATGTACAATATTGTACAGTTTGTTCTGCTAAATAAACCATGACAGGAAACATGCTGGGGTCAATTTGTTCTTAAACATTGGTAATACTCCACACATTATTTAAAAATATACTCAGGTACTTAATTACTTGTGTATTTACTTATTATTGAATCGATATCGAAGCTAATAAATCAATATCGAATCGAAATCGAATCGAAGCCTCAAGAATCGAAATCGAATCGAATTGTGAAATTCCTAACAATACCCAGCCCTAAACAGAACCTGGATTCACATCACATGTTCACTCACCTGCAGCATTTCTGACAGTGACAACAGAGAAAAACATAAAATAAGCCTACACTACATATATTTTTTTTAACTTAAATAATTCACAAATCAAGATGACAAAAAGAAAACACTGAATCCGTTTGAAGCTTTGAAAAACTGGCAATTTGTTTTCCATCAGACTACGTTTTTTGTCAAATAAAAATAGCAGGCCTACCTCAATCCACAGTTTTTATGTCTAGTTTTTATTTTAAAAAAGTACCATGTCTCCATGATGTGGGGTTAGTCTGGGTCTCTGATGGCACAGATATCCCGGGAATACAGAGATAACGTCTCTAGAGTGGCCAGCTTCGGGAAGCGCCTTTCATT
The DNA here is from genome assembly GCA_030770095.1 of Gila robusta. Lineage (NCBI taxonomy): Eukaryota > Metazoa > Chordata > Actinopteri > Cypriniformes > Leuciscidae > Gila > Gila robusta. The sequence continues at coordinate 4,095,277 of JAVALU010000805.1, read as the reverse complement.
TGCTCGTGGATGTTTGCTTTGCCAGTGATATTGCATTGTACTTGCACTGCTGTATTTTAATACCGCGTAGCATATTTTGCAAGTAACTTCGTCACTCTTTCTGTCGAAATGGTCCCACACAGTCGCTACTTCTCTTCACTCGCTTCATTTTGCTTGCTCAGCGAAATGCCTGTAGGCGCGTGTGGTTGCGCGTGTCGACGTGCCCCGTGAGTTAACAAATATAGGCTATGTAGTAGGTTATTTTTTTTATAGTATTTTTTTAACCATGCAGCAAACAAACAAACAAAAAAAACTTAAAAATAAAAAAAAACTTTTAAACCGAACTGGTAGTATTAATCGGTTAAAATGTTTACTTTCAGTTAACGGTTAAACGGTCAATATGAGCATCCCTAGGACGGACGGATGAATAGATAGATAGATAGATAGATAGATAGATAGATAGATAGATAGATAGATAGATAGATAGATAGATAAGACTAATGTCTGTGTTTGGAAACTCAGAGGAGAGGTTCTTACTCAGCCAAGGCTCTAGAAAACTCTTCCTGACGTGCCAGTTCTGTCAGTCAGTATTTCCGGCTCGCTGTTGCATCACAGTGACACAAGAGGAGTTGATGTAACGGCTCCGCGAGGAGGTCACGGTCAAGCCTCCAGAAACCTGAGCGCCACACTGCAGCAACGGCGCTACGTGTCATATGAGCTTAACTGCTCTAGACAGCCAATTACTGATATAAACCCCTCCAGATCTGGAAATTGTATTCGATTTAAAGGGCTAGATTATCTAAAAAGGGAAATTCTGTAATCATATACTCTCCCTCATGTTTATGTGCGATTTTCTTTCTTCCACGGAACACACACACACAAAAAAGATGCTTAGCAAAACATTCACACTGCAAACACATTCACTCTTCTTTCATACACTAAAGTAAATGGAGACCAATGGCTGTGTACTAGCTTGATAACATCGCTCATAGTGATCAGACAGACAGATGGCAATGTGTAATCTCCTCCAGCCATTAGAATTAATGCAATACATATTAAGGATAGTCACAATGAGTGTCAGCCTGGGTCTAAGCTGAAAAAACACAAGCCTCAGCAGAGTTTAATGAGGGCCGAGATGACGCAAAGTGTGTTTTCAAACTGGTGAGGCTAATTATCAGCTTGGGGAAAAGAAATGCTGAGCCATTACAAGGTGTCTGTGTGCATGTATTCGTGTGTACTCGAGGGAACCTGGAGGGCTAACATGCGGCTTGATCTCGGTATGAAAAGAAATGCCAAATGTGCAGTCACAAACTACTGTAATACAGGGATTGACTATTACTTTTTTCCCAAAGAGCACATGGGCTCCTGATTTGCAAAACTTAGACAACAATAATAGACAGGTCTGAAGCGCTTCAGCCAATAACAGACAGGTCTGACTCGGGTGCAAAACCAATCAAAACTTCCAATTCAGCTGGGGGGCGGGGCGTTCAAACCGCGCTTTGACATTCAATCACTGGAGCTTGCGTTTTGAATCGGTATCGCTAACGTTTCAATGTTTTAGTGAATGTAAGTGAGCTATGCTCATATTCTGATTTTAAATGGAAATGGGTCATACCAAGAGTTAAACTAAATGTTTAACTAAATGTACGAAGCAAACTTTGTACGAAGCTGAAATGACCTCAACATTAGCAACAACAGTGAAAAAAGATTGCATGATTTAGGCCTATCTGTCAATCAGATGCACGTACAAGAGTAGCTCGTTGCTATAGTAACAGTGGGCTTCTGGAACATTTTTGGTAGAAATAAAAATAGCATTTCATTTAACATGTTAACCTTTACGCTGCTTTATTTTAAAAAAAAAACATGCAAATGATCTTACGTGGACTTACTTTTCAAAGTTAGCAATAAAACAATCGCTCTTGGCAACAGGGAGAGCTAGTATGTTTGCTTAGCATAGCGTCAAACACTACACTTTATGAGATTAATATCATGTTTTGCTCCAAAATCATGTTGCTTCCTATGAGGGATAGGTCACGATTTTTGAATATTCGATTAGTTGATTTAATTATAAAATATCAAATAGATTGTGCGATTACTGTCTAAATAAATTCCCATGTTTTCGGTGCTGATCTGAAGCGGTGGATGCGTTTATGTAACCAGAGGGTGACGCTAATATTAAACCTAAAAGTGGTCAATCAACTATCAGACAACAGAATAAGAAATACATTGTCTCACACCTGAGCATGTGATTTTCTCAACCCAGAATACCCTTTGTGACATACTGGTTCGAAAATATGTGAGATAAGTTGGGCTGTTCGTTTGTAGTTGTTCATTAAAGCTATTAGTTGACTAATCGCATATTCATAATCATAATATTTTAATTACTTAAATTTATACCGGAGAGAATACTAAACCATAATGAGCGTTTATGTAATATACTATTCCGCACTCAAACGCATGCATGAAGTTTAACACAAAGAACCAGCAAAAGTAATGATTATGAATGTGTCAAATATAGCAAGGAGACATTTTAATTGTTTATTAATAAACTAGTGTTTTCTGTGTCAGTGTCAGCTGCAAAGATGAAGTTGATGTTGCTGACTCGCCATCTTCGCAGTATTGTGAACGCGCCTATAAAGAGAAATGCACATTTCATTCGGAATACATTAGCGGAGAGTAGCTGTTTCTTTTCGTTTTGAATTGTTTTGTTTAAAAGTAGACATTTCAAGCTTTCTATATATATTTCGTGTCTGTTAGGCAAATAGCCTATACGCTGAGTTTCGATTCATTTATGAGACGAGCTCCAGTTCACGTGCAATGCAAGAGATCACGCCGGCGCCTCCACGTCCTGATTATATTGTCTGCTATATTTGCTTTTTATTTATTAAATCCAGGCAATTGGTTTATGAAGCATTGATTAAAATTAAGATACAATTTATACAAAACGAAATTCACTTTTACAAAACAAAACTTAATGAAGTGGTCAAAATCATGTCTGACCCACTCCACATGACTCCCGATCTTATGACTCTTCTCTTACTCTATCTTATCCCTATCTTGCTGTTCACTTTTCATATAGTCAACATAGATGAAATTAAAAAATAAAATTATATTATTTAAACATAAATATGAAACTAAATACGTTTTCTTTAATGGATACAACACGTATAATATTATTATTAAAATATACTAAAGTACTTTGTACTTGAGTAGTTTTTCAGCAAACTACTTATTTACTCTTACTCGAGTCATATTATTTTCCTGTACTTCTACTTGTACTCAAGTAAGTAATTTCTTAAGTAGCAATACTTTTACTTAAGTAAACAATGTTAGTACTCTTTCCACCACTCCTAAATACATTTTACAGCTTGCACACATCACTGTGGAGCCCTGTGATAGTGCATCATACTTACTAACTTAAAGTATTACCAGTAGAGGTTGAAGGATCAGATGTCTTATCATATATCATAAAACAACACGAATGACTACAGCTCCTATTCATCATACACACTCTGTAATATCTCTGGTCCTCCATTTACACAGTGAACCGATCAATCTCCTCCTCTCATCAATCGCATAAATTATACAATCCTTTCCTGTGTGGTTTTTCACATCCTTCCATCAGCAGCTTGTTTTAAAGCAAAGGCAGCACTATGGCTGCATGCATATTGATCTATATCCATATCCAGTAGACATATGTCTAACTGGGCTGCCTCCTGCTCCTGTGTGATTAGTTTACCTCCTTCCTGTGAGATAAAGTATGTAATACAGTACTAGCACATGGCGGTTTCTCATTCATCATACATGTTCGTTCACCCTCTCCTTGCACAGCGTGTCCCGTTTCATTCACGAGTTTGAGGCCATGCGACTGGGACAGTCCTTTTTAGACAGGGTGCAGAAAATATCAGGCAATCAAGGTCTTTTCATTGTGATACCTCAAGCTAAATTATTAATGAATACATTTAAATGAAAATACATTAAAAAAAAAAATAAATATAAAATATATATATATATATATATATATATATATATATGTAAAAAAATATATATATATTTTTTTTTTTGTTATGTATTTTCATTTAAATGTATTCATTAATAATTTTTTTAAAAATTGAAAAATTAACGGAAAAAATTATAATTTAATTTTAAATTAATCTTAAGTCATAATTTTGTTTTGTTTTTATTTAAAACTATATAATAATTAATATAATGTCTGGATATAAATATGCCAACGGCAAGATAACAGAGCACCTTTATAGATAGTAGCTTTAGAACGAAATAATAATAGTAGCTTTTTAGAAAGAAAACATGTTGATATTTCTACAAATAACCTTAAATCAGTTGTTCACTGTAGAACTGTTCAACGGATCTATACAAAAAAATACTTAACAAAATCACATTATAAGTGTTGACATTTAAGCTTATCCCCAACCGACAAACAACAAAACTTAAGATAAACTGCTAAAAAGAGAAAATGTAAGGCCCTTTCACAACGTCAGGACTTCAACGTACCGCTCAACACAAGCATCATGTGACATGCGCCGCTTTGACCTTCACATGAAAAACGTTGCAAATCATGGAAGAGCGATTTTACAAGGTTCCAAGGAACTAACAAAAGCAGCTGTAAATTTATTTTCTCTGAATGTCAAGATATGTCTTTGTGTCCTTTTGTGCTGCAAATTGTCCGGCTTTCATTGGATAGAGCTACAAATAAAGAGAATTATCAATCATCATACAGTTCTTTGTGACGGTTTCACACAAACTCAATACTCAAACGCACTGCAGCTGGAGCCCGATGACAGACGTCCCGGCCCTCAGGGGCCACAATAACAGAGACCTAATGCACAGGATCACATTAACCACAAAAGGGCCATCATCACAGCCGTAATGGCTAACATGCGATTCCCAAACAGATGAAAGAAGGTCGATATAAAGGAAGTTCTATGTACAAGGTCCCTTTATGGCTCAGCTGTGCAAAAAAACATATGGAACAGTTGGGGATAAAATAGAAAAATAGCCCTGACAGGATAAATAGAGAGAATAACCCAGTCTGGTGTTGAGATGAGAGAGGATTAGCCGGTGACCTCATTCATTACAGGAGAAGCTGCTCTCCTTTTCTACATTTAAAGTCTTTCATGAATTAAATTAAAATCCATTGAATTTAAGAGCTACAAATTTTACATATTAACAAAGCTTAAAATTCTTATAGGTCTACTGTTTAGACAGATATTCAGCAAATATACACCTACAACATTCAACAGTTTGGGGTCAGTAAGATTTTTATTGTTTTTAGGAAACTTTATTCACCAAGAGTGCAATAAATTGATCAAAAGTGATTTAAAATAAATCTGTTCTTTTGAACTTTCCATTCATTGATGAATCATGAAAAAATGGATCACAGCTTCCAAAACAAATATTAGCAGCACAACTGTTTTCAATATTGAAAAAATAAGAAATATTTCTTGAGCCGTAAATCAGCATATTCCAATGATTTCTGAATTTCATCATGTGACACAGAAGACTGGAGTAATGATGCTAAAAAAAATTCGGCTTTGCCATCATAGGAATAAATTACATTTTCAAATATATTAAAATAGAAAACAGTATTACTGTTTATACTTACTGTATTTTTAAAAGCATTCAAATAGATCTTACCGACCCCAAACGTTTGAACGGTAGTGTATTGAGCAGAAACGTAACATATTTTGTCATATTAATTTCCAAGTCAAACTATGTTATCGACACAACCAAACTACCTGCTATATCTAGCACACTTGAGCTACAACAACTACAAATTCTGAGTTTAGTAGTGTGAAATGTGACTTAGAAAAGCCAAAATCAGCAAAACACACATTACATAAAATAACTGAGACCAGCTGCCGGTTTCACAAAGCTATTTTAGACCGGTCTATAGTGTTAGACAAGTCTAAAATCTGCTCATAGACTAGTCTAATGCAAGTTAGACTGTTTCACAAAAATAAAGACTGACTTAATTTAGACCAAAAAAATTAGACACCTTAACCCAGGCTAACCCAGGTCTAAGACTCTGTTACCTTGGCAACCAGCAGTAACAATCAGTAACATTACAAACAGCCAAAAGAAAAGGGAAAATGCTCATAATTTGTGGTTTGCTGACGGCGTTATGGAGAGAGCTATGAGAAGGGAAAGGGTTTTTGGATATTTCCTCTTAAATATTTATTTTTTGGCATCTTGAACCATGTTTTTGTATCTTTTCTGTACATCTTTAACGCTCCGCTCAACGGTCGGATTAACTCTGTTAACTGTCAATCTTTTTCCAAATGAAACATTTCTTCTTGTTACTACATTCTCCGCTAAATTTCCCAAGTAAAATGTCCTTGTAACTGTTATACTCCTCCAACAAACACATGTTTTCCGCTGGGGTAAACTGCACTGAGCGGTTGAATGCGCTTACTCGATCCGCCATGTTTTTTGTTTTGAAAAGTGTCTTATTTTACCCAGAATGCATTGCAGTGTAGTCCTACTTAAGATAGTCAAGAGTCTTAAGTGCTTTGTGCAACAGTCTGATTTAGGTGTCGATCTGAAGTCTGACTATCTACTATATCTAAGCCACAGTCAAAGTCTATTTTTGTGAAACCGGCCCCTGATCTTTCCCTTTTCAACAAATTCCATTGTGGAAAAGTCAAGAGACGCTTCGTTCCGGACATGTGGAAACTGGAAGAGTCACTTAAGTTCAAATAGTTTCCTTCCTGTGGTGGAGCACCAAATACAGTGAATTTAACATGAATCGTTCTGTATGTGTGGCCTTTGAAAGTACAGGTGAAGCTGCATATGATGATGTGAATATATGGGTGAAGTTAACCTGATAAAAAGCACTGCTGATCATTCCATGATGGTGTATCAAGTCAAAAACTGTATGTTCAATAGTTATAAAACACTATATTCAACAAGAGGTGCTAACCTACTTTTGTCAGCATGGCCCTTAGTTCATAATTAGGTAAATTACTCGGTCTCAGCGGGGAGGTTTTGCACAGGGCTAGTCTACATCTTGCAGTGTTTGAAGGACTGAAAGCTCTTATCTAGTTCCTCTAAGGCAAGAGGATTATCTCTTTTGCAAAACATCACTGGATTTCATTCTATTTTCTATATGGGTGGTGATATGACTCATGTTTCAATGCGGCACAAGTAAACAAAAGTCCTGCTTTTACATCCATGATAATGTGCAAAACTACATATCCTGGAAATCAATTAGTCTGCGTGATGTCTGAACAATCAGTCAGCTTGTTGGTCATAAGGAAGATTCAAATACAATTTTTACTTGACGTTTCTTTCCTAAAAACGCACGACACAAAGGCCCAGAACATTCATTTGCACAGACCAACAATTAAAAATATTTGGACTGACAGTATATTTCTTAAATTGTATTGCTGAGGAGGGTGAATTTGTTACAAAAGCGCTACTTTGATTATGATGGTGTTGTAAAAGGGATGAATTTAGAGAGTTAAACTTCATCTAGTCAACCAATATTGATGGCAAAATACTGATGAATCATTTTAACCAGTAATAATGAAGAACAACAACAAAAACACATCACAGAGCTACTGGGAATCTGGTGATTAATTGTAGTCACCTATTATGGCAAAGTATTCATTGAGAATTGAGTTGAAGGGGTCATGAACTGCATTTTTCTTATTTTTTTTTAATAATATTTCCTGAGGTGCACTTATAATGTTAGTCAGATCTTTACATTTATGTTGTTCTGTCGGAGCATAGTGAATATAATCAAAAAAATCTTGCCGACTGCAGCTTTCACATATTTGCATTTGAAAAAAGTATTACACGTGTCTCTCGAAATCTTTTACTACGTTTTTACTATTCCAGCTGTCGAGATGAACTAATCGTGAAAAGTGTTGATTATAGCATTATATTTAGATCTACTACCATAGCATTATAAAAGTTTGCAGCGATAAGCGTTAGCCGATGACAGACATGACTGTTTAGCACATGAATGCAGTGATCTTGTCATTGCAACTCGATTTCTGCACTCTCACAAATGCTTTTATCTTAACTAAAGCCCAATTTATACTTTTGCGTTGAACTCACGCCATAGCTACGTCGTAGGCTGTGTGTAGCGCGCGTACCCTGACGTGCACCTCTCCAAAAATGTAACAACGCGTCAATTCTACGCGGACACAAGCGCTGTGATTGGTCTGCTAGAACCTCTCCCTCGGGGTTCACATGCTCCCTCTGCATGTGTAATTGCGCGTCAACGCAGACAACGACGCAGAAGTATAAATGAAAACCAACGCGTAGTTTATAGCGTAGAGGCTCCGGCGTAGGTCCAACGCAGAAGTATAAATCAGCCTTAACAGTGCGAACATGATGTAAATAAGAGATTCATTGTGCAGTGTAGACAGCCAGAAAGTGAATGATGTGTCCATGTGATATCGTCATGATCTTACATAGCTTCCTGTTTACCAGATAACTCAACAATGAACTGAAACCAATGGAACAGTCAATACTGGCTTATAACTATGACAGAGAATATAGGTCACCAACATGAGGAGCTTGGAGGCTTTAAAGCCGCATCATTTGTCTATTAAACAACATTATCAGCAAGATTTGGTCTCAGACATACAAAAATCCTCATTGAGTATCCCAAATCACTTAGAAATACAACTATTACGAGACTAAATGGATGTGAATGCCGTTTCTTGTTTACTTTAATGATGTAGCATTTTTGCTAACTCATTTTCCAGCACCATTTTTTTTTTTTTTTTTGCTTAACTAGTCTTAACAAAACTAGTCAAACTTATTTTCAGCTGGAAATCCTTACCTTCCCCTGTCCTCCATTATATGATCAAGATATGCAGGATACTAAACAGATCTGTTTTCAACACAGAAAAAACGTGAGTTAGCCCGTCATGGTGTGCGGTTAAAAGTCAGAGAGATTATTAATTAAAAAGGGCAGGGCAGAAGCTTGAAGTGCGAGCTTGGCTGCGCTCCACCTGTAATTAGACAGCCTCACACAGACATACTTCCATCCTTCCACGCTGCCCTCATCCATAAAAAAACAAGGCGTCTTATTAACTGTCCACATACTACACAAACTGGTTCTTTAAGTTATGGAGTTGTGATAGAAAATCCTATCTGGGTGAGATTTAATCAACGCTCAGCTTGACCCTTAATTCAAAATTGATTAGGTTGGTGTTCACATGCACAGAAAATCCTTACACCTCTGCCAAAGGGTGAAACGGTGCGTTATTTCTGGACGCCCCGCACTCCCAGGCTTTTCAACACCATTGAGCTTTTAACACAACACAATATGTCAGATGAGTAAATGAACATGCCAGCTGTCTCAAAGCAGACACCAGAGAACAATTATACTGGAAATCAGGTAGCCCAATAGTTCAACAAAAGTTAAACAATCTGCAAGCTTTCTTTAATAAATAAATAAATAAATAAATAACATTGTTAGGCATTACTCCAGACATTGTACTTCTTAAAAAGACATTTCACATCATGTCCACATTACTAACTCGGGTAAGAGGATTATCTCTTTTGCAAAGCATCACTGGATTTCATTCTATTTTCAATATGGGTGCTAAAATGACTCATGTTTCAATGCGGCACAAGTAAACAAAAGTCCTGATGTGCAAAACTACATATCCTGAAAATCAATTAGTCTGCGTGATGTCTGAACAATTAGTCAGCTTGTTGATCATAATGAAGCCCTGTAAAAATTGTACAGACATTGTACTTCTTAAAAAGACATTTCACATCATGGCCACATTACTACCTTGGGTGAGCATTAATTATCAATATCAGTCAGTTTTTCCTTAAAGTGCCCCGTTATACTATTTTAAAGGTTTCTAATTTTGTTTTGGAGGTCTCCTACAACAGGTTTACATTCATCCATGGTCAAAAAACACTTTCATTTTCTCATAATATACATTGCACATCAAATAATTTCTCAAAGAAGATTCAGTCTCTCTAAACCCCTTCTTTCTGAGAGCCTACTCTTCTCTGATTGGTCAGATGGCCCAGTCTGTTGTGATTGGTCAACCGCTTACAGCGCATGTTGGAAATGAAATGCACATTATTATTATATCTGAATTTCAGCTCTGGAAGCTTCCTAAAGCTCAGCGACTGTACACACTGCAAAGACGATTGCCGATATAACGATTAACGATAACGATTGCCTTGATTTTATATACGATTGAAATAATTAATAGTAAGTTACAATTATAAGTATACATCATAATAGCATATACATCATAAGGACCAAACCTTATATTGTGTATTTAGAGGTCTGGCTGTGCAAGGCCAAGTGTTATCCAGCATGAAACTTCCAAAAACAAAACAAAAAACATCTTACCATGACTACTCAAAGAAGTCCAACCTATTCAAAGAATGGCTAGCCGAAGCTGTGAAGTACAATCCTTACAAAGCTTATATATTTAAAGAGGGTGAGGACTCTTAGCGAAAGGCTGTCTTTGGTAGCAGTATTTGGCTGGACTGTTACTGATATAAAAAGTGATTGTTTTTGGCTTTGGGAAGATGTGCTATTAGGCTAACTGCCATGAAGCAATGCACACCCATGTGCTGGGGACATATCTGCAAGGCAAATTTACAAACTCATCTAGCATGCATCAGCTGATATAAGCAATTAACAAATTTAATAAAGTCTACCATATACCTCATTAGATATTCATGGTTGGAAATACCTCATACATTTACAAACGCCCCAAAACCTAGCAGTTACTTGAGGAAAGTGTTTTTTGCTCTCATGTAAACTAAGAAGAGAATATTAACTCAGTGTTGTGTTAAACTCATTCCTCATTCAGGGTCTAAGCCATCATTAGAGCGATGAGTTCGGAGCAGCTGGCATATGAAAATGATTTGGGGTGGGGCTATGGGGTATAAGGCCATGAGCAAACAATACCCCCTTAATCATACTAACTGCATTACACAACTCTCAGTCAAACGCTAATCCCAACTGGCTAATCAGACAATGCCAGGAGCTAATCTAGCCCAAATCTAATAGAGAGTAACATTTTGACCTGGAATTCCCTTGGGACTAGGATGTTCGGAGAAGATCAGACAGATTTGAAGAGAGAGATTTGGTTAATACTACTGGATTGATAAACAGAGTAGCAACTTAAAATGGCAAATGTAAGATAGTTTACCAGTTTTTGAAACTGATAAAGATCATTAATTTGTCAAAAATTACCAACTGTCAACGTTAATACGATGTACAATCACATAGGGGTGTGAACTGTGAACCTACACTGGTCTCACGGTTCGGTTCGATCACGATTATCATGTCATCCATTCGTTTAAATTCGATATCGCGATGCATTACGATGCATTGCATCCTCAATTTTAAATTTAACTTCAAAAGTGATGTGTGCGTGCGTGCGCGTGTGTGTTCGCCTGTTCGGGAAGTCGCAGTGACAGAAACAGTGACATTCCAGTTTAAGTTTCAAGGGAGTAAAGTCTGTTTATGCCATTAAGAAAATGAAATTCTGTCAAATCAATTTTGTTTTAAAGAAACGTTCATTTAAAAGCAGCACTCATTCATCAATGTATAATGTTAGCCTAGAGATGCGCGCGTGAACCGTCGCCGAGTCCGCTGTTGAAGGTGACGATCATCCATTTATAATCACGCGTAACAACACAGAATAATTGTAATTTGACCGTCGGGTGCGGATACTTAAATCCGAGAGCATTATTGTGGCGGGTGGATGATTTGTTTTTGGCTGCAGATTCGGGTGACGTTGGAGCTCATCGGCTTACTCTAAAGCGGTCCGACTCTGCAGGCGCTAACAGCTCGCGGTGATCACGGCTAAAGCCCTATTCGTACGGGATTAGTACTATCTGAGGACCTCGTGTGATTTAAAAATTACCCCGCCACATCTGAATTTCATGTGGCGCATTCGCACGGGATAACCGAAGCCTGTGATTTTACTCAAATTTACCGACTTATCTCCCGGATATAACGTCAATAGGCTATTGCTTTGAAATGTCTTTTCGTTATAGGTCTAGCTGTATGATATATTATGACATAAACAGAATAAAGTTCCTTACCGCATGCTGCTATACATGTCATTCATCTCCATCTAATCATTAGGGCCCAAGCCTTGAAAAGGCGAAGGCCCTATTGTTTTCCTTAGGATTATTTATTATTATTATTATTATTCTTATTATTATTTTACTACCTTTTGGGCACTTTTGGGGCCCTTAACGTGCTCGAAAACTCTTGAAACTTTGCACACGGGTCAGAACCCGCGGCCATCAGGGCCGGGTTGAAGATGGTACCCGGGCGTGGCAGGGGGGCTCGACAGCGCCCCCTGGAACGGGATTCGAAAACATGTCCATATATCAAACACGCTTGCATGAATTAATCTGAAAATCGGTACACATATAGATCTCATCGTTTCATATATCCTTCGCACTCTTACTTTTTACGCCAGCCCAACAGGAAGTCGGCTATTATGGGTTGTTTGGAAACTCGTGCTCAGGAATTCGATATACTCCTCCTAGGGAATTCACCCGATCGTCACCAAACTCGGTGTGCATGAAGTCAAGACATTGAGGATGAAAAATTGCCAGGGGATTTTTGATATCTCGAACGGTTTGGCCGTGGCGAGGAAACGAATTTATGGCGAATAATGGAAACAGGAAGTGTGTTATAACTTCTGCATACATTGACTGATCTTGATGAAACTTCAGCAGTGTGTTCGCTGTAAGAGGCCGATCACATGGATGTGACTATTGTGAGTCAAAGTTATAGCGCCACCAACTGGCAGCAGGAAGTGTGTCACTTTCAAAATGCTTTTAAATCACCCTCTTATTTTTACCCGATTTGCTTAAAACTTTATGTGTATAATGTAAACACACGGCAGATGTAGACCTGTGAAAGGATTATTGATATCTTAGATACTGTTGCCGTGGTAACGCATCAAACTTTAAGATTCTTTTTTGATGCTTTTGAGACTCTTAGCATACTTGAAATTGCATGAAACTCGACAGACACATCACATTTATTAGCCAGTAGACATGTGCAAAGTTTCAGAAATGGGCGTGGTGCAGGGGCTCAGTAGCGCCACCTTTTGACAAAAGAGGGGGAGTTAGGTCTATACTTTTATCTACAATCTTAAAACTCAGTATGTATATTGTTCATATCGAGCTGGACAACTTTCTAATTTACAGTTATTAGCTCAGACCAACAGGAAGTCAGATATTTTGGTTTGAATGTGGATGTTTTGGAGAATTTTCTCTTCCTCTCTCTCTGACCCTACGTCTCTCCGTGTGTTTGGGGGGAGGGGGATTTGTCTGCTGAGTGAGAATGCTTTTATTTTTGTTTTTCAAGGTTTTGGGGCCCTTAACGTGCTCGAAAACTCTTGAAACTTTGCACACAGGTCAGAACCCGCGGCCATCAGGGCCGGGCTGAAGCTGGTACCCGGGCGTGGCAGGGGGGCTCGACAGCGCCCCCTGGAATGCGATTCGAACACTTGTCCATATATCAAACATGCTTGCATGTAATAATATGAAACTCAGTACATATTTAGATCTCATCGGGTTGAACAACTTTCGTGCTCTAAGTTTAACGACAGCTCAACAGGAAGTCAGCTATTATGGGTTGTTTGGAAACGCATGCCCCTGGAATTCGATTTACTTCTCCTTGGGAATTGATCGGAATGCCAATAAACTCGGTCAGCATGAAGTCAAGATATTGAGGATGATAAATTGCCAGCGGATTTTTGATATCACGAACGGTTTGGCCGTGGCGAGGAAATGAATTTATGACTAAAAAAGGACACATAAAGTGTGTTATAACTTAGTTAGTTTTACCTACAGTTACAAAACTTGGCGTGTATATTGTTCTCTTCAAGCCGAACAACTTTCTAATTTACAGTTATTAGTTCCGACCAACAGAAAGTCAGATATTGTGGTTTGAATGTGGATTCTGAGAATTTTCTCTCCCTCTCTCTGACAGAGAGACTGTTCCCTGCCATTCTCTGTGTGTGTGTGTGTGTGTGTGTCTGTGTAGGGAGGGTGAGAAGGAAAGGGGGGGGGGGGTGTCTCTTCCAGTGATAGTTTAAAGGTGCCCTATAATGATTTGAAATAATATTTAAATTTGGTCTTTGATATCTACATAGAGGGTATTTCATATTTTAGGTCATTTAAAATGTCCAGAAATGGTTTTACAGGTCCATGTTCAACTCTAGAAATTGCCCCTAGAATGAAATGGTCTGTTTTTACCTTATTTGGAAGGGTCATGAATAGTAATGAAGAGCTCTGCACTGATTGGCTGTTTCACTGCGGGCTCATTACAGTAGCTCAGAGCGTCAGCAAATAGGTTCCTGATGTCCAGCGTGACAATGGAGAGATTAGGTGTTCGACCGTACATGTTTGAGCCTGTATCTGATGAAGACGGCGATTTTGAAGAACAACCATTTGTTTCAAGATTACAAATGGACGCTTCTGAGTGGTAAGTTTTTACCACTCAGTAAAGTAACGCAGTTTGCCCCTGACGTGCTGTTGATGAAATCGAAGTTAAATTATTTCACAAAAGGGAATTTGCATCTGTTTCTACTGTATTATTTTTTATAATTATATAACAACACAGGCAATAAATATTAATCCTCAGCATAAACACTTTGTCACACTAGTTATACGTTGACTCGTTACTTGGAGTATTATGTTACTGTACTATGGTGTTGCGCTGGATCTAGATAACAGTGTAAACCATCGTTAATAAGATCACTACTTACCGCTTGCGGGATTAGAGTTGGAATTGCTCCCTTCTTCAGTAAAAGACGCTTAGAGAAGCCTGCTTGAAATTGTCCCAGATTTGTAAATGAGTCCGAGGTGAAATGCGCGGAGCAAACTAACAGTTTATAATTAAAGTTTTGCGGTATTCGATTGTAAATAAACATCAACCACGCCTGTTGACATGTCTTTTCTGAAGGAAGGGTATGAAAAGTAGTCACATTTCCTGCACAGCCTGGGACATAACATTTATTGCCATGGTCTGCCATTTTCCCTATGAGTCTCGATTGTATCTTCCCCTGCAAAACTTCCTATGCTTCGACTGCGCAGTTCCGCTTGTCATTGAACATGGGCTGACATATGCAAATTTGTGGATGCATACATATTAATGATCCCGACTATTGCGTCACAGTCGGTATTGTGTGGAGAACCGACCGTTTTTCAGGGGTGTTTTTCATAAACGTGAATTAAATGAGAACGCGAAAACAGTACAGTTTGAGATTCACTCTATGTCATGTCCATGCACTGAACTCTTGTTATTTGACTATACCAAGGTAAATTCAATTTTGAATTATAGGTCACCTTTAAACACAAAATCATAAATAGGGCTATACTGCCCTCTTGTGTCCAAAATTATATTTATATATAAATATATTACGTATGTGACTGAGGATGTTGTGTTTTATAGCGAGTGTACACAAATATAAGTAAACAGTTTGCAGTCTGAGTGATGTCCTGTATGAAAAAAATGACGGAGTATGTTTCCACTGTTCACACACACACACAGTTCGATCGCGCCCGCGCCTCTCTCTCTCACACGCGCGCACACACACACAGTTCGATCGCGCCCGCGCTTCTCTCTCTCTCTCTCTCACACACACACACAGTTTGATGGCGCGCGCCTCTCTCTTAAGCTGGAGTGTGTGTGTGCGCGCGAGAGAGGCGCGCTGGCGCGATCGAACTGTGTGTGTGTGTGAGAGAGAGAGAGAGAGAGAGAGAGAGAGAGAGAGAGAGAGAGAGAGAGAGTGAGAGAGAGAGAGAGAGAGAGAGAGAGAGTGAGAGAGAGAGAGAGAGGCGCGGGTGCGATCGAACTGTGTGTGTGTGTGAGAGAGAGAGAGAGAGAGAGAGAGAGAGAGGGGGGCGCGGGCGCGATCGAACTGTGTGTGTGTGAGAGAGAGAGAGAGAGAGAGAGAGAGAGGGCGCGATCGAACTGTATGTGTGTGTGTGAGTGAGTGAGAGAGAGAGAGGCGCGGACGCGATCGAACTGTGTGTGTGTGTGAGAGAGAGAGAGAGAGGGGGGGGGGGGGCGCGGGCGCGATCGAACTGTGTGTGTGTGTGTGTGTGTGTGAGAGAGAGAGAGAGAGGCGCGGGCGCGATCGAACTGTGTGTGTGAGAGAGAGAGAGAGAGAGAGGCGCAGAAATAATTTTATATGGAAATCAATTATTTATAATTCAGATGAGAATAAAGTTAGTGTTAATTAAAATTAAGGAACATTTAGTTTTTCTGTTCTGAATATCATTGAAACAGAAAAGGCAGAGACAACATAATGATGAATAATCTTAAGATATTATATCGTATGCTATGTGTTGTGAATACACCCATGTTAAACATTAAAATTTACTTCCATTGCATATCATAGAACACATAAGCGTAAAATATAATTACATTAATAAACCTGTACAAAGACCTCCAGATAAATACTGGGCTTCTATATTTACACATTTAAGTGCTGAAAAACATATTGAGCTATGACATCCTATGACATTAAAAATTATTCTATAGCTATTTAAATTATCTCATATATGTGGCTTTTGTGGTTCACGATCATAGGCCCTGTCCCAAATGGCACACTTCATATGAATACTCGGTCTTGTGTACTTATTTCATGTGTCTGTTAAATCCATGAGACCCATGGATGAGGTGTCTCATTTTTCATTTTAGGTTTCAGAAGGTTGCTCACGCATACTTTGTGGTTGATATGTGCCCTCGATGCGCACTTGATGCACCCAAACTGATGCAAGCTCTACAGCACACTTCTTTTCGACAGTCAAAGCAGGGTTACGTTTTTGCACGTCGTGCACAATAACCCTAAAGGCACCAGGGTGGCGGTGCCACCGGCTTCTTATATATATATATATATATATATATATATATATATATATATATATATATTAGGGGTGTAACGATACATGTATTCGTATTGAACCGTTCGGTACGAGGCTTTCGGTTCGGTATTCGGTACGCATTCGAACGAACCGAACGATTCGTTGGACCATTTTTCCTGCTGACCAAAATCCACCATCACAACGTTGCGCAACATCAAATGGCAAACGTAATGAAAGCGGAACGAAACTGCGCTACTCATTATTTTGTGCTTCACGGATCGTTTATCAGTTCGGAGTCGGACCATCAACATCAGTGCAGCGCGAGCTATGAGCGCGAGCCGATCTTGATCAAGCGGCACTGTTACACAGCGCTGGGAGATCCGGTAAACAAAGCATTTGAATTCGCCACTGAAGTAATAACATGACTGCGAGATCTAGTGAGAAGCATTAACATTTCTCCGTTATTAACGGATCAAACATCGCTGACGTGGAAACCAGGAGAAACATTGTTCCATGAATGAATTAGTTATAGGTTTTAAGTCCACAGATCAGCAACATTCACCATGGATTTACTGTAGTAACACTCACTGTAACCATGGGAGTTTGGCAGAAATAGTAAAATGCTTTCAAGTAGGCTACATCACACATCTTTTTCCAGCACTTCAAAACTCAAATATTATCATATTTAAATGTTATTTTTAATGTGATGACCAAAACATTATTTGTTCATCCTTCAAAGATTACCCCCATTTATAAAACTAAAAGTTTCAAGACGTAGGAAAACTCACACTTATTTAAAAATAATTTTTCTTTTAATAAATAGGAAATTTCTCTGGCATTTTTCTTTTTGCTGTATTGTATCGAACCGAACCGAACCGTGACACCACTGTATCGTATCGAACCGAACCGTGAATTTTGTGAACCGTTACACCCCTAATATATATATATATATATATATATATAAATATAGCTGCGAGCAGCGATGAAGGGCCAAAGCCGGCGGCACCGCCACCCCGGTGCCTTTAGGTAACTAAAGGAACCGGGGTTGCGGTTCCACCGGCTTGGGCCCGTAATCGCTGCTCGCAGCATATTTAGGGCCCAAGCCTTGAAAAGGCGAAGGCCCTATTGTTTTCCTTAGGATTATTTATTATTATTATTATTATTCTTATTATTATTTTACTACCTTTTGGGCACTTTTGGGGCCCTTAACGTGCTCGAAAACTCTTGAAACTTTGCACACGGGTCAGAACCCGCGGCCATCAGGGCCGGGTTGAAGATGGTACCCGGGCGTGGCAGGGGGGCTCGACAGCGCCCCCTGGAACGGGATTCGAAAACATGTCCATATATCAAACACGCTTGCATGAATTAATCTGAAAATCGGTACACATATAGATCTCATCGTTTCATATATCCTTCGCACTCTTACTTTTTACGCCAGCCCAACAGGAAGTCGGCTATTATGGGTTGTTTGGAAACTCGTGCTCAGGAATTCGATATACTCCTCCTAGGGAATTCACCCGATCGTCACCAAACTCGGTGTGCATGAAGTCAAGACATTGAGGATGAAAAATTGCCAGGGGATTTTTGATATCTCGAACGGTTTGGCCGTGGCGAGGAAACGAATTTATGGCGAATAATGGAAACAGGAAGTGTGTTATAACTTCTGCATACATTGACTGATCTTGATGAAACTTCAGCAGTGTGTTCGCTGTAAGAGGCCGATCACATGGATGTGACTATTGTGAGTCAAAGTTATAGCGCCACCAACTGGCAGCAGGAAGTGTGTCACTTTCAAAATGCTTTAAAATCACCCTCTTATTTTTACCCGATTTGCTTCAAACTTTATGTGTATAATGTAAACACACGGCAGATTTAGACCTGTGAAAGGATTATTGATATCTTAGATACTGTTGCCGTGGTAACGCATCAAACTTTAAGATTCTTTTTTGATGCTTTTGAGACTCTTAGCATACTTGAAATTGCATGAAACTCGACAGACACATCACATTTATTAGCCAGTAGACATGTGCAAAGTTTCAGAAACGGGCGTGGTGCAGGGGCTCAGTAGCGCCACCTTTTGACAAAAGAGGGGGAGTTAGGTCTATACTTTTATCTACAATCTTAAAACTCAGTATGTATATTGTTCATATCGAGCTGGACAACTTTCTAATTTAAAGTCATTAGCTCAGACCAACAGGAAGTCAGATATTTTGGTTTGAATGTGGATGTTTTGGAGAATTTTCTCTTCCTCTCTCTCTGACCCTACGTCTCTCCGTGTGTTTGAGGGGAGGGGGATTTGTCTGCTGAGTGAGAATGCTTTTATTTTTGTTTTTCAAGGTTTTGGGGCCCTTAACGTGCTCGAAAACTCTTGAAACTTTGCACACAGGTCAGAACCCGCGGCCATCAGGGCCGGGCTGAAGATGGTACCCGGGCGTGGCAGGGGGCTCGACAGCGCCCCCTGGAATGCGATTCGAACACTTGTCCATATATCAAACATGCTTGCATGTAATAATATGAAACTCGGTACATATTTAGATCTCATCGGGTTGAACAACTTTCGTGCTCTAAGTTTAACGACAGCTCAACAGGAAGTCAGCTATTATGGGTTGTTTGGAAACGCATGCCCCTGGAATTCGATATACTTCTCCTTGGGAATTGATCGGAATGCCAATAAACTCGGTCAGCATGAAGTCAAGATATTGAGGATGATAAATTGCCAGCGGATTTTTGATATCTCGAACGGTTTGGCCGTGGCGAGGAAATGAATTTATGACTAAAAAAGGACACATAAAGTGTGTTATAACTTAGTTAGTTTTACCTACAGTTACAAAACTTGGCGTGTATATTGTTCTCTTCAAGCCGAACAACTTTCTAATTTACAGTTATTAGTTCCGACCAACAGAAAGTCAGATATTGTGGTTTGAATGTGGATTCTGAGAATTTTCTCTCCCTCTCTCTGACAGAGAGACTGTTCCCTGCCATTCTCTGTGTGTGTGTGTGTGTGTGTCTGTGTAGGGAGGGTGAGAAGGAAAGGGGGGGGGGGGGTGTCTCTTCCAGTGATAGTTTAAACACAAAATCATAAATAGGGCTATACTGCCCTCTTGTGTCCAAAATTATATTTATATATAAATATATTACGTATGTGACTGAGGATGTTGTGTTTTATAGCGAGTGTACACAAATATAAGTAAACAGTTTGCAGTCTGAGTGATGTCCTGTATGAAAAAAATGACGGAGTATGTTTCCACTGTTCACACACACACACAGTTCGATCGCGCCCGCGCCTCCTCTCACACGCGCACACACACAGTTCGATCGCGCCCGCGCTTCTCTCTCTCTCTCACACACACACACACAGTTTGATGGCGCGCGCCTCTCTCTTAAGCTGGAGTGTGTGTGTGCGCGCGAGAGAGAGCGCGCTGGCGCGATCGAACTGTGTGTGTGTGTGTGTGTGTGTGAGAGAAAGAGGGAGAGAGAGAGAGAGAGAGAGAGAGAGAGAGAGAGAGAGAGAGAGGGAGGCGCGGGTGCGATCGAACTGTGTGTGTGTGTGTGTGTGAGAGAGAGAGAGAGAGAGAGAGAGGGCGCGATCGAACTGTATGTGTGTGTGTGAGTGAGTGAGAGAGAGAGAGGCGCGGACGCGATCGAACTGTGTGTGTGTGTGAGAGAGAGAGAGAGAGAGAGAGAGAGAGAGGGGCGCGGGCGCGATCGAACTGTATGTGTGTGTGTGTGTGTGTGAGAGAGAGAGAGAGAGAGAGAGAGAGAGAGGCGCGGGCGCGATTGAACTGTGTGTGTGAGAGAGAGAGAGAGAGAGAGGCGCAGAAATAATTTTATATGGAAATCAATTATTTATAATTCAGATGAGAATAAAGTTAGTGTTAATTAAAATTAAGGAACATTTAGTTTTTCTGTTCTGAATATCATTGAAACAGAAAAGGCAGAGACAACATAATGATGAATAATCTTAAGATATTATATCGTATGCTATGTGTTGTGAATACACCCATGTTAAACATTAAAATTTACTTCCATTGCATATCATAGAACACATAAGCGTAAAATATAATTACATTAATAAACCTGTACAAAGACCTCCAGATAAATACTGGGCTTCTATATTTACACATTTAAGTGCTGAAAAACATATTGAGCTATGACATCCTATGACATTAAAAATTATTCTATATTTAAATTATCTCATATATGTGGCTTTTGTGGTTCACGATCATAGGCGCTGTCCCAAATGGCACACTTCATATGAATACTCGGTCTTGTGTACTTATTTCATGTGTCTGTTAAATCCATGAGACCCATGGATGAGGTGTCTCATTTTTCATTTTAGGTTTCAGAAGGTTGCTCACGCATACTTTGTGGTTGATATGTGCCCTCGATGCGCACTTGATGCACCCAAACTGATGCAAGCTCTACAGCACACTTCTTTTCGACAGTCAAAGCAGGGTTACGTTTTTGCACGTCGTGCACAATAACCCTAAAGGCACCAGGGTGGCGGTGCCACCGGCTTCTTATATATATATATATATATAAATATAGCTGCGAGCAGCGATGAAGGGCCAAAGCCGGCGGCACCGCCACCCCGGTGCCTTTAGGTAACTAAAGGAACCGGGGTTGCGGTGCCACCGGCTTGGGCCCGTAATCGCTGCTCGCAGCTATATTTCTTTTTGTTTTTGCTCTTCTGATGATTTTCACTTTCTGCAAATTGTGTAGTTGTGTATAGCGATATGACCCAGCACCCAAAATACTATCAAAACACTCCAAACCAGCCTCCATTCTTCGCGAAAGATGGATAAAAAGGCGCACATGAAACAAAAACCTTGAAAAAATGATATACGATCCGGCCAAATCACAGAGATCGCACGGGACTAATATTATCACAGGACCTCGGTGTTCGGCGAAATATAGTAGGTAATTTGCGGGGGAATTTTTACTTTACAAATTACAGACATGGCCGATTCGCACGGGATTAAGATCTCAGACAAACTCCGCAATTATTACAAATTACTAGAGGTCACCAGGTAATACTTATCCCGTGCGAATAGGGCTTAAGTTAGTGGTATTACCTCCTGCATATTCTATTTGTGCGTGACATGAGCGCACACAGCGCGTGTCTTCTCCAGCTCGTGCTTACCAGGTTGTATAAAAGCTGAAATGTGTCCAGATGTCGGCTTTTAAAGTAGTTGGAGCATTTTTAATTACTCGCACTCGCCTCCTGTCATTGTATTCTACCGCGACAAAGCACATACGCGATAAATGACGTCAGAAAAGCGTCAGTACATTATAATCGGTTATCGGTTACTGAACCGATACCGAATCGTCCTAGTCTGCATCGCGATGCATCGTAGAAACGATTAATTTCGACACCCCTACAATCACATCTCCAACCAACCACAGACAAACACACTCCTTTTTGCAGGCTCCGCTTCACAGACACACATTTGATTTGGCACATGTTTTATGAAGGATGCCTTACTAATAATACTGAATAATAATATATATTAGGGGTGTAACGATACACGTATTCGTATTGAACCGTTCGGTACGAGGCTTTCGGTTTGGTTTTCGGTACGCATTTTCAAACCGAACGGTTCGTTGGACCATTTTTCCTGCCGAACATAATTTCGTTATTTCAAATGTAGGCGCGTTGCGCGTGGCAAGCGCACTCGAGATGCTGGCGCGACCACAACATAGCCCAACATCAAATGGCAAATGTAATGTAAGCGGAACGAAACTGAGCTACTCGTTATTATGTGGTTGACGGACTGTTTATCAGTTTGGACCAATGCAGCGCGAGCCGATCTTGATTAAGCAGCACTGTTACTACTACACAGCGCTGAGACATCCAGTAAAGAAAGCATTTGAATTCGCTATTGAAGTAATAACATCGCTGCGAGATCTAGTGAGAAACATTCACATTTCTCCGTTATTAACGGATCAAACAGCGCTGACGTGGAAACCAGGAAGAAACATTGTGCCATGAATGAACTATTCAGTGTCCACAGATCAGCAACATTCACCATGGATTTACTGTAGTTACACGAACTGTAACCATGGAAGTTTGGCAGGAATAGTAGGCTATATGCCTTCAAGTAACATTACGTCGGTTTTATTTTGACATTATGAATACAATTGCTGCCCCCAAATGTTAATCTGAACTAAAATAAACCTTTGTTTATAACTACTACAATACATAACAAGGAGCTGTTTTGTTTTATATGCTCCTAAGAAAAGTCAAGTATAGCTCCATCATTGCTCAAAGTAAAACAAATATCATACTTTATGATGTTAGTTTTAAAAAAAATATAATGAAAAAAATATTAAATTTCTCTGGCATTTCTTTATTTTTGCTGTATTGAAAACGTACCGAACCGTACCGAACCGAACCGTGACACAAGTGTATCGTATCGAACCGAACCGTGAATTTTGTGAACCGTTACACCCCTAATATATATATATATATATTTTCAAACTTTATTTTACATAAAGATTGCTATAAAAAAGAATAAATCATTTTTATGAAACATATAATGCATCTTTGCTATGCTGAAACTATAAATGTAATAGAGCTAAATCTAAGAACATGACGTTTATTGAGTTTTGACACGATTGTTCCCGGTGCCACCACAGCATTTGCACGTCACTGTGTTGAGATTGCTCCTTGTGTATTCCTGGATGCTTCAGTGGCATCCAAGGCATCCTTTCCAGCTAGTCTTAGGGCACCTCTGTGTTTATTCTTGGCTGATAAGTCATGCGATTCGGGTTTCCTTTCGACACAGCTGATCCTCACACAGAAAGATGACACCAACCGTCCTAAACTACATTGCGTAAGTGCTCCATGGAAATGCATGTGCCAGAAATGCCTGGCAAACATTCAAGGACAAATATGTTAAGGGCCCAGGACAGAAGATTTTCATCCGATTACTGACAAATAATCATTATTCAGACAGATCGGAAGTATGACAAGTGGGGCAATAAATGTGATTCTGGTCTAAATAACTCCAGCTATGTCATTATCATTAATCCCATGCAAGAGTTGTTGAAATAAGAATGAAGCTTGCGATACGAGCCATCAACCCCCCAGGAGTAATTGTGAAGCTGCTGCCCGTAATAAGGTATAATTAGTGACTCAGGTCATGAGGCGTCCTGGTTCAAGACAAAAGGAATTTCCTGTGCCTTGTTTTAGGTCATCCACCGGCGGCTCATTTGGAGAGAGGGAATTCTGATTCTCAAGGTGGATGAAAGTAGGTAAATTAATCTTCAAGAGGACACATCTCTGGCACGATTCTCAAGGTTAAACATGTGTCACAGGAAAGCCTGACACTTTAGACTAGTGAAGACGTCTTACAAGGAAAACTTACTCTGTCATGAGACCTTCAGAGGGCCAAAGGGCAAGATCACAACTGATAACCGTTGAGCAACCTCAAGACTTAACAACTTCACTCAGACTGGTTACAATTATTTTATTAGATCTACAAAATTACTTCTGATATTTTTATATACAGATACACTAATCACTAACATTCACCAATAATTTATATGGTACCAATTTTTTTCAGCTTTAAACAGGCCAATTCACCAGTCAGGATAACCAAATTTCCTTATAAATTGTATCTAATGCATTGAATCCATGAGTCTTGTTAAGTGTGTTTAAGTTGGCTTGAGGCACAGTGACTATGCATCTGTCTCTATGCATCTGAGGTCACATGTGCTCAAAAGTGACTGAGTACAATATGACAGGATGTCCTAAATGCAGGACATGTCCCCAGGCTCACAGATATGCAGCACCGTAATGAGGCCGTCTGCTAATTATGAAACCCACATGAGGAGAGCAAACCCACACCATAAAAACACACAAAAAGCACCTTTGACTAGCAATTAGCAATAGCATTAAAAAAAATGAGAAACTAGATCAGTGATTCCCAAACATTACCAGGGGAGACACTTGTGATTAACTGTATTTTTAATATTTAGGTAATGCTTATATTGTATATAAATATATACACAGAGACACAATGCAAACGCACAGTGGCCACAGATATACAGTATCTAAATAAAACAAAATAACAGATTCTAAACAGATTTCTAAAGCTTCAGAAAAGATTAGGAAACACTGAAACCACTTAAATCTTGAGGCAGTAGCTATTAAATTATAAGGTGCTGCTGTCTGTCCATTACGGCTGAAGGGTCCAGACTGTTTCAGTGTTTTATAGAGTGAAAATGGAATAAGCCAAATGCACGTTGAAAACTAGATATAGTGGTTTTGGAGAGGCTTCCAGAATAGTATCCCTTTTTCATGCAGATTACAGCCAATGAGTCTGAATTAGAATTCTTAATGAAGAATTAATTCTTCAAAGCCTTAGCTTCAGGCCAGCATAAAACCACCCTTGAGCACGGCACAACATGGCGAGATTTAAACAAAGTGAATCCCAAACCCATCCCAGCTTAATATTTAGGAAGATTCCCCAAAAAATGAGTAAACGCGTTGTTCTTTTTGTTTTAGCATCCTGACAAGACCAACACACCAACTTTGAGTCAACACAGTCAATGGAGGATGTTTAGAAAACCTATATGAGAACCATAATTTTTGCAATAGTATATCCATCCGCTAAATTATATCCATCTTCTTAATATAACTATAATTATTGAAAACATCATTAAAGTAGCCAAAGTATTTAAAAAAACAAACACGCCACAGATACTTCAATATTGACAATGACAGGCATTAATATTCAGCTTTGACGTTGAAGTTCTACATGGATTTAGTCATCATGTCTAGCAGTGCATGGGAGGTCATAGTTATTTTCTCTACCATGTGGTGATATCACGGCTCTCATCCTACACAGTGATTATTACAGATGTTTCCAAGGCAGATCTGCCCTACTTCTGGAGCAGGGCTCGCAAAATCGCTAGCCCGACGTCCCGGGGCTATTGTGTTTTCAAGTCGGGCTACCAAAGTGCATAACCGGTCTGGCCGACGGGCTGTCTGAAATAGTGTAATCAAATTCCCCTAAACTTCTGCCTCGCCCCCCTAAAAATGTGTGATTAAGTGTAAGCTACACAAATTCGTGTTCGCTTCAGTCTTGTTATAATCAGATTCAGCGCGTTCATCTTCAATCCGCAGCGGCTCGCGAGTAGAGTGCACGTCAGAAAAAGAGGACAGGGGGTGTGTGAGTGTGTGTGTTCATCTTAGCCTCATTGGTCTGTCACTGCTCGTCAATGTCAGAATATTTGAGATGACCAATCAAATAGGCGGGCTTTATGTCACAGAAGCTGCTGAGCGCGAATTTTAGCAGAGTGACTGATGCTTCAGTTTATGGTCAAGTGCGAGATAAGATGTAAGTAGCTAAACTAAACATTTCATATTTGACAGTTTTTTTAGGTCATAAATGTTAAACGAATGACAAAAATAATCAGGCAAACTAATATACTGAAAATAGGCTTATGTAACGTGATTCATGTAATGTAATAATTAGTTTACTGTCATTGTGAGGTGACAAGAAACATTAACAAAGCCGTTTGCATCATGTTGGGCACAAGATTAATAATGAATGTGTACATGTTGAGAATTAATATAATACAATTTGTAGCCTTCAGTAAATTAAAAAAGTTCATTTTTCGGAGGGGAAGAGAGACAGGGCAAAATGAAGAGACTGAGAGAAAAAGAAAGAGTGATGGAGATGAGAGAGCAGGTATTGAGGTAATCTACTGCCACTGACATGGTTTTAAAGCTATTTCTTATCCTTTTTTGGCCTTCAAATGTCTTGAAATGCACATATCAGAGAAATAAAAAATTTGAACCCCCTGACAACCTTAAATTTAGGACCTCTTTGATAATAAAGCCCTGTCTACGGCCCTGTGTTAGGAATAAGATCAATAATGAATGTGTATATTGTGAATGAATTTAATAAACTTAGTTAGGCTACCTAGCTTTCCTAGTAGCTTTCAGTAAATGAACGCTTCTGAGAAAATTATTCATAAATCAACCTATCAGTTGACCCTATGTTTACTTTCTTCACTGACATAAGGAAAATAATCAGCTGCATGACATGTTTTTAAAGTTATTGTTATCCAATTTTTTGGGATATGTAGATCAGAGAAATAAAAATTTTCTCGAACCCCCCTAACTAGCCTACCTCACATCCGGGACCTCAGTAATTATAAAACCCTGCCATCTGCATGTTAATGAAACTAGTTAATAGTGAGCATTAGACACAAAACTAAAGTGTTAACTTTTTTAGTCATACCCTCATTGGGGGCTGAGCCACAGACTGATTCATGTTCCACACTGGTCACACACATTTCAGTTCAGTTAGAACCAGATGCATATTTGTATTGATGATTCTAATTTGATTATTTTATATCCAATTGTTGATATTTGTGTTTTGAAAAAGTTTTTGATTGATGTTTGACTCCTAACCAATTTTCTACATTAAAAATTGTCTTTTTATTTGGGCTAGTAAAATCCATTTCGGGCTACCAAAATCTGAAGAGTGCCTGCCCGAAGGGCTACCAGCGATTTTCAAATTTTGCGAGCCCTGTGGAGCCAACTCATACTGGCTGCGTGCATCTAAATAAAAGAGCGTGATTGGACTCTTGCACCAGTACCACTTGGGGCATTTAAATTAAAGGTGCAATGTGTAATATTTCTGAGGATCTATTGACAGAAATGCAATATAAGATCCATAACTATGTTTTCAGTGGTGTATAAAGACCTTACTTAATGAACCGTTATGTTTTTATTACCTTAGAATGAGCAGTTTCTGTCTACACACACCGCGGGTTCCCTTACATTGAAATGCACCGACATGTTTCTACGGTGGCCCTAAACGGACAAACACGTTTCGTTACTATGTTGCTCTTCGTGCAAGGAAGCAAGCTTAGTTCAGCGAATAAAACACTGACACAATGATGAACAAGTAACAATAATATTCGCAATAACATATAGTTTTACTGAATAATTAAGTAAACATAATTTCTTAATTTATCCTTGTAAAGAAACCTCATTGCTGAACTGGCTACTCTCTGCTGTCTCAGACGATGACATCACTTCCTGTCGGCCACCGTAACTTTTGTTGGTTGCAATTCGTAACCTCACCACTAGATGCCGCTAAAAATCACTCACTGCAGTTCACACACTACAGTTTTCGCAATAGCCGAAATTCACAACCCAACAGAACAGAACAGAATGTATGAACAGCCAGTGACTCTGTGCTTGACCTTGATTTGAGCCCTGAGCGGAGGCGTATTTACTGCACTAATGATAAACAGATCAATTTAAGCAGGGAGTTGTGATCAATACGAGCATGACCACGGTCAGCCTGACGGCAGGACTGTCAGCTCCCTTTAGACAGCAGTGGGACAGGAAGTACCGTGAGATAATAACCAACATGGCCATTGCATGGAAATATAGGGCAGGATGGTACGCCTCCAGCTGGGAGCTCACACTGGAAAAGACATAATATACCATTGGATAAATACATCATAGCCCTAGGCATCAATTATAAAGACAAATCAGGGGAGAATAAAACCCAGATTTACATTGAAGGAGGGAGCACAACATTTATCCACCGTCCACAAAATCATAGAGACTTTGGGATGGGCTGTTCTGACCACCTCAATCACCCAGAACACCCTAAAGGCCTGTTCACACCAAGGACGATAGCGATAAAGATATAGTTCTAAGAATCGTTCTCAATATTAAAGAACAGCAGAGTTAACGATAATGGCACAGAGAAACTATATCATTGGAATCATTGATCCAGCTGATGAACGATAAAAACATTGACAGCCAATCAGAATTCAGCCTGCTGTAACGACCTCGAGCATTTAAAGTGACAGACAATCACACGCTTAGAATAAACAACGATAACGTCTCCTGGTGTGGACGCTAATATAGTTATCTTTATAGTTAACTTAGCAACCATATAGAACTGCATCTAAACTTAGTGCTATTTTAATAATATTTATATATCATTATTATTGTTTAAAATATAACATTCTTTATACATTGTGTGTTGTAATTGAAACCATCACTTTGGCACTGCTAGCATTATGCTCTACCAGATGAGACACAGGAACTCTACTGACATTAAGAGTCTGGATACGGACCACAAACATCTAGTAAATAATGTTCATTAGTGCCACTAAATTTAAGTGCCATTTAATTTGTATCTGTAAATGTATTGCATGGGTTTCTTTTAAACTTAATTGTAAAAGAATTGCCTTCCACTGAAATCCCCTGCATAATGCATGAAGAGTAAAGTGCTACTTTTTTGACTTAGCTGCCTTGTGGGTGATTATAGCTGCTAAGTTGTAGGTAATTATTTACACTAAAATATGTATGACCATATCAGAAATCCCACGGAAGAAAAAAGACGAAGTGCATCTGCCGTGACTGTTTTGACAATCACTATTGTAACTAAAACCTTCTCCTCAACCTTGAAAACCTCTACATTTACCAAACGTATAACCTGCAAATTTTATCTTAGATGATAAAATTGTGGCTAAAATCTTTCAATGCTTTACCTATACTAAGACTAGTACAACATTACGACTAATTTCAACCGGAGAATTTGTACATAAGTGAGAAATCCAAGTCAACTTAATTTCTACTCCCATTTCTCTTTGCAAAGATAAAATCACTAAATGCATGCCAAAAAGGCCTCTTCATTTACTTGCACCATGTCCAAACCATCCAAATGTCTGCGATCAGAAAGATTTTAAAGAGATGAATACTTTTATTCAGCAAGGATGCATTAAATTAATCAAAAGTGACCGTAATAACTTTTACATTGCTATAAAATATTACTATTTTCAATTTTAAATGAATGCTGTTCTTTTAAACTTTATATTCATCAAAGAATGTTTAAATGTTTCATCAAATTAGCATACTAGAATGATTTCTGAAGGATCAAGAGCTGCTGAAAATTCAGCTTTGCCATTTTTATTTTAATATACATTTAAAAGAAAAAAAAAACATTAGCCTAAACTCGGTCTAGATTCAAATTGTATGTTGTTGGCCTTATAATTCCTATGTTGTCTAACATGTTAAATAAATCAAAAGTTTGGCTCAATGTGTTGTGAAGGATCAGCTTGAGGCACCAATAAACATTCATGTTATTTGGAGTGTTTGGATGCAAACAGTCATTTGGCAAAAGAGAAAACTCCACTATTTCACATTACTCATCATCTTATAATCTCTACCCATAAGCCACTGCACACATTGGCCTACATACATTTAAGAGACATTGAAGCGTGACCCATTTCTAGAGGCTTTTACAAAATGTTGCTCGCTCAGGATAACTTCTCAAAAATCAAAGTGACAGACAAAAACCAGCCCTAGATTGCCCTCGTTAAAGCATTAAAATCTCTGTATTTGTTGGTCATGGCGAAACTGGAGCTGATGTTCAAAGATCGAAGTTTTTGTCTGACTAATGCGATGCATAAGGACATGGGTCATGACTCCGGGCTGATTTTGTAATGAGCTTGCTAGAAAAAGTCTGACTGCGAAAACCAGCCGTGAATTACAACAGCCGATCAATAATACGTTTTACACCTCACAAAACAGATTCAGGCCCATCCACACTACTACGTTTTAGTTCAGAAACAGAGACCTTTTGCTACGTTTGCTCCTCCCGTCCAGACTAAAACGGCAAAAACGAAGACCTAAAACGGAGAAGTTTAGAAACGCTGCCAACCCCGTTTTGCGTTTTTAATCTCCAGAGGGCGTTTTAGTGAAGACGGGTCAAAACCATAGCAGGGTTTCCCGCAGCACTTTGAAACTAAGGCGGCCGCCTAAGCAACACACGCCTGCCGCCTTAACTACGTCGTCAAAAAAAATTATGTGAGCGATATCCGCCGTGTTACTCTGTCCTGTTTTCTCCCTTTCAATCTTTAAATATGTGATAAGCCTTCGTGTTCGCTTATCAGCGCGTTCTTCCGCAGCGGCGCCAAGCACGTCAGAACAAACAGAAGACAGGGGGTGTGTGTGTGTGTTCACCTGAGCCTCATTGGTCTGTCACTGCTCGTCAATGTCAGAATATTTGAGATGACCAATCAAATCAAAGTAGGCGGGCTTTATGACTCATAGACAGTAAAGGAGCGACTCAACGCGCTTCAGTTTACGGTCGGTCAAGTGCGAGATAAGATGTAAGTTGCTAAACTAAACATTTTCTATTTGACAGTTTTTTTAGGTCATAAATGTTAAACGAATCACAAAAATAATCAGGCAAACATGATTAAAAAGATATAAGACTCAAGTTTCAGTATTTGTCTTAATTTGTGTCAGGAGTTATGCAATTCCAAATCCAGCCCCCCCACCACCCACCACCTTAACTAACACATTTTCTGCGGGAAACCCTGCATAGACTGTAAAAAATATGGACAAAGTGTCTGTGACGTCACCCATAGACTTTCTGAAGAACGGTTTTGAGGCCGTTTATGGGGGGTAAGGGCGGCGCCATCTCGGAAAATCTTTTCAGAAAGGATACAGAGGTGGTATGATGTGTTGTGTCAGATCATGGCCGAGACGTCAAATTTCAGGAATTCCACTCGGCACAGCCCGTTATCAGCTGTCAATCACGCTGTCAATCAAAGTTAACCACGTCCTTATTTGTCATACATTTTATATCTAACTACGATCTAAACTAACGAGTTAGAAAAAAATTCACCCCCCTCACAGTTGTCAGGCACTCGGAACCTATCGAAAAATACAATAAAAGTCCATGGGACCAACCTGTAAAAACATGAATTTATGCTGTGAAAACAGACATTTTAACATGGGGGTCTATGGACATTTGCTCCCTTTTGGGACCTGCCCCTAGCGGATTTTCGATGTATTGCAGTTTTTCGCACTTCCGGGTAGGCTTCATTTTTCAGATTGGAATGTTGCCGCTTGGTCAAAACGGAGGACTTTAGAAACGATGACGCAGAGGCTCACGCTCGGCTCTCTGATTGGGTGTCATACAACGGAAGAAAACACACAACAACAGCCTGGACTACCAGTTACGTTAGTGCAAGTAAATTCTTCATTTTACAATGCTATAACTGCCTACATGCGCCGGAGGCAAGCTATTATTCGAGCGATCTGTGACAATTCCCGTGTGCAGCGGCGGTATCGACCGTACATGGAGCACCGGTTTTGGGTTAAACCGGGAAGAACCAGCGCATGGTGGGATAATTTTATCAATGAAGTTGTGGTTCCTGAGGAATGGTGCGAAAACTTTCGAACGTCCAGATCGGCACTTATCAACCTCAGCGAAATCTGAGGAATAGTCGATCTGATTCCTGTTTACACCGGCACTCACGTGATCCGCGTTTTCAGTCGTTTTAATGTGGACGGAGATCAGTTCTAATAAGCAGCAAAAACGCTGGTGTGGACGGAGATCGTATTCGTTTTAATTCTCCGTTTCTAAACTAAAACGCAGTAGTGTGGATGGGACCTTAGGCTAGTCAACCAAGCCACCCATGGTTTGTTCGAAAGTAAGCAGTGCCATATATATTTCGTACCTTCTACGCTGTCAGAACACGATGTTCCAATGCCGGTATCGCCACTGTCCGAGGCAGCGCTGTGACGTCGCCCGCGGCTGCTAATGCCAGTGGCGGAAGAGGAAGCTTGCCATGCTGAGTCGCAGCCTGGGACCCATCCAGGAGAGGACGTGCTCGAACCTAGGAGACAAACAGAACAGGGTTACCATGGAAGAGGAGACAAACAGAGGGATGTCATGTTCAACAAACACATGATATCAAACTATTCCACCATTTAAAGGTGCAGTGTGTGATTTTTAGCGGCATCTAGTGGTGAGGTTACGAATTGCAACCAACAAAAGTTACGGTGGCCGACAGGAAGTGATGTCATCGTCTGAGACAGCAGAGAGTAGCCAGTTCAGCAATGAGGTTTCTTTACAAGGATAAATTATGTTTACTTAATTATTCAGTAAAACTATATGTTATTGCGAATATTATTGTTACTTGTTCATCACTGTGTCAGTGTTTTATTTGCTGAACTAAGCTTGCTTCCTCGCACGAAGAGCAACATAGTAACGAAACGCGTTTGTCCGTTTAGGGCCACCGTAGAAACATGTCGGCGCATTTCAATGTAAGGGAACCCGCGGTGTGTGTAGACAGAAACTGCTCATTCTAAGGTAATACAAATATAACGGTTCATTAAGTAAGGTCTTTATACACCACTGAAAACTTCTTTTTCAAGGTAGTGAGGAAACGCGCTCTGTAGCGCTGTGTGTTCGCTGTCGGCTACGCTAGAAACATGACCACACAATATGTCGACCTCCATAGAAGGGGGCGCCCGCGGTTATGGAGATATAAATGTCTCATTCTAAGATAATAAAAACATAACGGTTCATTATGCAAGGTCATTATACACCACTGAAAACATAGTTATGGATCTTATATTGCATTTCTGTCAATAGATCCTCGGAAATATTACACAAGTCAAGTGAGCATTCAATAAGGACAAGGAAGTGTAGGCTAATTCCCAGATCGCCATTACAAACACCATTACTTCAGTGAAAATGAGCTAAATGTGATCATGGATAGGGTTAGGAGTAGGGCTGAACAATATTGGAAAAAACTGACATTGCGATCTTTTGTTTTCCTGCGATATATATTGCAATATGAAAACAGTTTCACCAAATGAATAGCTCTATTCGGAAAGAATGAATCATTCTAGAATGATTGGGTTGATTTAGTAGCCTCTAGGGGAGTGAATCTGCATAGAATAAACAAATTACATCATAAATACAATAGGGCAAAAGATACAAATTAAATAAACAGTGCTTAAGCCTATATTTTTCAGCTAAGTCTAACAATTGAATAATCAAATGCAAAATAACTGCATAATCTTCACTGTATAAATTAAATATAGCCTAATTAATCTTTGTTAAAGCTACTAAAGTGATTTTCTCTTTGCATTTTGTTCTTCAGCAGCGGGTAGGCTAGGCTGCTTTACTTTAAGAGCTAGGCTAATGCACAGATCCAATATAATGATACGCATCCGTTTTCTTTCTCAATTGTTTACGTTAGGGATGCACCGAAATGAAAATTCTTGGCCGAAAACGAAAACCGAAAAAGAGGAAACCAAGGCCGAAAACCGAAACACCGAAAGAAATTATGCCAATTATTAATACCATTACATTTATGGCTATGACTGTGTACTAACTTTACTAAAATCAAGGCATTGCAATTGCGTAAATTAATATTAAAGTTTCAAAGAATAAATCAATTACAAATTATGCAAATGCAAATATTTATTTAGCACATTGCAACAATGCACAGTATAAAATAAAATTCAAACTAAAATGTTAAACTTGACCCCACTCATGTGTACATTAAATAATAATACAGGCCTACTGGCCTGCAGAAAGGTTTTAAAATTAAATGTTCTCTCATAAAATAAAGTGCATTCAGAACAAGTGCAACTACTTAAAGATACAACAATATTTTCTCTGTAGGCAGTTTGACATAATTTTGGGTGTTTGTGTCCGTTCAAGCAAAGAGAACAGAATTCGGTGTTCGCGTGCTGACTCTGTGTGTGCGCAGAAAACAGCGCAAGAGTTCTGAATTGGGTTCTCTTTCCTTAAAACATGAGTCTACTTGCATTAAAATGGTTTAAAATTGCTTGAATGTTTAAGCTGACTCTCCATCATGATTCTATGATGGTTAAAGTTTGCAATTAATCCGAGAATCATGTGCGTTTGGTGTGCCTGGTCCGAAGGATCACGTATCAACTACGATCCCTATACTTGACATCACACATCCTGCGATTTGACTATCGTGGACGCGCACATCACGATATCAATGCTAAAACGATTTATCGTGCAGCTAGGAATAAAGAACCAGTGCTCATTTAGAATCAGTTCTATTTACTCAAAAATGTAGCAAAAAGAATCGCTATGACAACCAAACACCATGGAAAAATTAAGTAGTAGCTACATAAAGGTTTGTGAGACTTAAACCTTTGACTCATATGACAAAGAACAGTTTTGTTGTCTTAAAATGATTAATTCCATTAGAAATATTTATAGTTTTGTTTATTTGATATGTACACTATCACTCAAAAGTCTGGTGTCAGTAAGTTTTCTTTTAATAAATGAATACTTTTATTCAGCAAGGACACATTAAATTGATCAAAAGTGACAGTAAACACATTTATAATGTTGCAAATGATTTATACTTTAAATAAAGTGTTTTTTAACTTTATACTCATTAAAGAATCCTGAACAAAATGTGTGTTGTAATAAATTTTAACAGTTACCACAAAAATATTTAAGCTGTTTTCTTGAGCAGCAAATCATCATATTAAACTGATTTCTGAAGGATCATGTGACACTGAAGACTGGAGTAATGATGCTGAAAATTCAGCTTTGATCACAGGAATACATTACATTTTAAAATATATTCAAATAGAAAACAGTTCTTTTACATTTTAATAATATTTCACAATATTAGAGTTTTACCGCCTTTTTTTACCCAAATAAATGCAGCGATGGTGAGCATAAAATACTTCTAAAAAAATCTTACCGACCCCAAACTTTTGAACAGTTTTTATCTGGGCCAAAAGCACTAAAACAAGGTGAAGTTCAGTGAACCAGTCTTGCGCTAGAGGGCTTGTCCCCAATATCTGCTAGCCTAATCTATTCTGATGTCTAATCCATTTAGACACCACCATTTAGGCTGTCCTCCGGAACGCCTGCCAGGAAAAAATGGAATATGAAATCTCTTTTGCTAACATCTCTGAACATGTTGATTTGCTTCCAAAGAGAACAAAAATGACTGATTCATAGTACAAAGTTTTGATGAAAAATTATTATGGAGTAGATTACTATATTATTAAAACTGTAAAGAAAATGACAGGTAGGCCTACTATCAGCAAAATCTACAACTCCTGACGCATGCAGTTTTATTGTGCCATACATCTTAGAAAAGTCACAAACTTTAATAAAGCAATTTTCCTGATATAGCAGCTAAGAGAGAAACACAAACAAATACTTCAGATGCTTTATATGAATCTTAAACCTAAAGAGTTCAAGACCAACATGAGGCCAAGACCCAGCTGAAATAACCAGAAACAAAAATAGGTCTCCATAATTCCTGGGTGGAAAAATCTCAAGTTCATACCAGTTCATATGAAAGTGATCCACATTATCCATCGTGACAGAGTATCAGATGAGTAAATATCCCGGGTAAACATTGGGCTTGTTGTTGACGGGACACCAGCCGTTCTTCAAGACCACCAACAGTTACGCAACGTGATATGAATTATTAAGCATACTCACAGAGAGACTAGATAGAATCTGTTGCATTACTATTCAATATTTAGACAACTTTAAACACACAAAGTGTAAAAGCACTGAACTGCTAAACGTGTATTTTACTTTCACCACTGAGCAATTCGCATAAGACACATGTAAGCAATTTCAATATTTGAGTGGAAAAAAATGTATTAAATAAATTAATGCAATAATTTTGACAGTTGACAAAACATTGACAGTTTCTAACAGTAAAAAATTAAAATCTGTTTTATTTATATCTAACATTAATAGTAGCTACAAGCATAAAACTATAACTTTAGAATAACAACAAAATAAATTATTAGATAGTGTTTTATATAAATTATTTTTATTTTAAGGAAAAACATGTCTTCACAACATATTAACTATGACTTTTGCCTAAAATAAACTCCTAACTACTGCTTATTAGTAAGGAAGTTGTTTAGTTTAGGTATTGGGTATAGGATTAAAGGGATGAAGAATATGGTCATGCAGAATAAGGCATTAATATGTGCTTTATAAGTACTAATAAACAGCCAACATCCTAGTAATATGCATGCTAATACGCAACTAGTTAATAGTGAGAATTGGACCCTAAACTAAAGTGTTACCATAGCTTTTATATATACACACAAGCTCAAAAATTAGGACACACTGCATATATTAAAGAGACCCCTCTGTTGGGGACCCCTGTGTTCATATCTGTCCCTTGACCCAAACAAAGACCGGCTGAAGGTGACACGAGTGATGGTCAACATCACATAACGGAACATCACGTATATCTATATCACAGCCCGAGCGCGCGGAACAACAATACACGAGCCGTTACACGCGCCAGCCTGAAGATCAAACATGGCTGTTCTTATGAACATAATATCTGGCTTACAGTGTTCATCACACAAGCGGTAGGCTCTTACCTATCTTATAAGTGTCGAATCCGTCCTCAAAATCGTTTCTGGCCCACATTGCGTTCGGTTTCACACCGATAGATCCAACAACGAGCCGAGACAAAATGCACGAGCCCACCAAGAACAGGAGGGAGGGAGGAGGTATTTAAGTGAAACCGCATTCCATAGTCCCGAATGACTGGAAGAACCTGGATGCGTATATAATCTAAAATCAACGCGTCTATATGTCGCTACAATAGTTCTGAAAGGCTATGCGTATTTATAGTTCAGTTATAAACTAGCATTCTCTCTCTGACTCGCTGGCAGCTGCATCGCGAGGATGTGATCTCACTGGCTGCGGCTCCTCCACAGACGCGCGCACAAACGCAATCACAGTTCCAGCGACACTGGCTCCTCCCACCGAACACATAGAAGTGTAGAAACAGCCCGGGGCTAGTTGTCACACACAGGTCTTAACCCTTAATCAGCACGAATGTCTCTGAAATAAGTCTGAGAATTATTTAATTGCTATTTTATCAACACGACACAACTCATAAAAAAAATTTCAATTTTTTTTTTTTTTGAATGGGCTATGAAATATTTTTCTGTTATTTTACACTAAATGGACATCCTGGGAAAAACAAACTCTACATTTGAAATAAATAAAAGCAAAAGGAAAAGCATTTGCATCACAAAAATTATTTGTGGCATGTACTTCTTAGAAGATTTTTTAAAAAAAGCATTTTTCACAACCATTTTTAATACAAAAAAAGTTACAATTTATTTGAAGGTGTCGGTGTTACAGCAAATATACATTTAAGTGCTGAGTAATAATAATTAACTAGGCTACATGTACTTACTATGAGTAAGGGTTAGGTTTAGTTGCATAATTTATAGTTATTATGTAACATGTATACAAGGACACAGTAAAATAAAGTTTTTTATCACAAAAAAATATCTTTATCCACAGGGAAATTAGTCACATGTGTTTTAAAATGCTATAAAAATTGTTTAATTTTTTGTATGCCTTTTGTTGCAGTTTCCTGAATTGTTTCAATTACTGTTTAAATTTTACTTAAAATTCTACAAAAGGCTTTTAAAGGCAGTTTTTTAAGAATTTAGGTATATGTGCCTGTGTTAAACTGAATTAAAAAGAAATATACTGGAGTAAACAGAGAGACGCAACAAGCCGCTCTCCCCTAGTATGAATGAGGATGATATAAATGTAAGCAAATACAATGCTACTGTTATTTCAAAAGTCCATTTTCATATATTAATACTCTTAATTAAAACAGATCTCTGAAGTATTAAGTATTTTTTTAATATAGTAAAGTGCTGCCTGTATACTGGTGTTTTGTTAGCCAGGTCTTTCTTGAGTGTATCAAATGAATTGTGGTTTGAATCAACAAATACACTCACCCTCATTTAGATTGCACATTCTTTCACAGGGAAACACAGCACTATTTATATTTAAGGGTGTTTGAGGCTTTTTCCACTCCACACCTGTTCGACAGACTGGGGTAATTGTGCAAGCTGCCCAAATGGGGCATTCCTTTCTTAACATTCCTCTGTTTGCCCTGCTGTCTCATTACACTGACAACTTCAGTTTACAAGAGTCTCTTGCACAATAAACAAATGTACAAAACATAAGGACTGATGCTACCCTCATTTTTCACAACATCCGTATTGCATAACACATGGCATAACATTATCAGTACGATTCCTGCAATGTATATTTACATGCAATAACTATAATTTGAGAGAAAGTAAATTTTCTACGCATAACATTTCTTTTCACCATATCAAACTGCACACACCAGACAGGGAAGCCAGTCGTCTGCCTGATTGGGTCTAGTATCAACAGATAGAAAACATGAGGCGAGAGGAAACAAGACTGTATAATAACTGTGTTATGCTGGTTTAATTGCCCATAATCTCACGATTAAGAACATGCATTCAACGGCAATTACCCCATTCTTACAAGTCTAACAATTTTAAACAGGTTTCAAATACAACACTAACAAATTATAGCTTGACTGACAAAAAAATAAAAATATTATTTCTTTTAAAGGTGCAAATCATTGTTTTATACGTTTTTATTGTATCACTCACTCACTCACTCACTATTAACTAATATAATAAGCCTGTGATAATAGATAATATATAAAAGTTAAAACGATAAAGCTCAAATGAATTTCAGAAAGCTTTGTCCAAACGAGCACAATAGTTGCGTAATCTCCTGTTCTCAGGGTCTATTCATCAGATTTATTATGCACTTCCATGTTGCTAATTTGACAAAGCAGTTCTGTCAGCGCAGAAAAGAGCTGGACCTGACCTGCACTTCATTTAAAATGTATGTAATGTTTCTCCATGTATTTATTTATTTACCCACCCTTATGTTATCTTTATGAATCTCTTTATTTTGAGGAAGACAAACTTCAGAAGAATTGCACTGGTTAGTCCTTTCCATGCAATTACAATGAAGGGGAACTAAGAGGCATTAAAATAAATAAAATAAACTTTGTGATTGAAAAGTCAAATTCTGATAATCTTCATGAGTCATATCCATTTTCATTAAGATTTGGGAACCAATAAGAAAATTCTTACAGGTGGACTGAACAAGCTTTATGTGTATTATTATTATTGTTTTTTAATTTCTGTTGTTGCCGTTCACCAGGATAAAAGACTGTGTATGTTCACTCTTTGCCCATGTACAAAATGTTTTTGTTTGTAGAGCACTTGAAGACACCTTCTAAAATCATTGAAAAATTGTGTGTGTGTGTGTGTGTGTGTGTGTGTGTGGGGGGGGGGGGTGTGTTCTAATGTAAAAGCTGTAAGTAGGCTACCTAGCTCAGTGTAGCATGTACAATGGCACTGCTTAGAAAGTATATTTAGTCATATTCCTGTATAGTTACAGTTTTGGTGGCATTGTGCATGTGGGTTGTCTTCATGAAAATGAAAATAAAGAGATTAAAAAAAAAACTTCATAAGTCATAACCAAATCGTTCTGATTGATGAACAAATCATTCAGACTAGCTTTGAGAACTGAATCAACCAATTCATTGAAAAGGGCCAACTCAACTCAACTTAACTCAGTTTTTTTAAGCTTGAAAGCTTTAGCCCTCATTCATTGCATCTGTATGGAAAACAACAACCAGTAGTATTCCTCCAAAGAAAGAAAGTAAAAAAGAAAAGCCTTGCTAGACCGCCACCTGTGTAGGCTACATGGAAACCGCATTGAGGAAGTGAACAAAGACACCGAGCAGACATTCCTGCAGACTATACAGAGCCGTGGTACTGGATGACACTGAGGCCTGTCTCCAAAACAACTGAAGCTCTGAGCCACAGTTCTGGCCCACACACTCCACACACACAGAGCATACACTTCACAACACAAAGAGCGCTCACACTCCACTGTGAACAGCTGAGGTCTGTTATACTCCCAACATGCACTGAACATATCTCTGCTAACGGATAAATGCTCATGCTCAAACTTCAGCACATGAATGACAGTGAAACTTATTGAGAAGAGAAAGGCTATGCTATTACTTACCCAAGTGATCTAACTCATGATTTTTGCCTGGTGGATAATAAAAAAGGAGAAAAAATACTTGCATTGAAGGCCCGACCTGAGTATTCTAGAGACCAAATATCATCGAGATTTGAGGGTGGACTCTTTTTACTTTGGCCAGTTAGTAACCTGGCAACCACATAAAAACACACTAACACACTCAAAACACCACTTTAGCAACCACCTATCAACACCCAGACAACCACCTAGAAAAACCTAGAATTGTGGGGTCATTATGCAACCAGTGTACAACCACGCATAACACCTTAGCATCCGCATATCAACGCCAAGAAAACAATTGCATTGTGAGCTCTTTTAACCTTGGCCATTACTCAAACACCTTTCACACAGAGATTCTGGAAAATACACGGATAAAGTAACCTGGGACTTGACCCGGGTTCGTTTGACTTTGGTTCATTCACACTGCCAGTGATTTTCCGGTTTCAGAGAGTGCGTTCACACACAACCCGTAAAAATCCCGTAAAGACACGTGACATCGATGTGACATGTAATGTCTCAGCAGCGTCTAAAGTTTGCTTATGAGCTGCGATTTCTCTCTCCAGAAACCACGCTTGTGCATTTTTTCCTCTGATTGGATCATAAACTAGCGCATTACGTACCGTTTCACGCTGGCGAACGATCCCGGCTTCAGCGCCATCATTACGACACGGCATTGATTACGGCTTTTGTTCACACAGCGCGCGTTCCCGGACTGTACACGGCAATGTTACTAGATCCCCAACCCGGCATCGATCCCGGCATCAATCCCGGGTCGTGTTTGCGTTCACACAGAAGGTGTTCGTGTTCTGGCAATTTTCCGGGATCAACGCGCTGTGTGAAAGGGGCTTTAGAAGAACTTAGCAAACACATATAAATGGCCTAGCATTAGAAAAATCAAGATCTTTACGTAACCAGAATGCAACCAACCAGAACATCCTGGCAACCACATAGCAACACATCAACATACTCGGAACCAGTGTTGTGGGTAACGCATTACAAGTAACGTGAGTAATCAGATTACCTTTTTCAAGTATCTAGTAAAGTAGACTAGATGATGACTTTTCCATGACTTTTAAATTTACAATAAAATATCTCAGTTACTTTTTCAAATAAGTAGACCTAACACAAGTTACTTTGTTTTGCCATTTATTGACAGACAGCTCTCCTGTCCCTCATGTTGAGAGAAATTGTGAGTAAGTGCAGAGGCGTTGTGTGAACGATGCTTATTGTAGTTCTAGACTTTTATGGAAGGGCCCTTCATGAAGTGGTCCATTTGTTCCCTTTAGTTTGGAACACCTCTACAAATGGAAGAAACCCCTTCCTGAAGTGCCCTTCAAGGGTGCAGAAATGCCATCTGAAATTTGCCCATAGTGTTGAACTTTCTTCAACTTTTGTGTGGGGATCAAAAAACAAGCAAGCAAGGCCAGCCCACATAAAAAAGTAGCCTAATGCAAACGGATTACTTTCCACAAAAAAGTTACTTTCTACGAGATTATTTACTTTATTAGGGAGTTAAGCAATATTGTAATGCATTACAATACAACACATAGCAACACCCTAGCGATCACTCACAACAGTGACTTTTGCAAGGGAATGCACAACTTACATTTATTCGGAAATTGCCAAAAATTGATTTATTATTATTATTTTGTAGATAAGCGGTACATTTTAGAAGCATTTGTGGAAAATATACTGCATGTGAAACAAAACAATATTACAGATTCATTTGGCACCGATTAAAATCAACACTGGCACAGAGTGAGATAAAATATCTACTATATTTTCCATAAACACCAGCCTCATTTATCTAACCAGCGATCGTGTTTTTACAGAAAAAAGGTCTTTGACCCTCTTGGAGATGAATGAACGACCCAAACAACACATTTCCTCTCAGAGGACTGAGAGACCTGTACACCATGCCACCAATGTTCACAACTTCACTCCTGTAAGTTCGGCTGGTTTGGGAAAAAAACACCACATGAATAGCCTAATTCCCTGAGGTTTGGAGCGTGTGGGACGTACAAACCAGGGCATCAAGAATCAGTGTTTTTGTGCATGTTATCGAACTAGTGCAGACTGCACCCAACCCCCACTTCCTGTGTCGCTGCCAGGAAACCAGTGGCTGCATTAGAACACAGTGGACTTGCACATGCATACACTATCCATAATAACAGTACCAGCCTGCAGCCAAGCCAAAGTAGGACTAGCCAATATTTAATATGAAATATATCATACTTAAAATATATAAGCTTGACTTCCTGCTTAAAATACCTGGACGCTGTTAACAAAAGACTTTGCTTCTTAACAATACATAAATGAACCATAATTGAATATAAAATAAGGATCACTCACATTCAGTATAACATGATTCTTGCATTCTCATTCTTATGACATGATCTTTATCTCCAAAAGCAAAGCACGAAAGGTCAACAGCATTCATTACTAAGAGTCTCAAAGCCTCATTTTCAAATTTAAATCAGTTCAAGAGTCGACATAAATAGCAATGCCCCATATTACTCGGCCTGGAAAGGAGAAAATTACAAGCAGTTCCAATAAAAAGAAAAATATAGTTGTACAAATGCAAAACTTACAGTTGTTGGTCGACATGAGAAATGCACATTATGCAGAAGTAGCGGGAGGAAGTTGTGTT
The DNA here is from genome assembly GCA_030770095.1 of Gila robusta. Lineage (NCBI taxonomy): Eukaryota > Metazoa > Chordata > Actinopteri > Cypriniformes > Leuciscidae > Gila > Gila robusta. The sequence goes on along the minus strand of JAVALU010000805.1, from coordinate 4,052,029 downwards.
TGCTAAGCATACGTTACCTCGTGGAGAGACACAGCCAATGAGAACACGCGAAACATCACAGACACGTTTGAATAGGTGTAACAAAAGGACTTGCTTTCAAGTGTCACTAAAATTCACAATTATTTAGATCTTGGGTTTTGATGCTTCCACACATGAATTGTGGTAAAATAAAACATTGAGTCTTTGTTGGATGCCCATTAGCTCCTGTTTGAACTGAAAAGGTCAGGACTTCTGACTTTGTAGCTTTCCAGAGACACAGTAGTGGGACTCTAGTTAAACACATCACAGCAGGAGACATCCGGTCTCAACAGTCATGATAGAAACCATAGTCAAAGATCAATACCAGTCTAGGTCAGAGGGACCTTTATGAAGTGTTTGTGGAACAACAGCAGACTTCGATTCGCTTGAATCGCCACTCAGGTCTTGGCAACCAACAGCAGTTCATAGTGGCTACATATGACAAGCTCTAAAAGGTTTTTATAGACTAATTTTATGAGCTTGACGGTCCCTCGCCTTTGAAAGTTTGGGGGGAAATAACTGCATACAGGTTTGGAACAACATGAGTAACTAATAACAGAACTTTCATTTGTGAATATTTCCTTTAATGTTGTTGAAACACCCAGAAGGATGTTGCACATTTCACCAACTTTCTAACATGTGTGAGTCACTGTTTCTTGATCAGCGATTTTCTTTCCAGCAAACTGACGATGGCTGACCGTAGAGGATGTGTTGCCCAACTTTACACACATTTAATGCGTCACATGCATGCCTGTCATGTCAAAAACATACTATTTATCAGAAAAATAGTACAAACTAGCCTTTTCAGAGCTTGCTCCATAACTCCCATAATCCTGCCATTCCCAGTAGTGATTGATGTTTTTTCCCCTCCAGGTGAAGAGCTGCACAAACAACATTCATATTACACCTCTGGGTTTATGCAATCCAGCTACACCCCAACTGTCAGAGCAACACGTTTAGTTCTGTCCCGTTCATGTGATCATGTGACCTATGCCTTGAGGCATAGCATTACCTGTACCAAATGACTTGCAGCATAAATGACTTACCATAAAAGAAGAGCGTTCAGCCCGGGCCTAAAAGTAAAATGCCGGAGACTGCCAAATAAAACTCTCTGCTGAATGGAACAGAATATGGTTTAAAGAAAGGTGTTCAGATGTTTACTTAAGACAGCAAACCCATTCAGACATGTGTTTTTGACATGAGCCAACACATTCAAGGCTTTCAAAACTGTCAAAATAACCTGATGGGAAATTGAAAGCTTCAAGTCTTCTTACCTGAAGAGCAAAAGGCTTTAAAAAACCTTTAAAAAAAAGGAGTATGTAAACTTGCATGTAACTATTTAAACTGTATCTATCTGTCATATCTATAACAAAGGTCAGACTAAAATGACCTACAGGTGAAACTCGAAAAATTTGAATATTGTGCAAAAGTTATAATTTTGATGATTATGGCTTACAGCTTATGAAAACCCCAAATTCAAAATGTCAGAAAATTAGAATATTACATGAAATCAATAAAAAAAAGGATTTTAAATACAGAAATGTCAGCCCTCTGAAAAGTATAATCATGCATATGTATATATTTATATATACTAAATATATTAGTTTCACCTTTTAATTTGAATTACTGAAATACATGAACTTTTGCACGATATTCTAATTTTTCGAGTTTCACCTGTATATTTTGCGGCAAAATGCATAAAAAAATTACAGTCCCAAAATGAAATCCTCTAAGACAGTGTAAGGTGCCAGAGGAATGATGTAATGGTGAGTTTGGGGGCTTTGGGTATCTTTGGTGGCTCATTCAGAGACATTAAATCAATAATGCTTCATTATTGACAAGGCCACTGATCCATCTGCAGGAAGTTTAGGATCCATTAACGTCTTATGTTACCTTCAGCCTCTCTCTGAGAGGAATACTGAAGCTGTGCAGACCGTGACCCTCTCCAACAGAAGGTTAGACTTCACTAGTATCTCAGCCAGACAATGGAAATGATCTCACAACTGGTTCAAAAAACAAAAAAAGAAGCTTATTACGGTCACATATTCACAGATGCATCAATAAAAGCACATCCTTGTTTATAAAGACAATGGTCAAAGATAGCAATATTGAACAAGGGCCTTAAGATTACACTCACCAAATTTGAAGTAAATTCATTAAGTAAAGTCATTTTCTTCAAATTTGAAGAAAATGACAAAAACTGCACAAAAATCTGAGAGGAAGTTCAAATGGCTGACTTCCTGTTGTGTTTAGGGCTATGCTCCAAGAGACTTTTTTGTAGGTATTGGGTCATTACACGTATGGACTGAATTTCGTACACGTACGTGAAACGTAGCGGGAAGCGCACTCCGTTGAACCTTTATAGGTGGCGCTATAGAGCCATTTTGCCCCACCCAATTCTGAAACCCATATCAGATGTACATTTTCGCCAGTTCTGACGCGTGTGCAAAGTTTCGTGAGTTTTAGAGCATGTTTAGGCCCTCAAAAATGCGATTCACATTGGAGAATAATAATAATAATAATAAACAGAGCAATAAACTCTCACCATCGGTGCTCGGGCCCTAAATACCAGTAAGACGTTTAACATACACTCTAATACAGGGGAATAACCTTAAAAAATTGCTTAAATAGAAGATTAATTTCCTTTGTTTTGTACAAAACGGAAAAAAACAAAAAGGGTGAACTTGATTTCTTGCTATTGAAGAGGTTTGAATGATAAACAAGCAAAAATGTCCGTCCATGATTTTGAGCTTGGGAATGGCAGTAGATCCTGTATGATCCTATTATCACCTGCAGTTCCTTCATCCCTAAACTCCCGATGGAATGCAATCCATCTCCATGACGGTAGACAACATCTCCATGACGATAGACAACATCTCCGTGACGATAGACAACATCTCCTCACCAAGGTGTCATTCACTGTTCCCATAGGGTGAATTGTTCAAGCCTGAAAACATCTCTTATAGCGTCCGCGAATCTGTTTTGATGGTTATTTGACTATACATGAGCTGAAAGACACCATTAGTCTGGCTTTATTTTTGCTGGCCGAATGCAGCTATTGTTGAACAATAAATCACTGCACGTCAATTAAACATTGACTGTAACTGGCCTGATTCTTGAATTGTTTTACTATACATTTAGAGTTGGTTATTCACTTAAGGGGAATAAATTATTATTCTCGCTTTTCTGAAATAAAACATTTAGGCCTCCTTAGTCCACCCAGACCCAAAAATGGATAATTCATAAACCATCATGATTATGATGTCAAAACCACCAAGAAGTTTACAACCTATTTAGTATTCAGCAGGAGCAGTGGCAATGCACTCATAATAGAGGTGATTTGACTGGAAATACTAAAGGTACAGTAGCAAAAACAGTCTGGGGGGGGAATGCAACAAAAGTGCATAATCTTAATATACAGTTCTGAGTGCTTATAAGTTGCAGATGTGAGATGTTTTTTATAAAAGAGCAATGCTAAAAATGTTTGTATTAAGATGTTTATAAATAAACAGGCCTGGGGAAAAAAAACTTTTAAAATACTACAATAAAAATAATAAAACTGAAATTAATTACATAAATTATCCTATTCAAAATTTTGGCATAAAAAAAGAGAAAAAAGATATTGATGATATTTATAAAAACCTTTGAAAATATAAACATAACTTAATGAAAACTTTTGCAAGGGGTAGGCAAACTTCAATGTAAAAAATTAAATCAAATTCTAAGTACATTTAAAGCTGCAGTCCGTAACTTTTTTTGTGTTCAAATTGTATATAATGATCAAGTATATCATGAATCCATTTTCCAAACTGTGTTTTTGTCTTATCCTGAATCACTACGGTACACTTATAATAAGTGTTTATATTCGGACTATTTTAGACTGGTACCGCTGCGGAGTAACCCAGTGCCTGCGTGACTCGCCATAGACATGAACAGAGAGAAGTAGTTCCGGCAAAAATGTTCTTCCGCAAGACGCATGCAGTTCTGTTTATTAACCGCTAGAGCGCCAAAAGTAACGGACTGCAGCTTTAACTATATTAACTGCATGTAACTGTATAAACTGAATTTTTGAGAAAACAAAACCAGACAAAAATTTAATTGATATTTACTGAAACAAAAACAAAAATGCATTTACATTTAAATGCAAAAAAAAGTATATATGTATATATATAAATGATATATACTTGTATTACACACAACAAACGTCTCTCGCTGCATCAGTTCCAGTCAGCGTCTAGATCTTCATCATCAATGACAGACGAGCTGAACAGTGAAAAACCTTTAAGGAGTCCCGCGGATCCTCCGGAGCTCAACTCAAAACATCGCCTCTTCTTTGAGGCATTCTCTCTGAATTCTTCCTGTCTGTCGGAGGATCCTGTCCTCGTGCCGCCCGTCTGCAGTGCGCCGCTCTTCACATCTGTGGTTATATTTTTCCTGATCTGTGTGCTTGTGATATCCTGGTCTTCGAAAACTGTGCTTGTTGCCATTTTGTTTGTACTGCCATGTGTCTCAGGTGGAGCTGGGATTGTTTCATCTCCAGTCTTTTCCTCAGCTAAGCTCGTAAAAGAGAATCTGGAAAGTTTGTCCAGAGTGGAGCTGGCCACCTTAGTCTTTGGGTGGTCTGTCTTTGGTAAGGATTGTGGGTGTTTATTAGTGTTACCATTATTCTCACCTGAAGAGAGGCTGTTCAGTCTCAGCTGTTGATGTTCAGTGTCCTCATACGTCCCTTTCTGAGCTGTGCTCTCATCATTCAAGACCTCTGAGGAAACGTCCTTGTTTTCATGGCGAGTTCCCAGTCGCAGCATGTCTTTAGCTCTGCTGCCCTCTGCTGGAGGAAGTGAGCTCGACCGGCTCTCCCGCGTCTGAGGTGCGCTAGGTTTCGGCCCCTCTTGCACCGCCACTTTGGCACTTGTGTTAGAGTTTACAACCGACTGATCGGCATGACACATTCTCTCTCTCGGCTTGAATGTGAAGTTTGTGAGTCTCCTGCGTAAATCCTCTCCACTCTCGGCTCTGAAATCAGCCTCCTGGTCTATGTCAGGAAGACTGATGGCTGTGTTTTTCCTCTTTGAGGGTTTCTTCCCTGTCATGGGTGTACTGTGGGAGAACACATCATCATCAGTTCCTCCTAAAACTGTTTCTTCGTTCAGCAGGAGGGCCGCTTTCATCTCTTTCAGTCGTTTGCCTCTGAGCTTTTTGGAGCCCCTTTCCACTACAGCTTCAACCGTGGATTTATCCTCGTCCTTCTCCCACGCAGAACCCTTGCAGCGTTTGGACCGGCTGTTGCTAGGCAACACTGCGCGGCGTAGTGTGGTCGTAGTGTTGTGTGTGGAGGTGTGAGTGATGGAGCCGGTACCAGTCGGGCTGGATAAGGAGTGGAACCAGTCCAGGTCAGCGTCTGAATTAGTGTTCACATCACGGTTACCGTGATTCTCAACATCTGCACGCTCGATGGTGAGGTCACGACGTGGTTCGGTACCTTTAGGGGAGTCCGGTCTTCTGCTCTGTAGCCTACAAGAACATAAAAGCCTTTATTGCTTTGATTTTGTCTGAGCTATGAATAATAATAAAAAAAGAATTCATATTTTCTGAAATTTTTAGGCTGCTCTGCCTCAGCGTCTAACAGCATTTGTCAATGTCAAAATGATCGAGATGGCCAATCAAATCAAAGAAGGCGGGTCTTACCATCACAACGCAACGAAGGCAAAAAAAACAAAAATAACTAAACTTGTTCCCCGAAAAGTTATTAAAGACATCGTTAAAATAGTCCAAGTGACTACAGTGGCTCAATCTTAAGTTTATCAAGCGACGAGAATACTTTTTGTGTGCAAAAAAACTAAAATAACGACTTTATTTTAACTCTTCATTTCCTTCTCTGTGGGCCTCGAGTGAGTTCACTAGTGTAACAGCGCAGCGCTTCTGTGTTGTACGTCACACGCATCACACACATGACCAGCATCGGCCAATAGTGAGCCTACGTGTGACGTAGCACTACGCTAACACACTACGCTATCACACTACGCTAACTGACTCGAGGCCCACAGAGAAGGAAATGAATAGTTGAAATAAAGTCATTATTTTTGTTTGTTTTTGCGCACAAAAAGTATTCTCGTTGCTTGATAAACTTAAGATTGAGCCACTGTAGTCACTTGGACTATTTTAACGATGTCTTTAATAACTTTTCGGGTAACAAGTGTCAATCCCTTAGAAGCCTATGGAGGAGTGATCCAGCTCTCCGATTTAATTAAAAATATCTTAATTCGTGTTACGAAGATGAACGAAGGTCTTACGGGGTTGAAACAACATGAGGGAGAGTAATTACTGACAGAATTTACATTTTTGGGTGAACTATCCCTTTTTTTAATCAAATTTAATACATCCTCGCTGAAAAAAAGCAAAGATTAATTTATTTTTTTTAAAAAAACCTTTTGAATGGTAGTGTGTGTATGTATGATTCACTTTACCTCGAGAGTCTTAGCAGTTCTTTGTGTAAGATCTCAGTCAATCCCAGCCTCTCGAGCACAACCTCACACTGTGTTTTATACTGTTCACAGGGGTTGTCAGGAAAAGAGGTGTGCAGAGCATTCACATTTCCAAGTAGAGCGCCTCCCTGAGGTAAAGAAAAAAAATGCTTATCCACTACTCAAAAATGAAATATAGCTTCAGGAATATAGCATTGCTAATAAAACGACCTGCATGGAGCACTCCATAACAGACACCACAACAACAGCATCCTCTACTGTCACCGTCTCTCTGAACATCAGCCTGGCATGAGCTGAAACACAAAGAGACACAGTCAGTCAGGTTTCTGAATATGCAGACCTGCAAACTCAACAGTGGTGAAAAAGGTGAAATGTCTTCCGGGTGTGGGGGTGGTTACGACAGGACTTGGGTCCTATCAGGTACAGTACATTGCAAATTGTATGTACTGTACCATGTACGGGAGGGGGGGATTTTTTGGTGGTGTAAATATATTTATTCTGAAGCAATATTTTCAGATTTTACATACTTTACATACTTTATTTTTATAAAGAGAATTTTGATTACCTTATTAAATGTATGCATCATCTTCATGTCAAATTCTTACATTTGATCAATAAATTCAGTTATAATAATAAGACACTATACCCATCAAATTAAATACGTTGCACTGCAAAATTACAACTGCAATAAATAATGTTATGAGATTGATGTTTTAAATAAATGTTTGAATATACAAATAAAAAAAATGCAACACTTAAACATGAAACTAAACTGCCAATAGGTGGCGGCAAGTGACCGCCTTAATTAGTGAATCATTGAGTCATTCGTACAAAAGATTTGTTCAAAACGCTGAATCATTCAGTAACAAAACACCGCGCTGCTGTTGCTTTCCTTTGGAAATATTTTCGTCTGTGAAATAGAACAAAAACAACGCGACGTTGTTCCCAGAAATACACTACCCATTATCAATCGCTGTTTACATTGAATGTAATAAAATCACAATCATTCTTGCGTTTCGATGCTTCTCGATGCAGGTCTGGCCTGGTTATTTTTTGTCACTAAAGTTAAGCTACTTGTCCGGTCGGGCAAGTAAAATTATCTTTCACTTGCCCTTTCAAAATCCCCCGCCTTAATGTCGAGCCCCGAGTTCATTCATGGTTTTTTGTGGTGCTGTAAAGCGGAACAGGTGATCGGTTGACACAGCGATGTGTGTGACTGTCACGCTCACGCATCATTAGAGCGCCAAAAAAAGATCACCACAGCTCGAAAGACATCTATTGTCTCACTCCAGTCTAATTAGCACATTCTTAATTATTATTGTGAAGTTAACCATATAGAGAGCCTAAGTCCCTCCCCTTCCGGTGGACCATGGGACCTTATTTCGGAAAAATATTGTATGGTAGTCAATGGCGAGAGACAACAAATATTTGGATCCCGTTTGAATTGTGCCCTGAATTACACATATGATGTTTGTCAATTTAAAAGATACATTTTAAAGTCAAGAAAGTCGCAGTTTGATGTAAAACTGTTGAGGTATAAGACTGTGAAAATACGTAATTACAAAGACTACAAACCCAAAAGTGCGCATGTGACGTCATACCTTTTCTCTCAATGAATGAAGCTAACTTTACTGAAGCTAACGTCTGTCATTTTTTCTATAGTCTAACGTTATAATCGTAACGTTACGCCTTCATGCCTGTGTGTTTTGTACCAGACTGCACACACACGAGCTTGGTGACGTACATAGTGCGAGACCAGAGATGTAGTTCATTGAGCGATTTTTACATAAAACTAAATGTTACTCTTCTGTTTTATGACAAACTGTGACTTTCTTGACTTTCATAATTATCTTTTAAATTGACAAACATCATATGTGTAATTCAGGGCACAGTTCAGACGGAATAAAAAGATAAGTTGTCTCTCGCCATTGACTACCATACATATTTTTTTCCGAAATAAGGTCCCATGAGCCGGAAGCGGAGGGGCGGGGCTTAGGCTCTCTATTGTGAATGGCGAGCTCAGTTGACGCTGTGTGCTTCAAGATTCTGATGCAAGTGCTAAGATTCCGATTGGCCAAGAGAAAAAGTGCTAAGATTCCGATTAGCCCAGAGAAATGTCAATTATAAGAATTATCCAATAATGTTTCGCAATTCTAGCCTGCATGGCATGCAGACGAAGGGCAGCCTAACCACCCCAGAACTCTCCGGTTCTACACGATTCACGTGAATGACCCAACTGACCAAGAAAGCGGCGATTGTCGTCGAAAAGCGACAAGTTTGCAGGTCTGAATATGGCTTCTAGCAAATAACAACTTCTTGTGGAAAAGCGTGAAGAAGATCAGATAATATGCTAGATGTTAGCATCTGACCTTCAGCTAGGCGGCTGAGACTCTCCAGCATGCGGATGGTCGTCCTCGCAGCATTTCGGCTGTTACTCTGTCTCTGTAGCTGATAGTAGCGGCTCAGGATGGCGTTTGCGTCCTGTGTTATGCAAGGTTTAAGAGTCTTGATCAGGCAGAAATAGGCCCTCATCTTCTCCATACTCCATAAACATGAAGACTCACTTGGAGCTCCTGTGGGGAAATCACCAAGGAAGAGAGTTGAGATAAAGAGAGAGATGTTAAGATGAATATTTTATAAATACGCAACAAATGGCAAGGCTTCACCATTAACTTCTACTCAGTATCAAAGAGATTCGAAGCCAAATGAGGGGTGATCCAGCCCTTGAGGGAACAGGCTTTCCTATCAGAGTGGCATCACTTGAGAAAATAACGAAGACCGAACGAGGAACAAATCCCACAAGGGAGTCACGAAATCTGTGTTTGATCCAATAACACTTTAGATGATGCCTTACAAACTACATTTTCATGTATGCCATGTAAACAAAAACATGTAAAAGGTACCAAGTTAAAAATGTGTAAAAAAACAACAAAACAAAAATCATTTCGTAAGAATGGTCTTGAAATGCAAAGGCATTTATATATAAAGACCCATTTTTTACTGTGAAAGTTTTAAATATTATAAATGTGTCAAATATTACATTTACAATTTGATATTATTAATTAAATTAAATGTACTATTTAAAATAAAATTTATAATTTTATATTTACTTCATAAATATATTATTATTATTATTAAAAATAATAATATCACGTTACCAATTATTAAAATATTATTAATTTAAAAATATTATGTCAATGCAAATATATACTTAAGTCTAAAATAAATGGTCCTTCTCAAAAAATTAGCATATTGTGATAAAGTTAATTATTTTCCATAATGTAATGATAAAAATTAAACTTTCATATATTTTAGATTCATTGCACACCAACTGAAATATTTCAGGTCTTTTATTGTTTTAATACTGATGATTTTGGCATACAGCTCATGAAAACACAAAATTCCTGTCTCAAAAAATTAGCATATTTCATCCGACCAATAAAAGAAGTGTTTTTAATACAAAAAAAAAAAAGTCAACCTTCAAATAATTATGTTCAGTTATGCACTCAATAGTCAATACTTGGCTGGGAATCCTTTTGCAGAAATGACTGCTTCAATGCGGCGTGGCATGGAGGCAATCAGCCTGTGGCACTGCTGAGGTGTTATGGAGGCCCAGGATGCTTCGATAGCGGCCTTAAGCTCATCCAGAGTGTTGGGTCTTGCGTCTCTCAACTTTCTCTTCACAATATCCCACAGATTCTCTATGGGGTTCAGGTCAGGAGAGTTGGCAGGCCAATTGAGCACAGTAATACCATGGTCAGTAAACCATTTACCAGTGGTTTTGGCACTGTGAGCAGGTGCCAGGTCGTGCTGAAAAATGAAATCTTCATCTCCATAAAGCTTTTCAGCATATGGAAGCATGAAGTGCTCCAAAATCTCCTGATAGCTAGCTGCATTGACCCTGCCCTTGATAAAACACAGTGCACCAACACCAGCAGCTGACATGGCACCCCAGACCATCACTGACTGTGGATACTTGACACTGGACTTCAGGCATTTTGGCATTTCCTTCTCCCCAGTCTTCCTCCAGACTCTGGCACCTTGATTTCCGAATGACATGCAAAACTGAGCAACAGTCCAGTGCTGCTTCTCTGTAGCCCAGGTCAGGCGCTTCTGCCGCTGTTTCTGGTTCAAAAGTGGCTTGACCTGGGGAATGCGGCACCTGTAGCCCATTTCCTGCACACGCCTGTGCACGGTGGCTCTGGATGTTTCTACTCTAGACTCAGTCCACTGCTTCCGCAGGTCCCCCAAGGTCTGGAATCGGTCCTTCTCCACAATCTTCCTCAGGGTCCGGTCACCTCTTCTCGTTGTGCAGCGTTTTTTGCCACACTTTTTCCTTCCCCCAGACTTCCCACTGAGGTGCCTTGATACAGCACTCTGGGAACAGCCTATTTGTTCAGAAATTTCTTTCTGTGTCTTACCCTCTTGCTTGAGGGTGTCAATGATGGCCTTCTGGACAGCAGTCAGGTCGGCAGTCTTACCCATGATTGCGGTTTTGAGTAATGAAACAGGCTGGGAGTTTTTAAAAGCCTCAGGAATCTTTTGCAGGTGTTTAGAATTAATTAGTTGATTCAGATGATTAGGTTAATAGCTTGTTTAGAGAACCTTTTCATGATATGCTAATTTTTTGAGACAGGAATTTTGGGTTTTCATGAGCTGTATGCCAAAATCATCAGTATTAAAACAATAAAAGACCTGAAATATTTCAGTTGGTGTGCAATGAATCTAAAATATATGAAAGTTTAATTTTTATCATTACATTATGGAAAATAATGAACTTTATCACAATATGCTAATTTTTTGAGAAGGACCTGTATACAAACCTGAATAAATAAAATATAAATTGTGAATATATACTGTAGGTGTAAATCTGAATATTCAGGTCTGAATATATAAATGTACATCCTAATATATATTTGGATTATTTAACTTTCTTTACATTCAGGATATATAAATCTATATTGAGATTTCATATAATTATTTCCTGTTTGTCCCTTCATATTATTATAACACAACATAACATTAATATTATATTACTCTGATATTACAAAACAAAGCTCTTCTCTGGGACAAACCTTTGTTCTGTAGGATGAAGGAGGAGATTATTTTGTCCCATTCTGGATTTTTAGTGTCCAGCAGAACCAGCACAAGGTCAAAGCGGCTCAGGAGTGGGCTAGCGAGAGCCACGTTCACGGAAACCGACACATCAGGGTCATAATGCCCCTTTGGGTTAGTAGCTGCCAGGATGGTGGTCCTTGTGTCCAGTTTGCACACCATTCTACAAAAGAGGAAAGTGGGAGATTTAAAGGATTAGTTCACCTCAAAATGAAAATTTCCTAATAATTTACTCATCCCAATGCCATCCAAGATATCCATGTCTTTCTTTCCTCAGTGGAAGAGAAATTAAGTTTTTTTGAGGAAAACATTTCTGGATTTTTCTTCGAATAATGGACTTCAATGACAACCAACGTTTTGAAGTCCAAATCAATGCAGTTTCAAAGGTCTTTGAAGTGCTTCAGCGGCTGTGCACGATCGCAGCTGAGGAGGAGGGGCTTATCTAGCGAAACGATAGGTCATTTTCAAAAAAAAATATACATATATACTTTTTAACTACAATTGTTCGGATTGAGCTGATCTGCAACGCGCCGGGAACTACGTCATCACGTTGAAAGGTCACGCTCGATGTCGCCGGTGGAAGTACCGCCCCACTCGACCGTGCGAAGGAGGATAGTTCAAATTGTATTGGTCGCTTTGTAAACAGTGGGGCGGTACTTCCGCCGGCGACATCGAGCGTGACCTTTCAACGTGATGACGTAGTTCCCGGCGATGAATAAAAATGCAAGAAAAGTATCTGTGAATATTTGCATTCCCCATCTAGATCAGTGGTTCCCAACCTTTCTTTGTCTGAGACCCCCTTTTCCCAAGAAAATATTTTAGGGCCCCCTTCACATTTAATGATATTGTGGCTCTTGTAAGCTTGCAGCAAGGATGACAAAATGTTTTGTTTTTAAACAAACAGTATGTTTATTACTATAACCAGATGTTCATGCACAAATAATAGCGTATAATATTGAAAATACTATAACAAAAACATCAGTAGGCCGTTTGTAATTTAAAAACGTAAGCCTAGGAGTAGCCTATTAATTTGCCCTATTTGAAATGGAATAACAAAAATATCAGTATTCACACTGGTGTGTAGGGGAAAAATAATTATGCTATTACAAAATGACTGGTGTCTGGGAACTCGTTGAAAACCCATTTTTTGGTCAGCCAGGGGATCGTGAATAAAATTAGCTAATGTAATATGATCGTTTGGCGCTCTAGCGATTAATAAACATGCGTTTATTAACAGAATAATGCGTCTTGCGGAAGAACATTGTAGCCGGAACTACTTCTCTCTGTTTATGTCTATGACGAGTCACTGGGTTACACCGCAGCGGTGCGACCCGAACCAGTGTAAAATAGTCCCAGTATAAACACTTCTTATAGTGTACCATAGTGACTCAGGATAAGACAAAAACACGGTTTGGAAAATGGATTCATGATGTACTCGCTCATTATATAAATTTAGTAAATTTTGAAAAAAAAAAAAGTTACGGACTGCTGCTTTAATGCTCACTGTTCAATACTTTTCAAAATATGACGCGACCCCCCAAAGAGCTCGCTGACGCCCCCTTGTGGGTCGAGACCCCCTGTTGGGAACCACTGCTCTAGACCAGGGGTCGGCAAGTAACTTTAGCCGCGGGCCAATATTTTTTTTAGCCAGTAGATGGTGGGCCAGCTACACGGAGTAGGCCTATGGATACAAATTAAATACTCTTAATGATCATTTTCATTTTATCAAATTAAAACCAAAAAGAAAAAAAGAAAAACGACTTGTTTTTCCATTATTTATTTCCTGAACTAAAATGAAAAAACGAATAACGACGGGTTTTCTGATTTTGTGCTCAGATCAAAAATAGAAAAAATGAATTACTGGATTAGACAAATTTTAATTTTTAATTTTGATTTTTAATTTAACACCTTAGTAGGCATATATCAATGAAATCATTTTAAACAGATCAAGTACTATTGTGGTAACAGATTACAGCCATTTTAATAAAGGTGTGAATAGCAATCATGCCGCGCGGCTACGGCTTTTCTCAAGTAGTGGAAGAGTTTTGTGCAGCATTCAGTGCAAATATTTTTTATCAGGTAATACAAATAAAAATAGGCTGATTAAAAAAAAAAACAAAAAAAAAACGGCCTTCCAAAATAATCCGGCGGGCCAGAAAATATTGCCTGCTCTAGACTGTGAGATTATTTCCTCACCCAGCTTTAGCCACACTGATGGTTTGTTGCTCCATGGCCTCATGGATGCTGGTGCGGTCGTGCTCTTTGATGCTGTTGAACTCGTCGATGCAGCACAGACCTCCGTCAGAGAGAACGAGTGCTCCCGCCTCCAGGTGCCACTCTCCCGAGTCCTTGACAGCCGCCACTGTCAGACCTGGCCACAATTTCACAATCATGCAAACAATGATGCAACAGCACTAAGTGCTTACTGCACAACAGAAATTGAATAATGCCTAGTATTTTTCTAAAAAAAAAAGTATGTGTATACAGCAATGTAGCAAACTTTGTTGCAAACAAATGTGAAACAATATTTAACTTCATAGGAGGTGGGCGAGAAAATTTACCCACCAGACTCTGCAAAACACGTCAGTACTATACAAAGATTGGCTCTGGCATTTTTTTTTGTTGTTGTTTTTGTTTAATTCATCTCAGGAGTGTTACAAGTTAACTACGTAACAGTAAAGAAACCAAATCATATTTATCTTTATATTAAAGGGATAGTTCACCCAAAAATGTAAATTCTGTCAGTAATTACTCTCCCTCATGTTGTTCAACCCCGTAAGACCTTCGTTCATCTTCGGAACACAAATTAAGATATTTGTGATTAAATCTGAGAGCTGGATCACTCCTCCATAGGCTTCTAAGGGATTGAAACTTGTTCCCCGAAAAGTTATTAAAGACATCGTTAAAATAGTGCGCAAAAACAAACAAAAATAACGACTTTATTTTAACTATTCATTTCCTTCTCTGTGGGCTCGAGTGAGTTCACTAGTGTAACAGCGCAGCGCTTCTGTGTTGTACGTCACACGCATCACACACATGACCAGCATCGGCCAATAGTGAGCCTACGTGTGACGTAGTTGAAATAAAGTCGTTATTTTTGTTTGTTTTTGCGCACAAAAAGTATTCTCGTCGCTTGATAAACTTAAGATTGAGCCACTGTAGTCACTTGGACTATTTTAACGATGTCTTTAATAACTTTTCGGGGAACAAGTTTCAATCCCTTAGAAGCCTATGGAGGAGTGATCCAGCTCTCAGATTTAATCAAAAATATCTTAATTTGTGTTCCGAAGATGAACGAAGGTCTTACGGGGTTGAACAACATGAGGGAGAGTAATTACTGACAGAATTTACATTTTTGGGTGAACTATCCTTTTAAACACCAATTTATCACTTATTGTAATCACAAATTTTAGGGGTTCTGAGTATGAAGAATTGAACAATTTATATTATTCACATTAACACTAAGTTTTTTTAAATGATTTTGAAAGAAGTCTCGTAGTGCTAAGTTATTGAAAAATGTATTCATTTTTTTGAATAAATTTTAAATAATTGTTTTCTTTTAGAAATATAATTTATTGATATTAATATTGTTGTGGAAACTTACATTTTTATAGGATTCTTTGATGAATGAAATGTGGAAATGTGATACATGTATACATATTATATAGATAGAATATATAAAAATGTCTGTGCATATCAGGATGTTGCAGGGAGAACTAATGAAATTTGTCAGGTGCTTTCCTCAGTGATTATCCTGCACATTTTGAATATATATACAGAAATTCTGCATACCCGTGCACACTAGAAATACCACATGCTTCAAAAAATAGTGAAGTACTTCAAAAAGCAAAGTATACAATTATGCGATTAATTTTGCAATTCTAATATTAATTATTAGCCCCCCCCAGTTCAGAAGAACGTGTGGAACCTGCATTAGTAGATCCGATTCCTGCAGTGAGCACGGAGCGCGGTGTAATCTTAGCGGCGTACTTCAGAAACTGTGACTTCCCAGTGCCTGGATCGCCCACGAGCAACAGATGAGACTCTCCTACACACAGCGCACAGTCTGAGTCAGAGCTATTCAGATTTATTCACAAGAGTGATACACTTTTCAAGCACACCTCTCAACTTTTTTTCATGATGAGCCCAAATGTCAGACTGTCCATTATGTGGAGTGTGAACACATACCTCTCACTTTAGTTCCAGACGCATCTATTCTCTGTACCCCGCCTGCCAAAACCATAGCAACAGCCAGCTTGACGACGTACATGCCGAACACCTGAGGGCAAAGACTCATCAAGACCTCATTCCTGCCTTAAGAATGTCAAGGGAGAGAGAGAATGAGAAAGAGAGATTATGATTCATAAAACCACACTGAATCCCATGAGCTGATCCACATTATGAGTGGTTACTAGGGTTTTTCTGGGAGGTTGCTATGGTGTTGCTAGGGTCTTCTAGGTGTATGCTTAGGTTATTTGAGCAGTTTCTAATCCATTACCAGGTAGTTCCCTACTCCCCCTCCCAACCTTTTCTAACATACAAAATCATACATCTGTATGGAAGCTTGTTTCCATCACAAAATAAAAAATATTTTTATCTCACAATTCTGACTTTTTTTTCCCTCAGAATTGCGTGAGTTTTAAAGTCGGAATCGTGAGATATAAACTCTCAATGTTCATATTGAAAAATCCGAAGAAAAAGTATTTTTAGACTTTATAACTCTCAATTGCGAGTTTATATCACAGTTCTAGGAAAAGAAGTCAGAATTGCGAAATTGTGAGAAAAAAGTCAGAATTGCGAGTTTATATCTCGCAATTATGAGCTAAAAAGTCACAATTATCTTTTAAATTATTTTATTCAATGGCGGAAACAAGCTTCCATACATTTGACTGCGTAGAAGTAATAAACCATTTTTCCTCAAAAAGCAACATAATACTTCAAGTATTATTCATGTGCGCAGCAGCACAAACGATTCAGTATGAGTTACATGCCTACATTTAATACTTTCAGTCAGAGATTTGTTCAAATCCCTAATCCAATAATAACCCTATGAGAAAATAGTAGCCTAAAAGTGATGTTGTGCCTCAGCAAACACCACTGGAAACAGATTACAACACTGTTTCATGGTCCTCATCAACTCAACCTCCTCTACAAGGACTGTAATTGAGTTTGGATAGCAATAAGAAAGAGAGCAATCTTTTAAATGCCGAAGAGACATGGTATTAAAAATGCCGTACTGCTAGACTGGGTTTCCCAGATTCAATATTTCAAGAGACACCAACTGTGTACCGGCAATGGGGTCATGCTTGTGACTGTCCCAGAATTCTTCAAATTCCTTCTGAATGTCTTCAAGCACCAGCGCTGTGGTGGACTGCTCATTATTGACCTCAATATAGTTCGCTTTCAGCACAATCTCCACATCACAGCGGCAATCCTGAAACATCGGCTTCCAGCGCTGACACACAACTCCATACACTGTGATGTCATCGCCTGCCAGAAACACATGACAGCATCATGTTACTATTATTATATCAGGAAAGTAACAATAAACACCAAGCAAACACTGTGGTTAAAAAATGAACAGCATGAACTGTCCAGTAAAATATGATATTAAAAATGCATTATATATATATAAGTAGTATAGGAAAAATGTTCTCCATTAATTTTTTTTGTACTTAAGCACATACAACAGAAAGTCGCATTCTGAATTCATTCGTAAGAAAATCTAATAAAGCCAGTCATGAACACTGTATTACCGGTGAGCAGGACTGTGCAAAGTAATCATTCCTGCACTGTCAAGTTGTAAAAGCCCGTAAATACATGCAATAAACTACAGACTTGACTCTATTTCCACTAATACTCTGCATTTACCTGATTTGCAGCTGTCCACAAGATCATCCTCCAGGATAATAAGCATGGATCGAGGGATACTGCCCACCGACAGTTTCTGTACCTGTTAGTGAAGGAGCGATTGTACAGACTTTGACATGTAGAAATAAACAAATTATTTTTTCTTAGATGTGTAAATGTGTTTACCTCACATCTACATTTATGCATATTTTATTTATAATTATTTAATTTTATTATTATTTTACTTATTCAACTTTTTTTTTTTAAAAAGAAGAAAAGTTTGAATCCCTTGAGCTGCATATCAAGACACTTTTATTCTGTCATTTGGCTGCAAAAGACTTGGAATTAGGACTGGGATGGTATGGATTTTTTCTAACCGCGGTTGAAAAGCAAGAAATTCCCGCGGTATAGCGGTAAACCGCTTTAAATACCCCAGCATGAGTAAGATAGGATCATTAGATGGGTCAGACATGATTTAGACCACTTTATTAAATTTTGTTTAGTAAAAAGCCTTTCTTTAAATTGAATTTCGTTTTGTATAAATTGGATCTCAATTTTAATCACTGTTTCATCAACCAATTACCTGGAATTAATAAATAAGAAGCAAATAAAGCAGAGATATAATCAGGACGTGGAGGTGCCGGTGCGATTTCTTGCACGTGAACTGGAGCTCGTCTCATAAATGAACCGAAACTCAGCGTAGACTACTTGCCTCACAGACATGAGAAATAAATAGAAAGCTTGAAATGTCTACTTTTAAATTAAATTTAAAACGAAATGATAAAATTGTACAGTAGCCTAGTCAGGTAAGGTCAGGTTTGCTTAAAACAATCAGCGGATGGCGGGCGGGTGCGGATGATGGCGCTCCCCAACTCACGAAAGGTCGGATTTGCTCCATCTTTTGATGATAAGTTTCGTTTAGAAAACCTTGAATCCATGTCAGACACAATGCCATTAGACATAATCCATGTCATTAGAATCAATGAATCCATGTCATTAGACACAACGTGCACACATGTGCAGGCCAATGTTTTTTTTTTTGCGGTGATGACGGTGACGAGCTCAGACCCGCGGTAGGCGTCATGTGACCGCGGTATTGCGGTAACCGTCCCAGCCAGTGCTCGAATTAAGGGGGGGCTGGGGGGATCCGGGACCCCCATAAGGTATTAGGGTCCCTCAGATATTTTTATTTTAGTAAAAATAATAATGGCAAATCTGATTTAAATGCATGCAATGGATACGGTAAATTTCGTGAATTAATTACAGTAATTTATGTTAATTTTGTATATAGGCTAGCTGCCATGTCTCTTTAAAATGTAAACGCCCCGCCCCACATCTAAAGAGCGCTGTGTGCATGACATCATTGACAGAACTGCTTGATTGGCGCCGCTCCGGTGAAGATCATTTTAGCTTTAAAAAAAATTGAGAATAATAAACGTCCACTCGCAAGAGAAAGCTTCTTACTGACTTTTTTTGAGGGGTCATTTTCAAACAATTTTTTATGGTGGGGACCCCCCATAAGACTTGATTCAATTCGAGCACTGGTCCCAGCCCTACTTGGAATATAGTGTACAAGTTGTATGGACTACTTTTACGATACCTAAAATGTCATTTTAAAGCTAGATTTTTCATTTTTTTGTGTGAACTATTGCTTTAGCAGCAGTTGCTCCAGGGAGACTGTCCCTGAATAAAGACTGTCCCTGGTGCCTCACCTGCTCTTGGATCTTGATCTCCTGGTAGTCCTTGCAGGCGGCCGGAGGCGCGTCACTCCCTGACAGGCAGGAGAGTTTGAAAGAATTACATCCATCCTCATTGGGGCAACTGGTGGGTGGAGTGAAGGTGTAAAACTGCTCAAACGAAGCCTGCACGGAGAACACGTGCCTGCATTTATTGCACATGTAGTCTCTCTCATACTCCAGCACTTTGGTCACACTGGTGCGGATGACTGTTCCTGTGACGGACAGGAAGTGGCCCACATCTCTAGCTTTAGGAATGTGATCTCTGGTCAGCTCGGGACACATAGGTAAACCTGCATATGTGTAGTAAATCAGATATTAGGAAAAAAGATATATGTATATACTGTACACTTGATGACAGTTTTCATTATTGGGTGGACTATTTCTCTTGAAGGAATAAGCAAGCATTTGTCACGAGATCCAGGTAAGATCCATGTGCAGTTTAATGCGGTGATCCGTAATCATAAACCAGCCAGGCAAAGGGTCAAAATCCATACAAAGACAGTCCAAAAACAAGAATGGAACTCAGAAGTGCAATCTGACATCAAACAAGGACTCCATGACAATAACTGAAATAGACAGGGTATAAATAGACAGATGTGAGTGGGAACAGCTGAGTGCAAAGATCAGTGATGATTTCAGACAAAGGATTATGGGGAAATGCAGTAGAAGATGTGTTGGTGACGGTAAGGGGAAGAGACCTGTAGTGGACACCCAGGGTACACAAACCAGACACTGTGACAGCATTATATTAAGCACTAGGTGTCAGTGTTATTCCACGACAGTGTTTTAGGGCTCCCGTTTCAGCAGTAACTGCTAGAGGGCACTGCATATTCATTAATGAATAGTTCAAAAGCGGAGTTACAGTCTCTTGCACTTTCTTGCATAATGAATCAACTCGGAACACATTCAATATTTGAATATGGCCTGGTCCAGCATGGTTGCATCATAGAAAAACATAAAAGAAAGAAGAATCAAATGTCAAAGTTACTTAGGCAATAAACTCGCATTATTTTTTTCTCTCCCCTCTAACCACAGATACAGACTGTAGTGGCGGCAGAGAAAATGGGTTTGAGTAAAGTGTTTATTCGGATGAGTCACGTCTGCAGGGCTACAGATGAAGAGCGTGTAATTACAGGTGACGGCAATCGTCTCCTACAGGACGCGAGAGAAAAGCACTTGGCTTCGCCACAATGCAATACAATCCATCCCACATACCTCAGGGATCAAACACAATCCTCCCGTCTCTGCCTACACGTCATCTAAAACAATCTTCATACTTCCTGTGTATGTCATTCTGCAGTTTTTAGATAAGCAGATTACGGCTGGCAGAAATACTGAATATTCATGATATATTCGTGATCATGGTTTTGATTCAAATACGTACCTTTGTGAACATTTTTATTATTTTAATGATTTTGACCATTAGATTTCCTAAAAATACTGTCATTAGACATTTACATGAATCAGTTTAAACTGTACAAACGTCAATTGAATTGATTAAACGATTCACTCACATAATCAGTCAAAAATTTTTAAGGGTTCACAATTTTCATGCATTACAAATTTTCATTATTTGTAGGTAAAATAATATTTAACTACACACACACACACATATATATATATATACACACACACACTGTTCAAACGTTCAGGCAATACGTTCAGGAAATAAATGTTTCTTGAGCATCAAATCATCATATCAGAATGATTTCTGAAGGATCATGTGACAAAGAAGACTGGAGTAATGATGCTAAAAATTTAACTTTGCCATCATAGAAATAAATTATATTTTAAAATATATGCAAATAGAAAAAAAGTTATAATAAATATTTCACAATATTATTGTTTTTACTAATCTTTTGACCAAATAAATGCAGCCTTGGTGGGCATAAGAGACAACTTTCAAAAACATTTAAATATCTTACTAAAAATGTGTATTTCTATACTGTATATTGTCCAGCCCGACCTTATTTATGATACAGGAACATCATCACACATATTCAGGAAAAAAACAGACATGTCACCCCCCCGCCGAGGACTGCAGAGACACCAACTGGATACACAATTTTTCTCTCTAATGACCTTCACTAAAGCATGAAAGCATTCAGACACATGATGTGGTTGTTCATCGTGATATGGCCAACGGTCTATGTGCTTTTTATGGCTGTGTGTCCTATTTTCAGACCCCCTTTCATATTCACAGCACGCTGGATCTATGAGTGGAGTCTGCACTCAGGCTATTTATAACTCTCCCATTGTCCACAAAACAGGATAAAACATCCAGGGAACAGGAAAGGTCAGTCAGCTGATTATTGCTGACACACTCCCTACAGAAGAGTCTTCTTGGCTGAATCCATCTTCTAGACACAGATAACAATTACACGGGTTTAAATGAGCGCTGCTCGCCCATGACACAATGCTAGGGTGTTGCTATGTGATTGCGAGGTGTTTTGAATAGTTTTTAGTGAATTGCTATGTATAACAGCCCACCTAAAATCTCTATATGACTTGAGTACTTCCATACACAAAGCAACAATTTATAGTCCACCAAGCAGTGCTATTTTAGTATCATTAGTGACTAGCATAAGTGAACACACCCATGCTAAAGTTGAGTAAAAAGAGGAATAAAAAAATCATCTTTTGGAAATTGATCTTAATGCCTTAATTTAAAAAATGAGGAAAAATCCAACCTTTAAAGGATTAGTTCACCTCAAGATGAAAATTTTGGAAAAAAGTCCATTGTGCAAATGGAAAAAGTCCATTGTGCAAATGGAAAAAGTCCATTGTGTGGAGAAAAATCCTGAAATGTTTTCCTCAAAAAACTTAATTTCTTTTCCACAGAAGAAAGAAAGACATGAACATCTTGAATGGCATTGGGGTGAGTAAATTATCAGGAAATTTTCATTTTGAGGTGAACTAATCCTTTAAGGACACCAATTTTCTTTGTGAATGAATAATGTATCGTAAATAAATAAATGCTCTTCCTTAAAATACAGGTTGCATAAGTCAGGACACCCCTATGTTAAATTCCCATAGAGACAGCAGATTTTTATTTTTAAAGGCCAGTTATCTCATGGATCCGGGATACTATGCATCCTGATAAAGTTCCCTTCATCACACACCCTTCACCATACCCAGAGATCGGCATGGGGAACTTTCCATAAGATCATCTCTCAATGCAAATCATACCAGCTATTAGCCTAACTGAAATAACACCACGCCAATCTCTAGGTATGATGAAGGGTGTGTGATGATGATGTGGGATATTTTAATTCCAAAGGCCAAGGGAACTTTATCATGAAATAACTGGCCTTTAAAAATAAAAATCTGCTGTCTCTATGGGAATTTAACATAGGGGTGTCCTGACTTACGCACCCTGTATTTTAAGGAAGAACATTTATTTATTTACGATACATTATTCATTCACAAAGAAAATTGGTGTCCTTAAAGGTTGGATTTTTCCTCATTTTTTAAATTAAGGCATTAAGATCAATTTCCAAAAGATGATTTTTTATCCCTCTTTTTACTCAACTTTACCATGGGTGTGTTCACTTATGTTAGGCACTGTATATGTTGTAGTATATATATAAATGTAGTATATTATTGTATCCTATATTTTAATATTATTTATAGCTTTTACTAATATTTTAAATGTATATGTTCATGTTTTTTTATGTGCTGTTGTAATTTTTGTATTTTTTTTTATATTACTATTTAGGTGTAATTTCCATTTCATTTAACCCCAGTTTGACAGACAAGGTTTAAGAGTTATTAGTTATCAGTTTGATCACCAGCTGCACTAAGGAAGTGTTTCACAGAATTCACACAATCCGATGAATCATTCATACCTACACCACCTAGTTTTGCATATGAAAAGTTTCTTAAAAAATTATCCTTTTACGTTCCACAGAAAATATAACAGAATATGACTCAGAAGAACAACATGCCAATTAGGACTGGGATGGTATGGATTTTTTCTAACCGCGGTTGAAAAGCAAGAAATTCCCGCAGTATAGCGGTAAACCGCTTTAAATACCCCAGCATGAGTAAGATAGGATCATAAGATGGGTCAGACATGATTTAGACCACTTTATTAAGTTTTGTTTAGTAAAAAGCCTTTCTTTAAATTGAATTTCGTTTTGTATAAATTGTATTTTAATTTTAATCACTGTTTCATCAACCAATTACCTGGAATTAATAAATAAGAAGCAAATAAAGCAGAGATATAATCAGGACGTGGAGGTGCCGGTGCGATCTCTTGCACGTGAACTGGAGCTCGTCTCATAAATGAACCGAAACTCAGCGTAGACTACTTGCCTCACAGACATGAGAAATAAATAGAAAGCTTGAAATGTCTACTTTTTAGGGCTGCACGATATTGGGAAAAAAATACATTGCGATATTTTATTTTTCTGCGATATATATCGCGATATGAAAATTTCACCAGATGACTTGAATAGCTCTCTTTGGAAAGAATGAATCATCTGAATGACTGGTGATTTTGTAATGGAGTAAATCTGCATAGAAACTATTATAGTTAACTAATGTAGTTAACTAGAGTTTAATAAATGGAACCTTATTGTAAAGTGTTACCGATTTGTTATGTCTCGTGAGTTCAGTGTTGGACAGATCAGTTGTTTTAACCATTCATTAAAGTGAATCGGTTCAAAGGAGTCATTATTTCGCGAATCGGACGTGTTTTAATGGACCATGGTACACGTTGTGTGATTATCCCGGCAGTTAGGACACGCACAAGATTTGTGTCAACACAGAAAACATTTCATCACTGGATAGATTTTTTTTGTTTGTTTTGTTTATTGAAAGTGTGGTTTATCTGAATGTGTGGGAACGCTTTTCAGAGAAGATTTTTTTAGCACAATCCAGCGGTAGTTCAGGGAAAAAATATATCCGAATGCTTCACGTGAAACTTCGGTCTTCCGACCTTTTACCATTGTGTATTCTCAAAGATATTCAGTCAACTTAATTCATTAATATGCGCGAGGGAGAGAGAGAGAGAGCAAGACAGTTTGAAAACGGTGAGAGTGCGCGCGCGCGACCGGGGCTCTCTCTCTCTCTCTGCTCGTTCTCTCAGTTTAACAAGCGCAGCAGTCAGTCATCTATCACTCACGGTCAAATAAGGCTTTGGCGGGACAAAAATACGTTTTGGCGGCCGCCAAAAAATGTTCAATGCAGGAAGGGCATTCTGACTTTATTTTGAATTCTCGTGTTCGTTCAAGCTCAGAAATAAGAGACAGACCACTGATGTCTGCCCGGCTCACAGAAAACAACGCGCAAGTTCCAGTCTTCTTACGCTTGATGTTTAAACTGACAGGACTTAAAAACACATGCAAATGATAAACTTTCACTATATGATGGTTAAACTTTGCAATTAATCCGCGAATCGCAAGCGTTACGGGCCGGGGATCTGCTGGCCCGTATTGATCATGAATCACGGATCAACTTCGATCCCTATAGGCTACATCGCAACATCCTACGATGTGACTATCGTGGATGCGCACATCGCGATATCGATGCTAAAACGATACATCGTGCAGCCCTACTACTTTTAAACTAAATTTAAAAGGAAATGATAAAATTGTACAGTAGCCTAGTCAGGTAAGGTCAGGTTTGCTTAAAACAATCAGCGGATGGCGGGCGGGTGCGGTTTTGAAAATGAGTCAAAAAACGTTGGTGCGGATGATGGCGCTCCCCAACTCACGAAACGTCGGATTTGCTCCATATTTTGATGATAAGTTTTGTTTAGAAAACCTTGAATCCATGTCAGACACAATGACATAATCCATGTCATTAGAATCAATGAATCCATGTCATTAGACACAACGTGCACACATGTGCAGGCCAATGTTTTTTTCTTTTGCGGTGATGACGGTGACGAGCACAGACCCGCGGTAGGCGTCACGTGACCGCGGTATTGCAGCCCTAATACCAAGGAAATACTGAGAGAATTTTCCTGAACTATTCCTTCGAAGCCTCATTCAGCTGTTCTTTTCTCAGAAAGCCTGTGTCTGTCCGACCTCACACACGACACTTCCTCTCTCTCCTCAGATCCCGGATCAATACCCTTCCTGCAGAGACGCTGCTCATCTTGTTGTTACATCATGCAGTGTTTGCGCTCACACCTGACCACCTTCTTCATCAAAGCTTCATCTGATCTCTCTCCAGCTCCGGCACACCGCGAGCCAACATAACGAGACTGTTGTTATAGAGAAGAATACATCAGCATATCGCGCCGGTTATATGACACTAGATCAGAGGAAGCGGCCATGATAACAGATAACAGTTCACGGCAGGACAAACGAGCTGTCGGCCACGGTGTGCTGGGGTCTAATTGCCTGTAGTGAGAAACAGCCTCTGTGTTGCATTGACAAACTAATAGAGCAAATGAAGCGGACACTCTGCGGCTCTACGGCAGCAGATCTACCAGTTACACAGAGTACAGTCAGCCATATACAAGCCGCTCATGATCACTGAGAGGTACATGTACATGGAACTGTTTACTGTTGTGCACAAACAGCCCTAATAGTTGGAGCTGTAACATTTATAGCATATTCTATGGTAGGGGTGGGGGAAAAAATCGATACAGCATAGTATCGCGATATTTTCTGTGGCAATACTGTATCGATACACGGGCGCCAAGTATCGATCTTTTATTATTTAAATCGCCCCCTAAACCCTCATTCACTAAGTTAGTCCACTAATACTGTTCACTTGAAGGAGTGAATGAAAACGAACGAGCGAATTCGGACAGCCGTTGAGCGTAGGCTACATAAGCTGTGTACATTCGTTAATGCAGTGTGATGTGTGACAGAGACGCGATCTGACACACGTCCCATTTTCTCACAAATCTCTACGTTCATTTAAGACTTTGTTTAAATCATTTAAGACTGCTCTTATGAGGACACTCGACAAAACGGACATTTTGGCATAATTTGTGTGTGTTATGGTTTGTTCAAGCCCCAAAAGAGAACTCGACACTGACGCGCGTCTTTTCTGTGGGTCGTGTGTGTGTGTGTGTGTGTGTAATACAGGCAGGATTTAACGGATACTGCATAATTGCGTTAAATATTTTTAACGCTTTAAACTTTTTTGTTGTTGTTGCGGTGCCGCGGTGGGCAAGTGATGTTGCGACACCGTGTAACACTGACTATCGTAGCAAGTCTAGAGCTCACCATTCATGTGAGAGGTCTCCTATTCAGAGAATAATTACGTCCTGTCCTGTAATAAGGTCCTGTGTCCTGAATGTTCAAGAACAAGTTTAAGTTTTTGCACTACCCTCCTAAGTTTTTGCACTTCAGTTAATGTGTAGAAGATAATGTTTACAGAATTAAATGTGACATTTAAAGTGAGTTGAGCGGTCTTAGGCTACGTTCACACTGCAGGCTGAAACGACCCAATTCCGATTTTTTTGCCCCTATGCGATCTGTATCTGATCTTTTCATGACAGTCTGAACGACACAGATCCGATCTTTTCAAATGCGACCCAGGCCACTTGGGTATGTGGTCCAAATCCGATATGTATCCGATCTTTTAAAATGCGACTTCAATCTGAACGGCCAGGTCACATGTATCCGACCCGCACGTCATTGATATGCGACAAACGTCATAATTCTGCGTTGAAGTAGGCGGGAATGAGAAGATAAACAACAACTGGCGGACGATGCTGAGACCATAGACATCATATAGATATATATGATGTCTATGGCTGAGACCAGTCAATAGAAGGGAATCGAGGTTTCTGATTTAATTAATATTTGGACGTCGTTGAACGTTGAGTACTCTTCTGCGCATGCGGGTCACTTCTGGGTCATTTCACATTCACGTTCCCGTTCACACAGGAGATCACAAAAGGTCGCATTTAATTGGAAATGTGAACAGCCTTGCAAAAAAATCGAATTTTTTCAAAAAATCGGAATTGAGCATTAAGCCCCTGCAGTGTGAACGCAGCCTTATTTTCCTCATTTTTTGTAATGCCTTTGAATAATATGGGGAACATAAATCGCAATATCGCAGAATCGAATCGCAATACTTGCTGTATCGCAATATATTGAGAATCGCAATAATATTGAATCGTGGCCCAAATATCGCAATACTATCGAATCGTCACATTTTTGCCAATTCCCACCCCTAGTATACAGTACATTATTGTCAGGCCAAACACACTTTAGTACCTCCTATTATATGTGGATAGATAAGCTGGAAACACCTGAGAACAATTTTTTATTAATAAATCAATGCCAAACATTCATGCTTAACTGATTTCTCTTTCTCACTCTCTCCCTGAAATGAAATATAAAATATGAATTTAAAACATTTTTCATTTAATATTTCAAAATCATAAATATTAACATGAATATACATCATTAATATGTATTGATATTATATCATATTATTATTATTAATATTTGCTGTAAGGAAATAATTCTGTATAAATGTTATCATGTTTTAAAAAAAATACTTAATGAAAAATATGGATCAAGCTTTACAGGCACGAGATTAGATGCGATTAAAAATTAATATATAGAGAAAAAAATATATATAAATAAATGTAATATAAAAACTTTTTATATATTATATAATAATATTTAATAATGATCAAATAATAATGCATAATAATAATTTATATAAGGTAATAATTATATAAAAATGTAATCATGTTTTGAAAATACTTAATGAAAGATATGATTCAATCTTTACTGTGGTAAAACAAGATTAGTTAAGATTAGAAATAAATATACAGAGAAAAACATTATTTACTTAAATTCTAAATAGCTAATGTTTTATAAATAACTAATAATTAAATAAAAAATAGTTTAATATAATATACAACATTATGTATTTATTATTACATTATACTAATATGTTACATAAGGTAATAATTATAAATAAATGTAATAATGTTTTGAAAATATTGAAAGATATGATTCATGCTTTATTGTACAGGTAAAATGAGAGGTTGAGATTAGAAATCACTTTACTTACAATTAAAACAAACAAATATAATACATTTATAAAATTGAATAATACAATTATTTGTTATAGTCAGTGTAAAGCGTTACTGATTATTGTCCTATTATTATTTCGTTCTATTTTTCCTCTTTATTGATTGATATGGAATTTTTTTTGTAATATTTTTTCTTATATTTTTCCCTGATAATAAAAGTGAATAAAGGTGGAATGTGCAATTTCTGCACCACTAGCTTTACCAAACAAAAACCACCAAAATAAAGCTATTTACCCAACAGTTTTCTAAAACAATCCTCAAAACTCATGTTATTGTGTCAGACTGGTCAGGAAGTTGAACAAATATACGGAGCAAACGTATAAAATCCTCGTAGTTACAGGTGTCAGTGTAAAAGAGTGGATGTTCTCATACTTGCTTACCTGATATACGAACATGTAGATTGTGTTTGAGGCTGAAACTCCCCAGCAGTGCAGAAGACGTTTGAGATATGGTCTGGGCCGCTCTGTGCAGGGCATTGTCAAATATAGGCAGGACCTGGCTGGGGAACGTATTGAAACACTCTCCAACCTCCATATTGTCCTCGAATAAGGTCATGGCATTCACTACAACAGGATAGTGAGTATCTTCACTGGCCTCCTGGAAGATCTGTAGGACTTCATTCTTGTGGTGCTCCATCACGTAAGTCTCAAACACCAGTCCTATCAAGGACACCTGATCCGGACTGAGCATCATGAACCGGATCACACTTCTGGAAGAGAGCAGCGGATGATGGGTCAGTCTGTATATAACTTCATCTTTACAAACCCTTTCACACTCTTGCATCATGGTAGCTGATATGTATACAAATTTATTAAGGAACATTTTGGAATTTTATAGAAATTCCTATGACAAAAATTATCCTTAATATTTCCACATTTTAATGATGGTGAATGGCCAATATTATATCATTATCAATTGGTCTGTACTCCATATTAATGCAAAAGTTGCACAATATTTTCCATTTTAATTGATATTTTATTACTTTTTCACTACATATACATGTATGCGACTATGTGAGTGAATATATATATATATATATATATATATATATATATATATATATATATATAATTTTGTTTCTTTTTGTTTAATATTTAAAAAATTGCTAATATGTGTATATTTTAATATACATTCCTCTGTTGAGTAATATTTTTATGAAAAATATAAAGGTTTCAAGCAGTTTATTAACTAATTTGAAGTCATAAAATTGCATTAATAAAAGTGTACAGTTAAAAAGTGATGATTAAAAAGTTGTAGATGAAGGGCACGGCTGTTACTGCCTGACATGTACGTTATTAGTTCAGAATACCATGCATTTAACAAACATTCAAACCATTTCCGTTGTCATTATAACTCTCGAGCAAACTTCTACAAACAATAGAAACCAACAAGAATAATAAAGAGCACTATTAATATTTCATTCCCTACAATGCTGTATTTGACATACCTGGGTGGACGAGGAGCAGTTATGTACATTAACAACATTCACACATGGGTGTTTCTTCCTGTCCGTGTTTTCAGATTTGGCGGTTAATTCTTCCTCTTTCTTGATTGTAGGGGAGCACGTGTAAACAAACTATGAATTGTAGCACAATATAATTCATTCTAATCCCATTATAATAGTGTAAAAGTAGTTTACCATTCATATGCTTTGTTTTTCTATGTCTATATTGGCGCTGATAAATGATATGGTATGTAATAAATAATAACCCCCCCGTTTTTGGACTTGGTATAAACCAGTAAACGGAAAACGGATGTCGATGACGTTATCGCATCTCTGACTGCCAGTATAAAAGTCCCTTTAGTTTTATGGAAATAACACTGATAATGGACTTTTAAGCGTGATTTTTGTGTCTTTTATTTATTTAAATTATCTTAAGGGAAAATGTATTAAATTATATTCTAAATAACTTTAGAAAGTAATACATAATGTACACTATTTAAATTAATTAAATGGAATTATAAACGTATTGCAAAATTAATAATTATGTATTTAAATTATTACATTACATTTTAATGCAACAAAAACTCTTATTATGAGTTTTTGAAAAAAATCTTATTATGCTTGTAAATGACAAGAACGATTAATTTGATTGAAAATGTACAGCTGGAACGTAGCACTTTTGGTTTCTCTTATGTCCCATTCTGCAGGTCATAAACACTTTTTTATAATTAAAAATAAATTAAAGCTACACATAAACTACACTTAAAGCTACACATAAACTTACCTCTCATCTCCGATTATTGATTCTTCGTTGCAAGGGTAATTGTTCTTATATCAAGAAAAAGCCAAATGACAATAAAAGTGTTTATTGTTTCTTCTTTCAGGGCAATGTGTGTTGATGTATATGAAAATACAGGCATTTTAAATCATATGTTCTTTGCTTTTGGTTCCTTGAATGGTAAAAGTTCACTCACATAACAGACACACTTTATTAAATGTCACAATAAGTATTTATTCTTACGCATACACCAGTAATATAAATATAAAATATGCATTTATTTTAAAATTAGTGAGACATCATTATATCTGTGTTGAGACATCCATACAAACAGTTTAATCCTACCAAAATTGATAATGCAGCTGTAACAAAGTCAGTACGGTGGCATTCTAAAATTAGATACAGAGGAGACAATACTGTTTTTTTTCTCTCTTTTAACAAATAGTAATTAGCAGCGTATGCACCAATCTATAGAAACTGCGGTAAATGAAATGTCAAACATACCTATCATCACTGTAAAAACAAGAAATCCATTCACAGTGGGAAGAAAAAAAAGAACAAATGAAAGGATGTGTCGTTAAATAATGTATTACTTTTTTGTCTTTTTTGTTTGGTTTGGTCGACATGCTCTTTAATTGCAAAAGTCAGAAGGAGAAGTACTGAGCGAACCACTCTTGTCTCTGGGGGTCTGGAGAGGTTACGGGTGATTCTTCTCCTTCAGGAGGGCTGAGGACAAAAACAAACAGAGAGAGACAGAGATAAAGAAAGAAAGACAGTCAGAGACGTGGAGAGAATCACAAAACCACTGTAAACTGCAGTCTGAGTTTCAGAACTGATAGCATAGCGACCATTGGATTGTTGTGTGTTCATGTGTTTTTAATGTACGTACGTGTGTGTGCGTGTGTGTGTGTATTTTTTCCACAGGAACCGAGTGATATCAATAGGCCATTGCACTTGCAAAAAAAGTACTAGATGTATCATGTAAATACCATGGTTACGAATATGGTTATCATTTAGTAACAAGTTATGGCATCACTACTAAAAAAAAGAACACATCTATTATTTGTTAAAGTGTTTATCCCGCCAGATAAAATTAATAATAAAAATTAAAAATTAATAATTTTATTCAGCAAGTAAGCATTAAATTGATCAAAAGTGACAGTAAAGACATTTATAATGTAACAAAATTTCTATTTGAAATAATTGTTTTATTCATGAAAGAATACTATTAAAAAAAATGTATCACTATTTCCACAAAAAGTTTAAGCAACACTACTTTGTCCAACATTGATAATAATAACAAATGTTTCTTGAGCATGAAATCTGCATATTATACTGATTTCTGAAGGATCATGTGACACTGAAGACTGGAGTAATGATGCTGAAAATTCAGCTTTGACATCACAGGAATAAATGATATTTAAACATATATTAAAATAGAAAACAGTAATTTTCAAATTGTATTTTTGATCCAAAAATGATATATATTATTTTTTTGAGTATAGATAAAAAGTTTCTTTAACAAATTCTCTGCAAAATCTTCCCAGGAAGCTGAAAAAAAAAAATCAATTTCTAAAGGTGAAGTCTGCTGTGTGCGTCACACTTCACCTTCCGGACCAGAACCCGCTTTCAGTCCTGATTAATTTAGCCCTCAGGTCAACGTTTACAGAGACTTTATTTATTTCTCCCTCACAACTCTGCTCTTTTAAAGCATAAACACACCTCTAGAATATTACCTTGTTTAGTCAGAAGAAAGAGTTCCTCTAAGCTGAAAGGTTTCTAGCTCAGCTGTGCTTGAAATGCTGACTGACTGATGTCTGGGCTTCTAACACCGACTCAGAAAGTACTCGAGTTTCCCGTCTGGAAGTCTGGAGATTCTGAGGTCCTGTTTACACCTGGTATTAAGATGCTCTTCAAACTGAATTGTCTGTCTTTCTGTATCAATCCATGCATCCATCCATCCATGCATCTATACAGCCATCCATGCATCCATCCATGCATCCATCCGTGCATTCATCCATCCATCCATCCATCCATGCATCCATCCATGCATCCATCCATGCATCCATCCATCCATCCGTGCATTCATCCATCCATCCATCCATCCATCCATCCATGCATCCATCCATATATTCATCCATCCATCCATCCATGCATCCATCCATCCATCCGTGCATTCATCCATCCATCCATCCATGCATCGAACCGTGCATTCATCCATCCATCCATCCATCCATCCATCCATCCGTCCGTGCATTCATCCATCCATCCATCCGTGCATTCATCCATCCATCCAACCATCCATCCATCCGTGCATTCATCCATCCATCCATCCATCCGTGCATTCATCCATCCATCCATCCATCCGTGCATTCATCCATGCATCCATCCGTGCATTCATCCATCCATCCATCCAACCATCCATCCATCCGTGCATTCATCCATCCATCCATCCTTGCATTCATCCATTCATCCATCCATCCATCCATCCATCCATCGAACCGTGCATTCATCCATCCATCCATCCTTGCATTCATCCATTCATCCATCCATCCATCCATCCGTGCATTCATCCATCCATCCATCCAACCATCCATCCATCCGTGCATTCATCCATCCATCCATCCATCCGTGCATTCATCCATGCATCCATCCGTGCATTCATCCATCCATCCATCCGTGCATTCATCCATCCAGCCATCCGTGCATTCATCCATCCATCCATCCGTGCATTCATCCATCCATCCATCTGTGCATTCATTCATCCATCCATGCATTCATCCATGCATCCATCCGTGCATTCATCCATCCAACCATCCATGCATCCATCCATCCATGTATCAAACCGTGCATTCATTCATCCATCCATCCATCCGTGCATTCATTCATCCATCCATCCGTGCATTCATTCATCCATCCATCCATCCGTGCATTCATTCATCCATCCATGCATCCATCCGTGCATTCATCCATGCATTCATCCATGCATCCATCCGTGCATTCATTCATCCATCCGTGCATTCATCCATGCATCCATCCGTGCATTCATTCATCCATCCATCCATACATCCATCCATGCATTCATTCATCCGTGCATTCATCCATGCATTCATCTATACTGTACATCCATCCATCCATTATCTATTCAAACTTTTTTTATTGGAAATTACAGTAACATGGATTTCTTTGAACTTTATTTGAACTTTTATTTGAATCTCCTTTCTTTCAAATTAGAATTGTTATTTTGCATCCTGTTCAAACTCAATTAAAATTCAGGAACGGAATTGTAAACAAAAAGATTAAAACCTGTGCCAGTTGACTTCCGGAAATCTGTAAAAGTCAGCCAATCAGATTGAAGCTAGATATTTTGAGACATTGATGCATCTGATGTTTCATGACTGATCTAATGCAGAGACTATGGACGGATGAATACGGCATTTATTACTCTAATGTGAAAGTAGTTTGCAAAGTTGAGTGACCCTCCAGACCAAAAAAAATAAATAAAAAAGGAAAAATCTGCTGTATTTTTATACACATAAATTCAGTGTTTCGATCAGTGCTGATATCTTCAGTCATCCTGCTCTTGTGTATTCAAACTTCTGAATCTTTGGTATTGTTGGCTTGAAATCTAATCTCTATTCTTTCATATCTCCAATAAAATCAATGTGCTTTGGTCCCTTAAGCCTGATCCGCAGCAAACTCAATTTAATGCTCAATTGAGCATTTGCATGTGCCTGTTCAGCACTAATGTAACTTCTACCTGCACTGAGACACAAGATCATGAAAGTTAAACACCTTTAAAGCAACTCCTGAAACCGAGTCATCTGACTCATTTAGAAGGAGGTATGCATATTGGCATCTATGCAAAATTATTGTTATTTTAAATTATTATTATTATTATTATAATGCATTCTGATGGCTGTACACACAGCATTCTTGCACTATTTTTTAACCAATTGTTTTTTTGAAACACAGACGTATTTGACCATTGTGATGCATTAGCATTTTTTACTTTATTTTCTCATGCCTTGAAAATTGCATTTTTTAAAAACCCAAATGAAATCGCTGTTGACATATTTCCTATTAAAGTTTGAATAGGATAGGACATATCAAAATGATTATCCAGTAACACTTTACAATAAGGTTTCATTAGTTAACATTAGCTACAGTACTTTAGTTAACATGAATTAAGAATGAACAATACTTCTACAGCACTTATTAATCTAAGTTAATATTAATTATTATTACAATCAAAAGTTTTATTTGTTAACATTAGTTAATGCACAGTGAACTAACATGAAGAAACAACGAACGACTCTATTTTTATTAACTAATATTAACAAAGATTAATTTGCTCATTATTAGTTCATGTTAGTTAATACATTAAAGGGATAGTTCACCCAAAAATATTAATTCTGTCATTTATTACTCGCCCTCATGTCGTTCCAAACCTGTAAGACCTTTGTTCATCTTCGGGACACAAATGAAGATATTTTTGATGAAATTCATTCATGTGAACAGCGTCAGCCAATACTGAGCAGGCTGAGAAACGCTCAGAGAAAGCTCTCGGATTTCATCAAAAATATCTTCATTTGTGTTCTGAAGATGAACGAAGGTCTTACAGGTTTGGAACGACATGAGGATGAGTAACTAATGACAGAATTTTCATTTTTGGGTGAACTATCCCTTTAACTAATGTTAACGAATTAGACCTTATTTTAAAGTGTTACCGTTTATCCCTAAAAAATAAAAATGTCTTACTCTAGAGAGCAATTGACTGGGAAATGTGTAAAAAATAATACTATTCTTTTCTTCATTTTCTCAGACTTTTCATTTTATAATGTGCATATCTGCTAAAATGTAATTTTGCCAACTTTTAGAGTGCATTAGCATTTAAATGGCCTCAAATCAAACACATATTGACTAAAAGCTTCAAAACTCAAGCATCAAATAAAAAATATAGCACTTTTAAATCATTAGTTTATGTAAACTTGTGCTAGATGGACACCTTTGACCACTGTGATGCATCTAGTTATTTCTTTCTTTGCATTAAAAAAAAAAAAAACTCCTTGAAATGGGCATTTATATATTTCCTATTAGAACATGACATTGGATAGGATTTATAAAAAAAAAAAAAAAGATTGTCCATTTTTTTATCAAATGTTTTAAATAATAACCCAATTATCATTCTAGAGAGCATTCGACTGGACAAAAATCAATATTTTTTTCTCTATTTTCCCAGACGGTACAGTTTAAATGTACATATCTACTAAAAGTGAATTTTGTCAACTTTTAGGAGTGCATTCGCATATAAATGGCCTTAATGCGAACACATATCGACTAAAAGCCACAAAACTCAAGAGTCAAATTACAAATACACTTTAAAAAAATTGTTTTGAGAACAAAGTTCAAGTGCAAGCATTCAGTGTGAATGGCCCCTAAATCATAATACTCATAAAAATGGCAACAAAGTTCTGATTATGAGAAAGGACCAGACTTGAATCTTAAAAAATGCCCCTAGTTCAGTGGACCAAATATCACCCTGACATGAACTGAAGCGGACAGACTGTGAGAGTCATATGAGTGTCACATGACAGAACAGGACAGCCCCGCACAAGTCTACATTGCTGCGTCACTTGCACCTCATTTACATTCACACCAGCATGCAATGAAGAACACGCAACGGTGCTTCAGATGAGACCGTGACTCAGCAAAACATGCATGACACGACCACCGCTTACAACATGCCAACTGCAAAAGCAGAGCCATAGGCAAAGGTTTATTGTAGAAAAAATAGAGAGCAGGAATATTATAATTAAAGAGTATATAAAGCCCAAAACAGTGTCATTTACATGTTCACACAGATGCAAGAGTATATATTTAAAAAAAAAAAATTAATTCCCTCCCATGTAATGTGGTCTTCAAGGACAGTAAAAGACAGTTACATAACAGATGAGTATAACTTCCATCACAAACAGAAAACACAACACAGACAGACACCAACTCCCAGCATGCACTGCGACAGTGGGGACACATGCTCCCATTTGCATTCCAATGCCATTTCCAAAGCTCAGGTATGGGACTTCAGAAAGTAACATTATGCATTCATGTACATCAATGTTAGGAAAAAGCTCAAGTATCCCTTTTATTTGCCTGACGTGAATGCACTGGCTGCGTTCGGAATGGAATACTAGCTTCTTGCATATCGCCTCCTGTTTTATACAGTATAGTATGCGATATGCAGTGAGAATGTTTCAATAAGTAGTATGCTATATTGTTAGCATGACTGCATTACGCTGCACGTTTAATTCAGCACACGGCATGCAGTAAGCATCTTAGAAATGAATTAAGAAAATGAGAAAAACACACATATTTATATATACATATATATATATATATATATATATACACACATATATATATATATATAAATCACATACTTTAGTGCAGTGTTGTTATTATAACATATAAACTTAAATGAGAAAATGTAATTAAAAAATCTGAAAATTAGAACCGCTGCTTTTGCAAATAACTGAAATAAATAACTTTAAGCTATAGTATTACAATTCCTAAAACTGAAACTGAAATAAAAATAAATTAAAGCAAAATAGAAATACTTAAAAAAACAAAATAAAGTGGCGAAAGCACATAACAAAAAAAATAAAAATAAAAGATAATTCAAAATATGAATAAATACTATATTAGTATACACATAATATTAAAATAACATTGATTTTATGTAAAATGTCATAACCTTTAGCAGTCTGATCAATTATGAAATTAATAAGAAAACAATGTTTAAAAAGATGTTCAGGTTCATTCATCACTGGATGAAATGAAAGGCCAAACAGAAAGCATTGCATTATGGGATACAGTACCCAGCATAGTGTGCTCTGTTGTATACTGCAAAATATAGTAGGGTATTCCATGCATACAGTATATTTTAAGAAATGTGTACAGTATGGTAGTATTCCATTCCGAACAAGTGTACCGACTACAAAAGTACAATAAAAAAATAAAACAAAATAATAATAAATGTGAATGATTTTTTGCTTGGCAACTTAAATCCTTCAATGTATTCCCCTCAAAAAGCAGCAATCCAAACTGGAATTCTAACACGACCCCAGTCCGAGACCAGGGCGGCGCACTCATTATTCAAGTTAATGAAGGAGATCGGAGCCGTAATTCTGGATGTCACGCTCTCTGTTAGGCAGAGAGGAGCCTGGGAGACGCAAACACAAAGTTTCCGTGTGCATTTCCTCGGCACATAAAAGGGATACCACAGCCGCCCGGGCGCTGCGTTTCAGTGTGCTGATGTGCCGTGGTGCAGAGAGAGAGAGGGGCGTCTGCGTGATGAGGTGCGCCTCACCTCGTCAACTTCTTGGGTTCGGTGAGAGGGGTCGGTGGGGGCGGGGGTTTGCTCGTGTTAGGCTCCAGCTGGTGAATGGGGGAGTTGGGGATGGGTTCGAGGCGGGTGGGCTGGGGCTGTCCGCTCCCTGTCCCCGTAGCCTCCACATTGGCCCTAAGATTGGCCGAGCTGCTGAATCGGGCGGCTGACTTGTCGTTCTTTCGCTTTTGCTACATAGGACGACAAGAAAAGCAAACAAAAAAGGAAGTTGGGAGAGCTTGACGCTCCATTTCTCTTGGTCTCCTAATGATTGCTTCCTAACAAACGTCCCACTGAAAGTCAAGCTCGCAACACTCAGCAGAGGAAGCATCAGTCGCTCTCAGCCAATCAAATCAAAATGAGTCGAAAGAGATGTGTCAGAGGAAGAGGCTGTTGAAAATTTTCAGACTGAAAAAAGAATGGCTTGGAAAGCAAAGAAGAACTGGAACAGGAAGAGAACGCGGAGTAACGAGAGACACTCTCACACACACACACACACACACACACATATATATGCACATGTAATCACTGACACTTGGAAGTTATAGAACACAGATGAGGGCAACAGTGAAATATCTGGTGAAACAGAATGACATGTTTAGACTGGATCAGGAACTGCTGTGATGTACGGAACAAACATCATTTCCTCTCTGGAGAAACATGAAGTTATAAAGGGATTGTTCACTCAAAAATGAAAATTCACTCATCATTTCCTCACACTCATGTTGTTTCAAACCCTTGTATAATGTACTGGTGTCTCTTTTTCATGCAAAATCAAGATTTTAAGCTTCAAAATGTGGCCATAAAAGAATCATAAAAGAAGTCCATAGAACTCTTGTGAACGACAGATCTGAGTGAAGAACAGACGAACAGATAATAATTTCCTGAATCAGAACGATTCAAAAACAAAATATTCAGATTCAATGAAAATATCAGAAACTAAATCTAAAACTATTAAAATAGTTTTTTTTTTTTTAAATAAAGCTAAAATAAAATAAATATTAGATGTAAAACTTAAATATAAACAAAAATGTAAAGAATTTAATCAAATACATAAAAGTTAAGTGCTAATTTAATACTAAAATTTCTACAACTGAAATAAAGGTAAATAGAATTTTTTTTTTAAATGAACACAAATGACAAAAATGCATAACAAAATGACTAAGACTTTAATTCAAAATATTAATAAGTATTACAACAGTATATAAATAATACTAAAATAAATAGAAAAATATTTTAGCATGGGTATTACTGGTAGTATATTCTAGTGTACAAAATGTAAATAAAGCTAATTTTCATTCACAAATAAGAATGAAATAGATATCACATGGCTTCAGAAGTATTTAAATATAGCGTACATGCCGTATGGACTATTTTTATGATACACTGTAAAATCTAACATTATTGTTACTAAAAAATGTTTTAGTTAACTTTACTTAATCTCCAATAATGTGTTGAATTTACTTAAAACTATTTAGTAATCTGTACTGATTGCATTCTATGCCTTCATTACTCAGAAAACCCTAGTAAACATTACTTGACTGCTTTGAGTACCATTTTGCCAAAGGAAAAAACAAAAACAAAAACAAAAAAAGCGGGCGGGGCAAATGGTTTTTGATGCGGGGAAATTCTTAATAGACTTTTCACTCATTTCTTCCACTTCTGCAGTCATCGTTCTTCTTAGTTGCATATGCTCATTTTCAGTCATCTTGAATGTTATTGTCAATACAACTAAACATTTTGGGAGAACGTCACATAAGTTGACGTTGATTTCCTAAAATGTCTCACCATTATTGTGATTAGTGTTCCCTTTGTAGGGCACTTGGAACTTCATTTATATTATTGTAATTCTCTTCCAATTGATGCAGTGATGCAACATGAAATCACAGTTATTTGATTTCAAAGTAAGTGAAGTAATAAGTATTATATATATTTATACTTAAATTATTTCCATGTTCTTAATGAATGTATTAATGATGTATAACATAACTATATTTCATGTTTAATAATGATCTTTTAACATTTTATTGCTAACACTTATGGCATAAACTTTTAATTGGGTTGATATAATCCCTCTATATTTGTGACATTATCTTGCAATTTAGCTTGAGTCACACAGACTTCAACATTCAGCATGCAAACCACAACAATGGTAACGAGTTTTTTTTAAATTAATTTAATTAATTAGACCATTACAATTTTATTTGCGGTCTCTTGTCAGTATAACCCCAATAACGATAGCAAATAAAATTTTAATGGTAAAATAAAGCCAAAAATGGTAAAACAAAGCAATTAATTTATTCATGCCGCAATGCACTCTGGGAGTACACTTCCTCAGATCACAGATAGAATTAAGTTGACAAAACTTAAATAGATTAAGTAAGAAGAACTTGATGTAATTAAGTTATGCTTGCTTAATTAAATTAAGGCAACGAGTTTGCACAATTTAATTAAGTAAACTGAACAAATTTGTTTTTACGGTGTACTTTCTATGTGTGTTTTGTGTCCTTTTTAAAGCTTGAAAGCTTCAGTAACCATTCATTACAATTGCATGTAAGACACCAACCAGTACAATAAAATACATTCTCTTGTTTTCCATGCAGGTTTGGAATCACATGAGGGTGAGTAAATCATGTCAGAATATTCATTTGTGTGTGTGTGTGTGTGTGTGTGTGTATGCTTGATAAGAGCTCCAGCATGCTCTTGGTGAACAGTGTTTCCAGTGAACTCCAGTCTGGCATGTCAGTTGTATTGCCTTTGATTGCACCACAGTAACACTGCATCCTAACCACGTACAACACTTCTGCTTAAGTCATTTTCACAGTAATCAAAGTATATTTGATGTTTAATATACTTTGAACCAATGAGATTTCACTGTGGAAGCAATTGATCACTGGTTGGGAACTCAAATTTGCAGATGTAATTTATCGCTTTTTGTGTCATGCCTGGCTAGGATACAGTGTAAGAAATGACATTCAAGAAGAACTATCAAGCCCCATTGAGAAATGCATTGATCCTACAACATCATTTCCAAAACTTAGTGAACTGCCTCAATGTCTACTCTCTATACATTAGAAACGATGTAGAGAGAATGTATGCACCTATAAACATGCAATATGTTTAATTTCTTTGTGCTCTGCCAAGCTATTTTTTTATCATAAGTGTGTATCCCAT
This sequence comes from Gila robusta, assembly GCA_030770095.1. Lineage (NCBI taxonomy): Eukaryota > Metazoa > Chordata > Actinopteri > Cypriniformes > Leuciscidae > Gila > Gila robusta. Next base: position 4,011,020 of record JAVALU010000805.1, on the reverse strand, counting down.
GCAAACAGCCAGCATCCAAACTAAAACGGAGCCTAATCAGATCACTAGGTTTTGGAAAAGCAACTACAGTATGTCTTACTCAAACTATATCCAGCTCCACACACAAGGGCATAGTAGAGTACGGAAAAGAAATCCTACCTTTACAAGAGGGTTAATGACACCAACATTGGGGTTTGTGTTGAAGATTTTGTTGAAGTTGGTCTCTCTGTTTACAAGCTCCAGCTGGTAGAACTTCTTGTCATCCTGTAAAGAAAAGTAGATGCTCTCACGATTTTCATGGAATACCATTTGTCTACAGAACATGACGTGCACTAAACACAAAAATTGTTTTGCAAGCTTAAATATATGAATTATAAGCTTCTATTATAAATACTAGTTACACATTTTTTAAAATTGTTTAATATATTTATATTTTTTGTATATGCATTTTACATGACACAGTCAGTTATAGAAATTCTATTGCAATTTTAATACAAATTTTAAAACCTTGCCATAATAAAATGTGAATTGGTTTTCACGTTTAACATTATAATATAAAATATGTAAATTTAAACAATATGTTAATTATGTATGTTCTCCCTACCACTAATGTTCCTCAAAATAATTAAAAACTCTCATTACATTAATACATAATGACGTGACATCATCATTTAACTCACATTTGACATTGATACTGTTTTTTTTCTTTCTTGACTTTCATCAAATATCACATTTCCACTCTGTCACATAAAACAAAGAAAAATATAACTATAAAAGTCATATATTCTTCAATATCAAATCATATCCATGTTATTTTCATTTCAGCTTTGGTTCAGTTCAGCTAATTAATCAACTTTATTTGTGATAATGCATCAGTGAATTAAAAAGTTTTAATTTCAATGCATTCTCTGTTGAAAAGACCAGCACAGCTGCTGCAATTCTATCAGGTGCTAGTGTGATTTTATTGCAGAAAGATACAAGAAACATGGATGTCAAACGTCTAACAACACTGTTTTAGGACAGCATTTTGCAGAGAATGCGGTTGTCGCTGTGTATAGAGCAGGATTAAACTGGTCTTTTCAGCAGGTTTGTTTGTCCTGTAATAGATCCATCCCTCCAGTCTTGCTAATCTCAGCGGGAACCGCGCACCTGTGGGATACTTCGTCTTGTGTAACAAGATTCACAGCTCAGGAATTTCACAATAAACCTGAGATACTGTGAAGGAGCATGTCACACTTCTTAAAGTGCTCTTACCACCAGTTTCTTGACCAAAGATTCTCTCTCGGCCACCATGTCCTTCAGTTCGGCTATCGTCTGCAGATCTTCAGGCCTGCTCTCTCGGTTACGGAATTTGTCTTCTGTCCCCTCCAACCTGAGGAGCAAAAACATGTCTTTGAGATGAGGGTTTCTCTTCAACCTTGAAATGAGTGGTTAACTCTTCGGAGTCGTGGGCTATTTTGGCCGTTTTTGAGTACTTTTATGTTTTTGTTTTAGTTTGTGACATAAACAAATGTTTACCATACCAATGTTTGCAGCACAACATCACCTATATGACCAGACAATTAGTTTTTCACTTTGATGTACTGTATCAACATACTGGACCCAAAATCACACAAAAAACACAAAATCTGAATAGAAAAATTATAGCTTTTCTACTACAAAAAACACAAACATGCTCAATGAAGCATTTTAAAAGGTTTAAAATGTAAACACAAGTTGTAAATGTCAACATATACAGGTACAATTCAGATATAATCAAGCTATATACAAAAAAAAAAATATGATTTACAAAAAAAAACGGGTGTAGCCATAGGCTTTTTTTTCTTTTTAGCTTTGCCACTTTAAAACAAAAATTGTGCACACAATTATACAGAGAGCTATATTTAAGGCCTTGCATTCCCAGAGTATGAGGGTTCCCAAATAGTGCAAATACAACACAAAAAAAGGTAAAATTGAGATAAAATCAAACTATATACAGCAAAAAGCAAGTGTGGCAATAGGCGTTTTTTCTTTTCTTTTTTGCTTAGAAACTCTACAAACACTTCATGTACAATTACACAGATAGCTATATTATAGGGCTTTCATTCCTTGAGTAAGAGGGGTTCCTCAATACTGCAAATATACCATACAAAAGGTAAAATGAACACCAAATCAAACTATACTGTACATACAACTATTTACAACAAATATCAGGTGGTTTTTTTTGTTTTTGTTTTTTTTATCTGTGCTACTCCTCAAAACAGTTTATCTAAATCTACTCCTAAACTATCTACACTACTCCTAAACTACTCTCAAAATCTACTCAAACTCTTCCAAAAACTAGCAATAATATCTCTCTCTATATATATATAACGTATATATGTCTCTCTTTGTCTACTCTGTAAATCTCCTGCCTTTCAATTTCGCTTCTTTGCTCAGTTGCTCCTCCTCCATTCCCTCAAATGTGCATCCTGAAGAGCAGAGTCAGCAGATTCACACATTTTTCTCCGTTTTGTTTTATGACAAAAACCGACGAAGTTATTAGAATAAATGCAACGCCTGTCACATCCCATCTTGCGTTCTTTTACGAACGCGTCAATCATATCTCCGTTTTTACTTGGTCTATCAACACAAAACAAAAAGTAAAATAGAATTTCAAGCCAGCACTTTCGACAGAAGTGGACGGCAGCGCTCAACGTGACTTTGTTTTTATGCTTCGACGTCTTAAACTGGTCATGTGACTTGAGTACACCGGCGTGATCGGAGACCCCGAAGAGTTAACGATGTCTAAATGCATAGTTGCATTTTATTATTATCATTTAACCTTTTTTTTCTCCAGTTCAAGATGGAGGACGGAGCTGAAGAAATGTAGATTATATCAACTCATAAAAAATATCAAGAATCGACTATTTTACCCAATTATTTGTGTGTTTTATGTGTTTTTATGCTTATTAGAGTATTGGAGGATTAGCTTAGCAACAAGCTAATGAAAACTATCGCCTGAAATAGCATGCAGAGTGCTATTTGTGTGGGCTGTGGAGTTGCTAACTATGTAGAGCACTTCAAATCGGTCACTTGGCAGCAAGACAACTCACATGGTTTAGAAACTGAGCCACCAACCCTGTCTCCAGTCTGTTTACAGTCAGTCTGTCGTCTGAGTGAGTAGTGACTCATTACTGAGAGTGAAATTTGACTATTCTGACACTTTCAGCTCAGTTAGAAAGCAAAGCTGATGGCTTTGCGCTTTAAACACAGAATTAATTAAACACCATTGATCAGATCCTCATGATGATATTGGCATCTACACTTCATTTTGGATTAGTGTGATAGTTAAAATCATCAGAACTTTTGAATACCCGTCGCTCAATCATTCTTTCATCAGGAATTCTTTGATTATAAGTGTCATTGAGAATCGATATCTTCGTGTTTCTGCATGTTTCAAAATGCTGAATCTTTAATGAACATGCAATCTGACTCTTCCCAGAGGAATACGGTGTTATGAAGATTGATGGCTGTTTTCATATCAAACCTTCCCTAAGGACTTTACAACTACTTGTAATGATGACTTTACGACTTTACAAATCAGTCCATCAGTCTATCCATCCATCCATCCTATCTATCAGTTTATCTATCTATATCCATCCATCTGTATATCCATCCATCAGTCAATCAATCCATCTATCCATCCATCCATCCTATCTATCTGTTCATCTATCGATATATATCAATCCTTCCATCCACCCGTCTATCTGTATATCATCCATCCATCAGTCTATCCATCAGTTCATCCATCCATCCATCCATCCTATCTATCAGTTTATCTATCTATATCCATCCATCTGTATATCCATCCATCAGTCAATCAATCCATCTATCCATCCATCCATCCTATCTATCTGTTCGTCTATCGATATATATCAATCCTTCCATCCACCCGTCTATCTGTATATCATCCATCCATCAGTCTATCCATCTGCCCATCAGTTCATCCATCCATCCATCCATCCATCTGTATATCTATCCATCCATCCATCCATCAGTTTATCTATATCCATTCTTCCATCTATCTGTATATCCATCCATAAGTCAATCCATCTATCCATCAGTTCATCCATCCATCCATCCATCTGTATATCTATCCATCCATCCATCCATCCATCAGTTTATCTATATCCATCCATCCATCCATCTATCTATATCCATTCTTCCATCTATCTGTATATCCATCCATCAATCCATCTATCCATCAGTTCATCCATCCATCCATCCATCTGTATATCTATCCATCCATCCATCCATCCATCCATCAGTTTATCTATATCCATTCTTCCATCTATCTGTATATCCATCCATCAGTCAATCCATCTATCCATCAGTTCATCCATCCATCTGTATATCTATCCATCCATCCATCCATCCATCAGTTTATCTATATCCATCCATCCATCCATCTATCTATATCCATTCTTCCATCTATCTGTATATCCATCCATCAGTCAATCCATCTATCCATCAGTTCATCCATCCATCCATCCATCCATCTGTATATCTATCCATCCATCCATCCATCAGTTTATCTATATCCATTCTTCCATCTATCTGTATATCCATCCATCAGTCAATCCATCTATCCATCAGTTCATCCATCAGTCAATCCATCTGTCCACCCATCCATCCTATCTATCTGTTCGTCTATCGATATGTCAATCCTTCATCAACCCGTCTATCTGTATATCATCCATCCATCAGTCTATCAATCTGTCCATCAGTTCATCCATCCATCATCCATCCATCCATCTATTCATCCATCCTATCTATCAGTTTATCTATCTATATCCATCGTTCCATCTATCTGTGTATCCATCCATCAGTCAATCATCTGTCCATCCATCCTATCTATCAGTTTATCTATCTATATCCATCCTTCCATCTATCTGTATATCCATCCATCAGTCAATCCATCTATCCATCCATCCATCCATCCATCCATCCATCCTAGTGAAAAATAAATATACTAAAACGTATTTGAAATATTTATTTTGTTAAGTATACAGCAAATACATTTACATATTTATGTACTTAATATAAATACCCTGAGTGATATTACAACACATTTTAGGGTTAAAATTAAGAAATGCATTGTGCAATAAAGAAGTATGCCAAATAAAGTTTAATTATATCAGTAAGTCTCAACAAGCGATATAAATACAAATTAGTATAGTTTTTTTTTCACTAGGGTATCTATCTGCTTATCTAAACCTTTATAAAATTAAAACTATAATATTTACTGTATACAGACTCATAATAGCAGTTCATTGAATGGACCTTTCTGAGTAAATAAAGTTATCATCAAGCCTATTTGTCCATTTAAAATGACAGCCCGATGCATGCAGCCTACAGAGTGCACTCGAGCGGGTTAAGAAGTGAAGCCCATGCGCCGCACAGGAGGATCACTGCACACTTTAAATATTCATGAGGCTTAAATAGGTTGAAATTTAAAACTAGTTGGAGGACTCGGTTTGGGGAAACTCAGCTGTCATAATAATTAATTACACAGAGGACAGGACTGTCATTTCAATAGGTTTGTGTAGTGTTTAATTAGCTGGCAGTGTATCTCTGCTCTTCAGGGACACCTGGAGACGGCACGCTTAGGAAACGCTGAGGGAAACAAGTTCTGCTTCACACGAGACCCATTCTGTTCAGTCACAGATTGACTGCTTCTCACACTAAAAATACTTGCACCAGGCAAATGTTCAAAACATCATTTAAAGGAATAGTTCACCTTAAAATCCTTCACTCAGTCATGTCATTTAAAACCTGTATGAGTGATTTTCTTTTGAGGAACCAAACAGGAGATCTTTAGTACACAATGCAAGTGAACGAAGCTGTCAAGCTCCAAAATGAGCAAAAAAAAAAAGAGAGAGATAAAAGTAAACCATTAAAATAGCATAAAAGTAGTCCAAATGATATGTGCAAAATATATCCAAGTATTCTGAAGTCATCTGATAGCTATAAATATTCAGCCACCAGTGTAGTAAGACTTTTCATTCATACATTTTTCTTCTGGTTTTAGACATGAATCTCACTATATCATATTAAACTATTTGCCTATTAAATGTTTAAATCAGTTTAGAGTAGTTTGAAAAAATATCTTTTGCAGTGAAAGTAATTCCCTCAAAAAATAATGTTACTGTCTTTTATCCGATTTTCAAATATTTTCCCCCTTTAAATCAAAGGTTGTAATATTGTCATTCATCACAGAGCTGGTCGGTTTGCTTCAAGGCTTAGAGCTCTTTATTAAAGAATTTCTTGAAATCTCTATGAACAAAATGAATAAGAAAAATGGAAGCAAGGCCGCTGAAAAAGTATGTGGTCAGAGTTGAGATTTATTGGCACACGGATCACTTCCTTTGATTCCTCTGTTATATTAAACTTTCATCCAGATCAGCGTTTATTTATTTGCTCTGATACAAATGTTCAGTCTGAGTAAATAACATTTACAAAGCACTGTGAACGCAGCAGCCATTTTCAAAAGACAACACACTTCCTGCTACGTACTATTGATTTTTATTTAGGACATGCTCATTTCTGAACAAATGACTAATGAATTGTTTTTTTTAGTCAATCAATCCAGCAAAAAAAAAAAAAAGAAGATTTTAAAATTACTAATTCAAATTATCCCATTTTGGCAGTGAAATTGAATTTTGTTTTCCCAAAAATTTATTCTATTAATATTTTATTTACTGTATTTATTAAGTACCAAAATAATCGCGAAGAGGATTCAATACCACTAGGGATGGGAATCATAAAGATTTGAACAATTTTGATCCTGAAGATCAGACTGAAATTTACTAATTTGTGCTTCAACATATTCTAACTTGGTACATCAGGATCAGAAACCAAATAGACAGATGCCAACTAATGACATTTGGCATTTACTGTAATAATGGCTTCATTTTTTTAAAATCTCACATATGATTTCAGAATATCTGGAATAAAGCTAATCTGGACAACTTTTATGGTGTTATGGCACTTGACAGCATCTGTCTGCATTTAAATAAAAAAAACAATTAAAAAAGCAGCAAATAGGGAAATTAATAAATGATAGAATCTTCCTTTTTGGGTAAACTATTTCTTTAAGATCAGTCCTTCATAGCCTTTGTCTCACAAACATGAATTATCAATTAAAAACACTTGGATTCAAATGAACCTCAGATATTTTGCATGAGGAATGTTGTCTTTGTTGAATTCAAATCTATGTTTCCCTTGTATTTTGTATGGTGTGTAGGGCCTTTCCATGTCATTAAACAGATTTCTAGAATCTAAATTATTTATTATAATTGGGAATTGATAACACTGAGCGCATTCAGGGAGTCAGATGAACTATTTTTACCACAAGGCAAGCTGTTATATAACTGGATTTGTTGGTGCTCTTGTCTTGTTCAAGTACACCCAAATTAGGTCAACTCTGACAACAATATCTACAGTCAAAGAGTTCTCCTACAACCCTGTCAACTTTCTATATTTATACACACACACACACACACACGCGCGCGCATATACACCTACTGTTCATATACGGCTGTCTTTGAGACTCAAATTCATAAAATCGTTTTATCATTTAAACTCAGTGTATCATTGTCATTCTTAGTGCAAACAATGGAATCAAAGTGTGAATAATTCATCAAATGATACAAATACTGACAATTCAGGTGCCTGAACTCTTAAACATAAAGGTTCTTTATTGGCATTTATGTTTCCATGAAGAACCTTTAACATCTATGGATTCTTTCCACTGCACAAGAACTTTAGAAGTTCTTTAAAATGTTCTTCACACAAATAAAAAAAGGTTCTTTTAAAGGCAAAATATGTAAGATTTTTTGATTAAAATATCCCAAAACCAAGAGAACAATGTATATTTTGATGACTTGTGTCCTTACATTATCCCAAATGTGTCCAATATGAAAAATCAGCTATTTTAACCAGTGTCATTGCGTCACCAGTAAATGATGTCATATCCACGTCACCCTCGATTTCCACTTTTACTTCTGTAGAAACCATGGAAAAACCAAAAGACGCTTTAATATATTATGTGTTTTATTAGACAGGTGAGCAACTGTTTGGACACCTTTATCGGGTTAGTCTTATTGTTTGAATCTTTTGTTTTCTAGATTTACTGCGAGGAACGTTTTTTACCATGCTATTTTGTAAAGTGGCTAACATAGCAAAATCAGAAAGAGCTTTATTTGTAGTAACAGTAATACAGCATTTTCTCCACCATACAATATATTTTAAAATTAACTGCCATTTAGCAACACAAGTCATACAGCTTTTATTATTATGATATTCTGATATCGATCTAGCGTACTGCGATGTGCAATAAGTGTCTCATTCTAGTCAGCGAGCGAACGCACAGAGTAACGTTAGTATGATTGTTTTGAACAAGTAAAACACTGCTGTGTTACCCCACAATTTAAATTTGTCAAATAAACTGACCAGTATGGCTAGTAATTCAGCACTTGCGGTTATTTCATTAAAATGAAATAAAATAATGTGAATTTAAGTGATCAAACGAAACTGTAACAAGCTTCAAGTTCAGACAAGAAGGAGGCGGACATTAAACGTAACTATAATCGTAAAATAAACACACACATAATAAGCATAATAAAAACAGCAACGTAAAATGTCCCAGAAACGTTAATTAAACTTTAAAAATCAGCTCATAAATGAACATTATTTCTGCCAGTCAGATTGCTGTGGAGGTGAAGACAACAACTCCCATGATTCCATGCTCATTCACAGCGTCATCAAGCTACGTCTTTGTTATTGTTTTGAAAAAGCGACCTCTAGCGGCGAAACTTATATACTGTTCCTTTAAGAACTGATCACTGAATGGTATCTCTATGAGATCGCTGCAAAAACGTCCCTTTGGAAGCTTGAGTTTTTAAAGGGACATTGTGTAGGAATTTCTCCCATCTAGCGGTGAAATTGTATTTTGCATTCAAACGAATTGTGCTCTCCAGCGCCTCGCTTTTTCAAATGCGTGTTGCATCTACGGTAGCTGTTATGTACCAAAAAGCTATGACAGGATGTTTTCTAATAGCACTTCGTCGAGTTTTCCTTCGGGTGAACAGGTTTGTTATTTCAAACAAACTGCAACTTGACACAAAGAACAAACGAATGTTACAGTATGAATTACTGACTGACTTGCCGAGGCCGTGAAGCGCCTCTCGCTGCTCTGCTCCTCCGTTTCTGCTGCGTTCAGTCACGTGACGCTGGCTCTGAACGAAAACGCGTTGTGGAAACGCGTTGGCCTAGTACTTTTTGACCCTCTCTGCTATTATAGTTTTTCAAGATGGCGGAACGACATGGAAGCCTCCGTGGACCTACCCGTCACATGTATATAAAGATAATAAATTCTTCGTTTACGAGGATAAGTCATATAATTGGCAGAGGTATTTGTACACCATTGAGGACATATTTATGAATAAAAATATTGATTTTAGATAATAAAATACCTAAAAAACTACACACTGTCCCTTTAAGAGTGTGGACCGTTTCTCCATATGCACTGTGACCCTTCTCAGATCACAAGATAAAACTTGTTTTAAAAAGCATGTTTTGTAGCTAAAGGCATTTGCTTGTCTTATCTGAACTGTCTTGACAGGGTCATCTGTTCTGCTTTCCGTTTCACTAGGTATATTTCTAGATATCTTGTCATTCTGCCTTCCAGTATCTGAGAAACACTGTCCTCATCTTCTCTTTGAGTCCACATCATAGTCTGGTGTCCTTTAGTTAGCATTTTAGCTGTTCGTAGAATCTGTCACCAAACAACTTCAATCCCCTAAAATACACATACTGTATATTACATACGCTATGAACATCCACTCACAGGATCTGCAGGGCTTGGATCTTGTCCTTCAGCAGCTCCTGGGCCTTGTTGAAGTCCGACAGCATGTTCTGTGTTTCTCTGTGGTGGAGAGCGTTCAGCTCGGCTATCTCCCGCTCATGTTTCTTACACAGGTCCTGCTCATGAGCTCTGAGAACACACACATATACACACACATGACACACTCTCAATGATCCTCCAAAACTCACTCTAACCCAGCGCTGCAGCTTAAGGCCTGAATTACAGAACATTTATGCACAATTAAGCACAACAGGAAGGTTTTGGAAGTAAAAGTCTCAATCATTTTCTCCACAGAGATTTGAGATAAAAAAATAGTCTAAGAGTCTCATAATGAAACTAGTAAAGACAACAATACATTATATTGTTAATTAAATACATTTGATTGTCACTGATAAGAAGTCTAAAATACATAGTTTGAATTTGTATCATTGTTGCAGACTAGATTCAGATTCATAATAGTTTATTGTATGACTACATGATAAAAAAACAACAACAAACAAAACTTTTCTTAATCTATAATTCTAAATTTACGTCTTGGTTTCCAGTAACATATCTAATCATCCATAAAACAATACACATTTACTATTAAATATAAATTACATTTTTTTTAATTTATTTATTTACATTACAGTTTAAAATTGTAAAGGTTGGTAAGAAGTCTCTTATGCTCACCAAGACTGTATTTATTTGATCAAAAATACAGTAAAACAGTTATATTGCAAATAATTTGAATATACTGAATATGTCTTATATAATAAGAAATATTTCTTATTATTATCAGTGTTGCCTATAATGTTTTTGGGAAAACCGTGATACCGCAATTTTCTTTTTTAGAATTATTATGAATTAATGACAAAAACAACAGCATTTATTTGAAATAGTAATATTCTGTAACATTATAAATGTCTTTACTGTCACTTTTTTATCAATTTAATGCATCCTTCTTGAATACAAGTATTAATACTGTGCTGTATATTCAATTTATATAAAGATATTAAGACTTCTTTTAGGAGAACATATCTTAAATTGCGGTTATTTTTCATAACCTATTCATATTTTTTATTTTTTTAAACATAAATCTCACTACATTTGCCAGTGGGAAAAAAAACTTAATTCAATATATATTCTTGTCTTAGACATAAGTCTTTTTAAAGGATGTTTAAAACTGTTTGTAATTCATTCCCTCAAAAGATAAAGTAAACTGTATTTTATCCGATTTTCAAATATTTTCCCCCTTTAAATCAAAGTTTATAATATTGTCGTTCTTCTCAGAGCTGGTCGGTTTGATTCAAGGCTTTATTAACGAAAAATGCAAGCAAGGCCGCACAGTCACGGTTGAGATTTATTGGCACACGGATCACTTCCTTTGATTCCTCTGTTATATTAAACTTTCATCCAGATCAGCGTTTATTTATTTGCTCTGATACAAATGTTCAGTCTGAGTAAATAACATTTACAAAGCACTGTGAAAGCAGCAGCCATTTTCAAAAGACAACACACTTCCTGCTACGTATTATTGATTTTTATTTAGGACATGCTCATCTTCCATATTGGAATTTCTTTGCTATAGAACTTTTTCCAAAACACATTCTCTACAATAGTCACACACTGTGATGGCTTCACATAAAGAGCAATAAAGCAGGATCTCCTCTCGGTAAATGATACGCCCTTGGGAAACGGCACTGCAATTTATTTGCCGCTTTTATCTCGGGACCTGGATATGTCAGTGTTACATAATTAAAACTGAAATGAGATCTTGCATTATGATGTGAGTTACTAAACAATCACATCATCTCAAAACAGCTGCTATTTATAATTAAATACCTTTTTTACTTATTAATAAAAGAGTGAAATATTAGTAACACCCCTTGAATAAAAATGGCTGTGATGAGTTCAGGTTTTCTCTTTTTAAAAATCTGTGTTTTTTTCTTCTTTAAACAACTACAAAAGACTAAACGCCATCAAAAAGAGCCTGACAACAACAAAAGAACTGTGAGTAAAATGACAAACAAATCCCGACTTTCTAGTCGAGAACCTGGTGTGCTTTTTTTCTTTCATTCTGGTTGAAAATAATTGAATTTCCATCTCTTTCATCATCAGCAATGACTCTTGTCACATACAACCAAAGGAGAATGTAACATTAGTTGTTTAAAGATTGCCAATGGTTTCCATTCTTAAAAATAAAGGTTCCACTTTTTTTTTTTTTTCAGCAATGCAATAGAAGAACCACAGTTCTTAAAAGAACCATTTTAATAATCTAAAGAACATTTGTCCACTATAAAGAACCTTTAGTGGAATGGAAAGGCTACATTAATATTAATGGTTCTTCATGGAACCTTAGATGCAAATAAAGAACCTTTATTTTTAAAGACCCTCTGGTGAAAATCAAGTTTTTAATGTTGTTTATATGTATATGTGGTGTTTTAGTATTGTTTTACGACAAACCATGTGCAAATTCAAGTCAACACCATTGCTGAGTATTTTCTCCTTAAAACTAAACCAAAGATGTATGTCTGTATATTGCGCATAAACTCAATAAATGAAATGTCGTAATGAAAGTCCCATGAAACATGACGGGAGAAACCATGCCATATGTTCTTTCATTTGGGTTTATTAGCATGTCAAATCGGCTAGATGCAAAGAATGTGGGAAAAAAATGTAAGAACCTTTAACGACAACATCACATTTTATGAAATATCGCATCCACAAAGGTTAGTCACATTATTATACTGTGGTGTATCTGCATGGCTCCTTTGGATTGCAAGCCTGTTAAAATATTAACAGATAAAATCCAGCCTTCAAACCTATCTCACTATGTTTTACTTTTATTGTTTCGAAGTATATGCAGCTTTTCTCTCTCTTAATGTATGTCTATGAGAGAGGAGAGAGAACGATGTTAATCCATTTATTACTTAAAGCTCATATCTTAACATAGCGCAATCTGCATGCGTAGGCGCCATCTTGCGTCCACTTAGCGATTGTATTGAAAATAACTAGCCTACTTGTCTTGTTGCCAGGACGATTGTTTTATACATTGTAATGGACCTTTATTACAAACAAAACAGATAATGAAAAGATCATATATTTTGACTATATAATACAAATAATAGGATTTTTGAGTTTGAGAGAATTTTTTTTTTGTAAGGCATGAAATGACTCGAGACTCGACTCGGACTCGTAACAAAAGACTCCAGACTTGACTCAGACTCCAGTGATAAAGACTCCAGACTTGACCCAGTGATAAAGACTCCAGACTTGACTCAGACTCCAGTGATAAAGACTCCAGACTTGACTCAGACTCCAGTGATAAAGACTCCAGACTTGACTCAGACTCCAGCTTAAAGACTTCAGACTTGACTCAGACTCCAGCTTAAAGACTCCAGACTTGACCCAGTGATAAAGACTCCAGACTTGACTCAGACTCCAGTGATAAAGACTCCAGACTTGACTCAGACTCCAGTGATAAAGACTCCAGACTTGACTCAGACTCCAGCTTAAAGACTTCAGACTTGACTCAGACTCCAGCTTAAAGACTCCAGACTTGACTCAGACTCCAGCTTAAAGACTTCAGACTTGACTCAGACTCCAGCTTAAAGACTTCAGACTTGACTCAGACTCCAGCTTAAAGACTCCAGACTTGACCCAGTGATAAAGACTCCAGACTTGACTCAGACTCCAGTGATAAAGACTCCAGACTTGACTCAGACTCCAGTGATAAAGACTCCAGACTTGACTCAGACTCCAGCTTAAAGACTTCAGACTTGACTCAGACTCCAGCTTAAAGACTCCAGACTTGACTCAGACTCCAGCTTAAAGACTTCAGACTTGACTCAGACTCCAGCTTAAAGACTTCAGACTTGACTCAGACTCCAGCTTAAAGACTTCAGACTTGACTCAGTCTCCAGCTTGAAGACTTCAGACTTGACTCAGACTCCAGCTTAAAGACTTCAGACTTGACTCAGACTCCAGTGATAAAGACTCCAGACTTGACTCAGACTCCAGCTTAAAGACTTCAGACTTGATTCAGACTCCAGCTTAAAGACGTCAGACTTGACTCAGACTCCAGTGATAAAGACTCCAGACTTGACTTAGTCTCCAGCTTAAAGACTTCAGACTTGACTCAGACTCCAGCTTAAAGACTTCAGACTTGACTCAGTCTCCAGCTTAAAGACTTCAGACTTGACTCAGACTCCAGCTTAAAGACTTCAGACTTGACTCAGTCTCCAGCTTGAAGACTTCAGACTTGACTCAGACTCCAGCTTAAAGACTTCAGACTTGACTCAGACTCCAGTGATAAAGACTCCAGACTTGACTCAGACTCCAGCTTAAAGACTTCAGACTTGATTCAGACTCCAGCTTAAAGACGTCAGACTTGACTCAGACTCCAGTGATAAAGACTCCAGACTTGACCCAGTGATAAAGACTCCAGACTTGACTCAGACTCCAGTGATAAAGACTCCAGACTTGACTCAGACTCCAGTGATAAAGACTCCAGACTTGACTCAGACTCCAGCTTAAAGACTTCAGACTTGACTCAGACTCCAGCTTAAAGACTCCAGACTTGACTCAGACTCCAGCTTAAAGACTTCAGACTTGACTCAGACTCCAGCTTAAAGACTTCAGACTTGACTCAGACTCCAGCTTAAAGACTTCAGACTTGACTCAGTCTCCAGCTTGAAGACTTCAGACTTGACTCAGACTCCAGCTTAAAGACTTCAGACTTGACTCAGACTCCAGTGATAAAGACTCCAGACTTGACTCAGACTCCAGCTTAAAGACTTCAGACTTGATTCAGACTCCAGCTTAAAGACGTCAGACTTGACTCAGACTCCAGTGATAAAGACTCCAGACTTGACTTAGTCTCCAGCTTAAAGACTTCAGACTTGACTCAGACTCCAGCTTAAAGACTTCAGACTTGACTCAGTCTCCAGCTTAAAGACTTCAGACTTGACTCAGACTCCAGCTTAAAGACTTCAGACTTGACTCAGTCTCCAGCTTGAAGACTTCAGACTTGACTCAGACTCCAGCTTAAAGACTTCAGACTTGACTCAGACTCCAGTGATAAAGACTCCAGACTTGACTCAGACTCCAGCTTAAAGACTTCAGACTTGATTCAGACTCCAGCTTAAAGACGTCAGACTTGACTCAGACTCCAGTGATAAAGACTCCAGACTTGACTTAGTCTCCAGCTTAAAGACTTCAGACTTGACTCAGACTCCAGCTTAAAGACTTCAGACTTGACTCAGTCTCCAGCTTAAAGACTTCAGACTTGACTCAGTCTCCAGCTTGAAGACTTCAGACTTGACTCAGACTCCAGCTTAAAGACTTCAGACTTGACTCAGTCTCCAGCTTGAAGACTTCAGACTTGACTCAGACTCCAGCTTAAAGACTTCAGACTTGACTCAGACTCCAACTTAAAGACTTCAGACTTGACTCGGACTCCAGATGAAAGACTTGTTAACATCTCTGTCACAAACTACCTTGTAACCAATCAGGTCAACGTGTGATCGTCAACGAGTGGATCTCTGAGCTGCTGTGAGTGAGTGGAGGCGGGGCTAATTTGCATATTCATAGAAACCCGTATACTAAATGAGGCAAGGGTGTAGAGTTACATTCAAGCTATTTTAAGGCATGAATAATTTCTTTTCAATTATTTTTTTTATAAATATGTCATTTTGGTGATCAAAGATGAGTTTTAAGGGATACAATTATTGACTACAGGGAAACTTTATGAGTGAAGGACGACCCAATGTACTCATCCCCAATCAAAGGCTCACCTGATCTGCTGATTGGCCTCGCTACGGATCTTCAAAACCTCTTTGCCCTTGAGTTCCAGCTCCTTGGTCAAAGTGCTGATGTTCTCGTTCAGGGTGTGGATCTCGTGGTCCAGATCCGCAATGTGCTTCTTCCTGCGACTGACCTCATCCTGCAGATCTGAGATGCGACTCAGTAGCTCGCGTTCCTGAAAAACACGAGCATTCAAGGTCAACCGAGACCACGATAAAAGCCAGACTGTCCTTACTTGAGAATGCCATGATGTGTTATGTTATGTAAGAGTGTGGATTGTGTGATGGCTTCATCTGTGGTGAAGGCTCTTCCAGAAACATCTGAATTCAGACACACATGGGGTTTCCACTGATGCTATTTTCACATCGCACTTGAGACTATGTGGGGATCTAATATTGATGGCACCTCTCTCTGTTTCTCCTTCCTTATCCAATACATGAATAGTTTTGTTATGAATAAATAAAAGGTGGGAGCCGCCAGCAGATCTACAGCATTGCATGGAGGTTTTAGCAGTACAGTTTCATCTCTTGACGGACGTCAGAAGCTAATAGGCCTTGAGTTCTGAAGTCACTGAAAAACAACTTTCGTCAACTTTAAGTATTTAGTTACTTTTTTTTATAATATATATTTTTATAAATTATGTTTCTGGTGACATGCTCTGTAAGAATTGAGTAATCTGTTTTAAAATGAGTGAGGAAACTCTTGCAGAAATACATCTCAGAGCACTGAGAAGATTTATGACTTTGAATAAGACACTGAATATAACAAAATACTACCAGTCTTAGCACTCATTATTTCACAGTAAGAAAACAAACAAACAAACAAACAAATAAATAAATACATTTCTCAGAGGGTTTTATTTCTTCAAAGTTTAATTCCACATGACCATTTTTTGCCCTCTCTCTGACCTTTACAATTAAACACAGGGTGTTTTGTTACTTAATGTTAAGGTTTCTATATGCAAATGACATATGTTATGATTGGCTAAACATTCTGTAGGCAAAATGACTAATATATTCAACCTGATTTTACCGAATAATAAAAAGGTGTTTTCCACGATATGGCATCCATTACAAGCAATTGTTTTTGATTGCACCAACAAACCGAGACACTTTCCACTAACATGCATGAACCTAACTTTATATACAGCACTTTCCAAAAATAGATACAAATAAGAGCCCGGAACTCTTTAAAATGAACAGTTTAAAACACAGATTTATGCTATTATTTTCAAGAAATAAATTGTAAAATAAACAAAATAAAATGTAATAAAAACATGAAATGGAATAAATACATAGAATAAAATAAATTATTAAATAATAAAATAAAAAATAAAATAAAATAAAAGTCAAGACTTCTGATATAGGACAGGTCCAAATCCATTTTAAAGAGATAGTTAACCAATATTTTTTTAATTTTGTCATCATTTACTCACCCTCAAGTTGTTCCAAACATGTATGAGTTTCTTTCTTTTGTTAAACACAAAAGAAGATATTTTAAATAATTTTGGTAATCAAACAGTTGACGGTAGCCATTGACTTTCATAGTACGGAAAATATACTGGAAGTCAATGGCTACCGTCAACTGTCTGGTTTCCTGGTTTTCCATTCTTTAAAATATCTTCTTTTGTGTTCAACAGAAGAAGAAAAAAACTCATACAGGTTTGGAACAACATAAGGGTGAGTAAATGATGACAAATTTTCATTTTTGGGCGAACTATCCCTTTAAGACAAGGACATTTGCATTTACAACTAGCTATGCTAATGTTCTGTTAGAATAGTTATCACTTCACAAAACATCACATTTGTGACTCTAATGCTTTAAGCAATTTTAAAGCAATGTTTTAACAAAGTGTACTGTATTCATTGCAACATAGGCAGTCTGTACACTGTAATGTTGATACACAGCCGTATACTGTACGTCAGACTCCAGTATAACCCGGGTTAGATTAATTAGATGCCGCTTGTCTCAGGCAATTTTCCACTCCACTGACACTTTGACTTTTAAATGCCTCGTTCACAGGAAGTAGAAGAAAATCTTCCCAGATAATACAACTGAGCCAATTTCCGCTTTAATGTGGTTAATGGCTCTTGCTTAATCAAATTACAATCTGCTCATACAACTTTGAATGTCTGTAAATATCATTTCACACAACAATTAGCTTACTAACGGTATCAGTGTGTGTGGCAAAGCAAACCTGTGGCCCAGAGGGGCTTCCATGGGCCATGTTATATGATAAAGGATGCCAATGTCAACAGAAAATGTAATAAATGGCAAACATTTGTGTGTATCCCTGGCGTAAAAATATTTCTAACGTATACTCACTTAATTACAAATATATCACAACCATTCCAGATGACTGTGAAATACCCTGAAAGAGCATTTCTTAATATCTCCAAACCACAACAGATGGTACATCTTGAGAATGAAGCATAAAACAGCACGTACACTTCTAAGAAAATCTGTCCAAATAGTAAAACTCTGAGTCTTTGCCAAGCTCTGTTTCTCTCGCTCTGCCTATGTCTCCCTCAGCAATGATATTATACCTCAGAGCAGTCCAAAAACCATAAATTCATAGATAAGGAAAGTGCATTGCACATACTTGTCATTCTCTCATCAGATTCACGAGGTAGTCTTAAGGTGATGATACACAGGGCAACTTTTTGAGCAATGTTGCCGTCAATGGGCAACCAGATGAGACATAGGGCCCATTACCAATCTAAATTATCCAGATAGAAATTTATTGCCCATTTTCAATGGGAAAGTGCCCAAGCAACAATCGCTCATCAAGATTGCCCAGCAACATTGCTCAAAAAGTTGCCCTGTGTATCATCACCTTTACCCTGCGTTCTATTATTGTCAACGAACCGACTCGGTCCTCGGATATGACGCCACTTCCACACTTCAAGCGTTC
Source organism: Gila robusta (assembly GCA_030770095.1). Taxonomy (NCBI): domain Eukaryota; kingdom Metazoa; phylum Chordata; class Actinopteri; order Cypriniformes; family Leuciscidae; genus Gila; species Gila robusta. The sequence continues at coordinate 3,992,451 of JAVALU010000805.1, read as the reverse complement.
TGGTATGTTTTGCGCGTCCGAGTCGGAGAAAAAACATGGACGCCACCCAGAAAGCTGTTGCTATGGTAGCACTGGCCGAGTACCGGGCGCTTATCAAAACGCAGCCATTTGAACTTCTAAAATTTTCACTTTATTTCATGTTTTAGTTTATCTTCTGTTAGCAACGCTAGCCACGTTAGTAACACCCATTTGAAACAAGGCTTCATTCAATATTGCACTCACAACAAGACCGATTCCCATACCCACAGGCAGCGATACGGACGCGGTGAGGTATTGCAGTAATACGAGTGATTAAAATCGTCATTTAAACAACCAAAGCGGTCCAAAAACAGTCACACAGGGCGCAGCCATCTTGGATTCCGTATCGGAATTCTTGCTCGGTGTCCTCACGGTTATCCGACTTCCGAGCTGGGAAATCCGAGGAAAGGGGGCGTGTTGGTGCGTGTTGCTAGGCAACGTCTGTCTTCCTAGTCGGAACTCCGACACGGATAAATAATAGAACGCATCATTACAATGAACATGTTAAGATCTGGACAAAACATCTGCTCTTCCTGCTTTCATTATATTAGCTCAGTAAGTCTCTAACAATCTCTGAACTATAACCAGGGGTGCACATAACTGGTGTGCAGATGCGCATGCATGGTAAAAAATAAACGATGCGCATCAGAAAATGTGGAGGGAAGCGCTTTTGAGAGCCAACATTTTTGGGGTCATGGACATGTTTACTCACTGGAGTAGATATTTCTCCATGTCTGGTAAGATAGCTATCATGATGATAAGTGTGTTCATTAATTATTAGCTGTTTATAGGGGTGCAACAGAACACAGTTGATCCGTGATCCGTATGGGCAAGGCATCATGGTTCGGCACGCATTTGGTTCGTGGATTAACTGCTAAGTTTAACCATCATAAAATAAAAGTTTATCATTTGGACGTGTTTTGTCCTGCCAATTTACGCATTCAAATGATTTTAAAGGTGCAATGTGTAATATTTCTGAGGATCTATTGACAGAAATGCAATGTAAGATCCATAACTATGTTTTCAGTGGTGTATAAAGACCTTGCATAATGAACCGTTATGTTTTTATTAGCTTAGAATGAGACATTTATATCTCCATAACCGCGGGCGCCCCCTTCTATGGAGGTCGACATATTGTGTGGTCATGTTTCTAGCGTAGCCGACAGCGAACACACAGCGCTACAGAGCGCGTTTCCTCACTACCTTGAAAAAGAAGTTTTCAGTGGTGTATAAAGACCTTACTTAATGAACCGTTATATTTGTATTACCTTAGAATGAGCAGTTTCTGTCTACACACACCGCGGGTTCCCTTACATTGAAATGCGCCAACATGTTTCTACGGTGGCCCTAAACGGACAAACGCGTTTTGTTACTATGTTGCTCTTTGTGCAAGGAAGCAAGCTTAGTTCAGCGAATAAAACATTGACACAATGATGAACAAGTAACAATAATATTTGCAATAACATATAATTTTACTGAATAATCAAGTAAACATAATTGCTTGCTTAAATCTTAAAAGAAACCTCATTGCTGAACTGGCTACTCTCTGCTGTCTCAGATGATGACATCACTTCCTGTCGGCCACCGTAACTTTTGTTGGTTGCAATTCGTAACCTCACCACTAGATGCCGCTAAAAATCACACACTGCACCTTTAAATGCGAAAGAAGACGCGAAAAAATGTGACTCGCGCACTGTTATCTGTGCGCACAGCCGCACGCAAAGAGAGAGAGAGAGAGAGAGAGAGAGAGGTGTTTCAGACAGTGCTCAAACACCGAACTGATTCCTCTTTGGCGTTTACTTGCGCTTGAACAGACACACACTCTAAATGATGTCAAAATACCCGTCTCGGCAAGTATTCTCTTGGGTATGTCATAATTGAACAGTTGAGAAAGAAACCGGATGTGTGTCAGTTTATACGGTCCGTGCATTCAGTCTTAGACAACAGCAGGAATATTAGGCTGCTGTCACTGTCATTAATGTTCATAAAATAAAAAAATACAGTCTAAAACAAAGATGAACCTATATTTAATTTCTATAGTGAACAAAGTGTTATAGTGAGGAGAGTAGAGAGGAGGAAAGTGATGACGACAGCTTGTAGGATGAGTGTGCCATGTAAAGTGTGCCAGCATCTCCAGGTGCTCCCTTGAGAACCAAACCAAAAAAGTTATGTGCATCCCGGACTATAACACTCATGTGCTGAGGCTCAGGTGTGTGTTGGGGAAAAACAAAGCCGTCTTTGTTTCCGTGACCGCTAACTGCATGTATGTGTGACGTTAATGTGCTGGAGCAGAGCTGTCAGGGGGTCTGCCTGTGACATTTCTATTTACACTACCTCAAGACTGGGACTCCAGCAGACCACAGGAGCACACAGCGGCCCGTTTCTCCTCCTGCTCGTGCTCTCACACCGACACTCTCTCACACTTTCTCTCACACTTGACTTAAGGGTAGACTCTTTTCAACTCTGGCCACCTAGCAACCATCCAGACACCTTATAAATGCCCTGACAAAGAAATTTGCAGTCAGGTAGCAAAAACGCAGTCTTAAGGACTGTTCACAACAAGAACTAAAAACTATAAAAGATAACTATACTAGCATCCACACCAGAGGACGATTCAGCTGCAGTTTTGTCGTCTGCTGCTTTAAAGGTGCAGTGTGTGATTTTTAGTGGCATCTAGTGGTGAGGTTACGAATTGCAACCAACAAAAGTTACGGTGGCCGACAGGAAGTGATGTCATCGTCTGAGACAGCAGAGAGTAGCCAGTTCAGCAATGAGGTTTCTTTACAAGGATAAATTAAGAAATTATGTTTACTTGATTATTCAGTAAAACTATATGTTATTGCGAATATTATTGTTACTTGTTCATCACTGTGTCAGTGTTTTATTCGCTGAACTAAGCTTGCTTCCTCGCACGAAGAGCAACATAGTAACGAAACGCGTTTGTCCGTTTAGGGCCACCGTAGAAACATGTCGGTGCATTTCAATGTAAGGGAACCCGCGGTGTGTGTAGACAGAAACTGCTCATTCTAAGGTAATACAAATATAACGGTTCATTAAGTAAGGTCTTTATACACCACTGAAAACTTCTTTTTCAAGGTAGTGAGGAAATGCGCTCTGTAGCGCTGTGTGTTCGCTGTCGGCTACGCTAGAAACATGACCACACAATATGTCGACCTCCATAGAAGGGGGTGCCCGCGGTTATGGAGATATAAATGTCTCATTCTAAGCTAATAAAAACATAACGGTTCATTATGCAAGGTCTTTATACACCACTGAAAACATAGTTATGGATCTTATATTGCATTTCTGTAAATAGATCCTCAGAAATATTACACATTGCACCTTTAAATGCTGGAGCTCTTAGAGCAGAATGGATTCTGATTGGCTGTCAATATTTTTATCGTTCATCAGCTGGAAAAAATCATTTTGAAAGTGATTCCAATGATATTGTTTCTCTGTTCTCTATTCTGCTTTAATATAAGCAACAAAATCAAAATGCAAATTACATATATGCTTTGTCATTATGGTAACAACCTGCTTTTATAATACTAAAATTTAGATTTTTATCTTTTATTCTTAAATGGCAAATTTGCCTGGACTGAGGTCGAAACCCATGAATAAAGGGTTTTGTTACATAATCTGACTGCATATAAAACCAGCTTTAGCTGAATAATTGATTGTAGATTTTGAACGCACAGTGTTTGAAGAGTGCAAGAAACAACACCGTGTTCAACAGCAGCCCAAGCATCAGGTCAAAATTTACCTCGAAGCTCTGGAAAGACCCTCAGAAAATGTCACACCTGTCATGACAGAGCTAAACCTGGACGAACAGTCATCTGACATCCGCAGGTGTCCCCGTTCCTAAAGAGACGTGGCTTTAAAAGTCCAGTGCTCAATCTACCGTACAGAAAGAGCTCTTTCAGCTCTTATCCCTGAAGTTGAAAGGGTATAATTTGCGAGGGTCGAAGTTAACATCTATAACCTTTTCCATCAAAGACAGAGGCAGCTATAAATGTCTCCCTGGAGGAGTACTTCAACACATAGGATAATATAAGCATCATTAATGTTGGCCCATGCAGACAGTGGAGAGGAGGCTGATTAGCAGGTGTCTGGGAGGATGCGTGGAGTTGTGCTCTCCTGGGCATAGCACTCACAAAAAGCCCTGAGAGAGGCTGGATTTGAGTGTTATGCTGATCAAAAGCTTCTCGAACGATGGTGGGGGGGGGGGTCGTTGGTTGATAAGAGCTCATGTACCCCTTTTCCACCAAAGCATTTTGAGAGCCGGTGCCTACTCGTGAACCAGTTCTTTGTGTTTCGACAGCCAAAGAACCGGTTCTCGGCCAGGAAAATTGGTTCCAAAGCGGCACCAACTCTTTGCTGGACTAGAACCAGAGAACCGTTCTTTTACCACGTCATGCTTACGTTGGGGTGACCAACAACATCTCGCAACAGTTCCTATACGAGCGATTTATAGATTATCATGACAGAATATGCTAATTGAAGATAGTTAACTCCACATCAGCAACATAAATTCATCAACTAACCATTCAGAGACGTCCTGTTGCATTCTACATGTTGTCACTTCTTCTTGAGTCTCTCCATCTTTGTCTGACTCTGTTTTAACATTAAAGGCAGAACAGTTTCTGTCATTTTAGTGTGTCTGCGTGAGGTAATCGCTCTGCTAACACACAAGAGCTCTTGAATCCCCGCCCTCTAAAGCAGCTCATTTGCATTTAAAGGGCCAGGCACAAAACGGTGCGTTTTTGCTAACCCTCAAAAAGTGACAACTTTAACATGCTATATAAAAATATCTGTGGGGTATTTTGTGCTAAAACTTCACACACACACTCTGGGGACATCAGAGATTTATTTTACATCTTGTGAAAAGGGCATTTTACCACCCCTTTAAAGTTGTCGCAAGCGTTTCAGGGAAAGCTAAGACGTATGGCGACGTACACAGTGACGTTACGACGTCGTTCGCTGGGCTCTCTAGTCAGTGGAAATACAAACAGGTTCTGAGAAGGTTCGCAAGTTGAACCAACTTTGAACCAGCACCAGTTCCAAACCAGTTCTTTTTTGGTGGAAAAGGGATAATGGTGGAACAAGGTAGTAGAGTTATTCAACCACTCACATGATTGAATTAGAGAAGAGTTATTTATGTTATGTAAAAGACACCTTTATATAGTAACCTGTTTCAATCTAAAACACTGATATTGTGAGATATTAAATCCCTTCATGAAATAAAAATAACCACTATTACAAGAAAAATAGACAAAACTGTGAGATATTAAGTCACTCTGGGTGATAGAAAGTCATAATTATGAGAAAGTTATATATACTGTAAAGTTATAATTGTGAAACAATATTAAGTCATTGTGAAATATGAAATCACTACATGAGATAAAAAGTCACTATGAGATGAAAAGTCACTATTGTAAGACAAAACAGTGAGATATTAAATCACCTTGGAACATAAAAAGTCACAAGTAGTAATATCATAATTAGATAATAGGTCACTTTTGGAGATAACATTTCAATTATGAGAAATATTAAGTTAAATTGTAAGAGAAAAATATCATATTATTGTAAAACATTATCACTTCATGAGATTAAAAACTATTTGAGAATAAGACACAAAACAGTGAGATATTATATAAGTCACTCTAGGTAAAAAGAAAAGTTATAATTATGAGAAATAATATCATAATTGTTTAATATTAAGTCACACTGGAAGATATAAAGTCATACTGTGAGATATTAAATCAATTCATGCCATATAAATTTGAATTTACATAAAAATAAAGTTGCAATTGTGAGACAATTATGCATAGTAACCATACCTTTTTATTTTTTTATTACTTTACTTTTTTTAGGCGGAAACAGACTTCTATTCAAAATGACTTTTAGTGCATTTTTTGTCAATGACTAAAAAAGTCAATAGAGCAAATGCTGTTAAGTGCCTTGTAATCATAAAACTATTTTTTTTTTATTACTAGGACTGTCAATTGATTAAAAGTTGTAATCAAATGAATTACATGGAATTTGATTAATTAAATAAATTGCAAAAAAAAAAAAAAAAAAAATCAAATGAAGATAATTCAAATACATCCCATTATTGTGCCAGGCAAAAGCAATGAAGTCAGAGATGCCTAGGTGCCGTGCCGGGGAGCGTTTCATTCCTCATACACAGATGTTTATTACTGAGAGCAAATCAGCGCTGTCAAAAAAGTGGCGACCCGTGTAAGAGAGCGTTAATGGTTATCCATCGCCAAGAGATTCACGCTGTAGAAGAAGAGCAGCACAGGCTTTAATAAATACTGTGTCTTGTGAACGCAGGCACTCGTTCAGAGGAATCAGGCCCCTGGGAGCCGTCGGGCCAAACGACCATGCGGATGAAATGATTAGGTTTGTACTATTCACCTTTAATGCATATGAACAAAACTAAACTATTAATAATGCTGTCATAAAGCTCCCACACCACGCATTAGGTATATATGACCTTGGTGCTCACTGTAAGATTCAGAATCGAGTTATGAAACTCGAATGTTAAAACTGATCTCAAGCCAGTAGCCGAAAACACAAGAATCTGCCGGAGACAATGAGGTGTGAAGCAGCCGTGCCGATCGCTATCGTGGTAAAACTCAATTCTTTTTATTGTGGCTTTGGCCAGCTAATCTTACACAGATCATTAAACCAGGAATGGAAACTGGACTCTCACTGGGAAACAATTAACGATAAGACAAAACTGGAGAGAGTGTTTGGGAGAAGAGAATCTCTGTTATGCAGTTTGAGCAAAGTGATTCTTGAAAACGCCCACAGAGTCTCTGTTACCAACTTCAAACTTTTAACACCTGTCAATATGCTGAATGTGTTTCAGTCGGTAATTGAAATAAAGCTGAAATAAAATAAAATATAAATATTAGATGAAAAAAAAAACATAAATGGAAATTAGAAATGAAGCATAGCAATGCGATACGGCAACGACATCTCAGATAGTCTGACGGCAGTAAATCTATCTATCTATCTATCTATCTATCTATCTATCTATCTATCTATCTATCTATCCTTTTCAACAATATGTATCTATCTATCTATCTATCTATCTATCTATCTATCCATCTATATCCATCTATCTATCTACAACCCCAAATCAGAAAAAGTTAGGACATTTTGTAAAATGCAATAGAATCAAGAATCTGTTATTTGTTCATTCTATTTAACCTTTTATTAACTGACAAAAGTACAAAGAAACGTTTTCCAATGTTTTCACTGACCAACATAATTGTATTTTGTAAATATGAACAAATTTAGATTTTGATGGCTGCAACACACCCCAAAAAAGTTGGGACAGAGACCAAATAAAAGTGAAAAGATTATCCAAATTAGATTATCCAACTCTTTTGAAACAGTCCACAATGAGCAGGTGAATTGGTAATAGTTGAGGGTATCATGTTTTAGTGTAAAAGTGCTTCTCAGTCTTTTTAAGCAAAGATGGGTCATGGCTCATCACTTTGTGCCAAATATCATGAGAGAATTGTCAAACAATTAAAAAATCACATTTCTCAATGCAAGATTGCAAAGCATTTATGCCTTTCATCATCTTCCATACATAATATTGTCACAAGATTCAGGGAATCCAGAGAAATCTCAGTCTGTGTTGGGTAAGGCAGTAGACCTCTGTTGAATGTGCGTGACCTCTGAACCCTCAGATGGCATTGCACAAGATACCATCATGCTGTTAAATACAGACACATGTGCTCAGGAGTAATTTGGAAAACCGTTTTCACTGAACACAGTCTGACTCTGCATTAAGAAATGCCACTTGAATCTCTGTTACTCAAGGAGAAAGCTTTACATCAGTTCTATGTGGAGATGCCGGCGAGTTCTTTGGGCCTGAGCTCATCTCAGATGGTCTAGAAGACAGTGGGAATGTGTGCTGTGGTCAGATGAGTCCATGTTTCAGCTTGTTTTTGGGAGAAAATGGACACCGAGTTCTCAGTCCCAAAGACGAAAGGAACCAACCAGACTTTCACCAGCGACAGGTGCAAAAGCAAACATCTGTGCTGGTATTGAGGTGCATCATTGCAAACGGTATGGGTAACTTGCATTATTGTGAAGGTACCATTGACATGGAGGCATATATTTGGATTGTACAGAGACATAAACTGCCATCAAGATGACATCTTTCCTGGGAAGCAAGACAATGCCAGGCCTCATTCTGCACATGCTAAAACTGAGTGGTTTCTAGACACTCTGCACCATAGAAGGGATGTGCCTGTTTACTGCAGTCCAGATATGTCTCTTATGGAAAATGTACGACCCATCATGAAAAGGAGAATCAGGCAACGATGACCACAGACTGTTGAGCGGCTGTCTTATCAGACAAGATTGGGCAAATATTCCACTAGCAAAACTCCAACAATTAGTATCCTCAACTCCCAAATGATTAAAAAGTGTAATTAAAAGGAAAGGTGAAGTGACACAGTGGTAAACATGTCTCTGTCCCAACTTTTTTGGGGTGTGTTGCAGCCATCAAAATCAAAATTTGTTCATATTTACAAAATTCAATTATGTTAGTCAGTGAAAACATTGGAAAACGTTTCTTTGTACTTTTGTCAGCTAATAAAAGTTTAAATAGAATGGACAAATCACAGATTCTTGATTCTATTGCATTTTACAAAATGTCCAAACTTTTTCTGATTTGGGGTTGTATATATATATCCATCTATCCATCCATCCATCCATCCATCCATCCATCCATCTATCTATCTATCTATCTATCTATCTATCTATCTATCTATCTATCTATCTATCTATCTATCTATCTATCTATCTATCTATCTATCTATCTATCTATCTATCTATCTATCTCTATCTATCTATCTCCATCTATATCATCTATCTATATATATATCCATCTATCCATCTATCTATCTATCATCTATATCCATCTATCTATCTATATATATCCATCTATCCATCTATCTATCTATCTACCTACAGTATCTCTATCTATCTATCTATCTCTATCTATCCATCTATCTATCTATCTATCTACAGTATCTCTATCTATCTATCTATCTATCTATCTCTATCTATCCATCTATCTATCTATCTATCTATCTATCTACAGTATCTCTATCTATCTATCTATCTATCTATCTCTATCTATCTATCTATCTATCTATCAGAAAAGTTGGGAAGAGTACAGAAGACTAGGAAAGCCTCAGGCATCTCATCTGCTTGTTTAAAAGCCTGCGCTGACCAACTGGCCCCGGTCTTCACACAGATCTTCAATAGATCATTGGAGCAGTGTGAAGTTCCCTGCTGCTTCAAACGCTCCACTATCATTCCTGTCCCCAAAAAACCCAAAATCACTGGACTTAATGACTACAGAGCTGTCGCTCTCACGTCTGTGGTCATGAAGTCGTTTGAAAGACTGGTGTTGGCCCACCTGAAGGACATCACTGGACCCCTGCTGGATCCCTTTCAGTTTGCTTACAGAGCAAACAGGTCTGTGGATGATGCAGTCAACATGGGACTGCAACATCTCGACAGACCAGGGACTTATGCAAGGATCCTCTTTGTGGACTTCAGTTCGGCCTTCAATACCATCATGCCTGGTCTTCTCACAGCCAAACTGACCCAGCTCTCCATACCATCCTCGATCTGTCAGTGGATCACCAGCTTCCTGACGGACCGGCAGCAGCGAGTGAGACTGGGGAAACACACATCCAGGACTCTCACCACCAGCACTGGCGCCCCCCAAGGGTGCGTTCTCTCCCCACTGCTCTTCTCCCTGTACACTAATGACTGCACTTCTAAAGGCCCCACTGTCAAGCTCCTGAAATTTGCAGACGACACCACTGTCATCGGTCTCATCCAAAACGGTGACGAGTCTGCTTACAGACTGGAGGTTGAACAGCTGGCTGTCTGGTGCAGTTATAACAACCTTGAGCTGAACACGCTCAAAACAGTGGAGATGATCGTGGACTTCAGGAGGAACAGCCCAGCACTCCCCCCACTCACCATCATGAACAGCACTGTGGAAGCAGTGGAGTCATTCAGGTTCCTGGGCACTATCATCTCTCAGGACCTGAAGTGGGACAATCTCATTGACTCCACTGTGAAAAAGGCCCAGCAGAGACTGTACTTCCTTCGCCAGCTGAGGAAGTTCAACTTGCCACAGGAGCTGCTGATTCAGTTCTACTCAGCCGTCATTGAGTCTGTTTTATGCACTTCCATCACTGTCTGGTTTGGTTCAGCTACCAAATCAGACATCAGGAGACTACAACGGACAGTCCGGACTGCGGAGAGGATTATTGGTGCCCCCTTGCCAACCCTCCAGGACCTGTACTCTTCCAGAGTGAGGAAGAGAGCAGGTAAAATCATCACAGACTCCACTCACCCTGGACACCTCCTGTTTGAACTGTTACCGTCAAGACGGCGACTCAGATCACTGGCCACAAGAACATCTCGGCACAGGAACAGTTTCTTCCCACAGGCCATTTCCCTTCTGAACAGTTAACATATCTCCCAAGGCATATGCCTTAAGTGCAATACTCCCACTGTTTAGTGCAATATCTTAAAAATTCAGGTGATATTTATATTTATATTTATTCATACTACACAAAATACTGTAAATATGTTCATAATCTGTAAATGTTTATTCTGACAAAACCCAACTGTGACCATATATTTTTATAGTATTTTCATATTTTTTATAATTTTATTTGTAGAATTTGTATTACTATTTGTATTACTATTACTTGTTGTATCTGTATTTGTATATGTGCACTGGAAGCTTCAGTACCAAGGAAAATTCCTTGTGTGTGCAAGCACACTTGGCAATAAAGCTCTTTCTGATTCTGATTCTGATCTATCTATCTCTATCTATCTATCTATCTATCTATCTATCTATCTATCTATCTATCTATCTATCTATCTATCTATCTATCTATCTATCTATCTATCTATCTATCTATCTATCTACAGTATCTATATCTATCTATCTATCTATCTCTATCCATCTATCTATCTATCTATCTACAGTATCTCTATCTATCTATCTATCTATCTATCTCTATCTATCTATCTATCTATCTATCTATATATCTATCTATCTATCTCTATCTATCCATCTATCTATCTATCTATCTACAGTATCTCTATCTATCTATCTATCTCTATCTATCCATCTATCTACAGTATCTCTATCTATCTATCTATCTATCTCTATCTATCTATCTGTCTATCTATCTATCTATCTATCTATCTATCTATCTATCTATCTATCTATCTCTATCTATCCATCTATCTATCTATCTACAGTATCTCTATCTATATATCTACAGTATCTATATCTATCTATCTCTATCTATCTATCTATCTATCTATCTATCTATCTATCTATCTATCTATCTACAGTATCTCTATCTATCTATCTATCTATCTATCTATCTATCTATCTATCTATCTATCTATCTATCTATCTATCTATCTATCCACTGGTGCATCAAAATAAAAAATAAACATAAAAAAATGTAAAAAAATAACATAAATAAAATAAAATACCTTTGTGTGACTGAAAGTCAATAAAATAAAATAGCCCGGTTAAATAATTTAACCAGTTTATTTAGATGCCATCACATCCAGTACATATTTTAAAAGAACTGACAAAGCAATGTTTACACCTTATGTTATAATGAATGATTTCACCTAGAAAACATAAACCCATGTTTCTCACGGCTCTTTCATGACACATCTGCCTCTGCTGTCATAACTAGTGGGATCGGCAGGAGTCTTGGGGGAAGGTTAAGCATTTTCCCCAGCCTTATGATGTCAGGGATGTTACTGAGTGTACGTGAGGGCATTAGAGAAACATGAACACAACAAAGTCAACCATGTCCCTGAGACAGATGCACAGTTTGATTGTAGATGCACATGAAACAATTTTAATCTCACAAGACACAAATATTCACTGTTTGACCCAAAGAAACGTGCATCTGTGTTTTCCATGTACGCTCATTTGTTATTCCTGGATGATGTATGAAGCACTGTGGCTAGAAACGCTTAGTGAATGCTTAGCAAAAATAGATTTCTTCCTGACGGCAGCAGTGCAGAGTTTGTTCAAGTCCTGAGAGAGCTCAACAGCACCGATGCTGTTTTCTCTGAGTTTGCAGCCTCTCTTTAGCAAAGATCACACTGAATTAGCCCATTTGACCTCTGTTATTGTCTGAGGGACATTAGGCAAGTTCTCACGATACAGATTTGAGCCCCAGGAGCAGGAGAATTAAACCTGTTGTAGTAGACCGCCAAAACAAAACTAGCAACCTTTAAAATCGCTTAATAGAGTACTAAGTGATTTTAAAGGTTCCTAGTTTTGTTTTGGAGGTCTACTACAGCAGGTTTACATGCGTCCGAGGTCAAAAAACACTTTCAATTTCTTATAATATACATTGCACATCACCTCATTTATCAAAGAATCTAAAAATGGTTAGTTAGAAGATTCAGGCCCCATCCACACTACTACGTTTTAGTTTAGAAACAGAGACCTTTTGCTACGTTTGCTCCTCCCGTCCAGACTAAAACGGCAAAAACGAAGACCTAAAACGGAGAAGTTTAGAAACGCTGCCGACCCCGTTTTGCGTTTTGAATCTCCGGAGGGCATTTTAGTGAAGACGGGTCAAAACGGAGGACTTTAGAAACGATGACGCAGAGGCTCACGCTCGGCTCTCTGATTGGATGTCATACAACGGAAGAAAACACACAACAACAGCCTGGACTACCAGTTACACTAGTGCAAGTAAATTCTGCATTTTACAATGCTATAACTGCCTACATGCGCCGGAGGCACGCTATTATTCCAGCGATCTGTGACAATTCCCGTGTGCAGCGGCGGTATCGACCGTACATGGAGCGTCGGTTTTGGGTTAAGCCGGGAAGAACCAGCGCATGGTGGGATAATTTTATCAATGAAGTTGTGGTTCCTGAGGAATGGTGCGAAAACTTTCGAATGTCCAGATCGGCACTTATCAACCTCAGCGAAATCTGAGGAATAGCAGAGCCGTCAACGGAGAGCCTGTCCACTCCCTATTAAGCCCTATTGTACCGAATTTTGGTTGTAGTTCCACCAGAGTTCCACTGGGGGGCGATTGCCATGAGTGCAAAATGAATGGGAGTCTATGGAGCTAGACGGCTAAATTTGTCTCTTTCACCCGATTGCCGTTGAGAAATCTCAGATTTGATTGTAGGTTTTGCAAGTTCAACATGGGTTATAGGTCGAAAGTTGAATGAACGAGTACTTATGTCCTTTCGATTTCTTACAGATTGAGTTGTTGTTGCCCATTACACGCTAGCATTCTGCTAATGAACGCTGATTGGTCAGTGAAGGACTGATTACGACCAGAGATACCGCTTGATGGCATCGTGGCATCCGAAGCGGGACCAGAATGTGTGTGTGTATTTTCGGCGTGGTCTTTTAAAACAACAAAACAAAAACTCTTCTAGCACGTGTATTTACCTGTGTCAGCGGTGTTGTCGATGCCTCGAGAGAAAAGAAAGTGCAGATCGCGAAAGCACCAAAGTGACTGAAGGATTGCCGTAAAGCAGTATCTCTGGTCGTACGATGTGTATGACGTCATTGACATTTTAAAAGACTTTTTAAAGCAAATAAGTGACTCTAAAAAATCTAACACCCAGCAATGAGTAATTTCTTTGCATCTCCTTTCGAATACAACATTCAAATTACTAGACAAAAAATTATATCCTGAGAAAAGTGGATTTTTAGGGGTATAGCTCCAATGACCTCCATTCATTCTGCACTCGTCCTGTGAGCGCCCTCATGTGGAACCAGAGTGGAACAGCAACCAGTTCAGAACCTGGAAGTTTACTGAGAGAGACAGTTCTCCCCTTATTAGACATTCTCTGGGAATAGTCAATCTGTTTCCTGTTTACACCGGCACGTGCACGCCCAGTGTAGGTGAATGGTCACGTGATCCGCGTTTTCAGCCGTTTTAATGTGGACGGAGATCAATTCTAATACGCAGCTAAAACGCTGGTGTGGACGGAAATCGTATTCGTTTGAATTCTCCGTTTCTAAACTAAAACGCAGTAGTGTGGATGGGGCCTCAGTCTCTCTAAACCCCTCCTTTCCATGAGCCTACTCTTCTCTGATTGGTCAGATGGCCCAGTCTGTTGTGATTGGTCAACCGCTTACAGCGCGTGCCGGAAACGAAACGGCCATTACCATATCTGAATTTCAGCTCTGAAGGCTTCCTTGATACACAGTGATACGAACCGTAACAATGGCATCGGTTTTACTGTATCAATTCGAGCCGAGTCTTCATCCTTTGGAAGTGCACGCAAAGTGGACTTGTTTTCACAGCGCAGAAATGGCTCATGTCGACAGCACAAACCAAACTCTTCCAGGCCTCAGCTACAATTTCAGTGTTATATTCGAAAATATTCGAAAAAGAATAATAGGGGCAGTCTGTTTAATTAGTATTGATATGGTGTTACTAAATTAATGCCTGGGTCGGGAACATTACTTATGTTTCCATTCAAAGTTCCGAATTTAATGTGCAAAATTGGAATATTGCATAAAACATTTGCAAATAAAGCACCGTATCCATCCAATGTGTTCCAACAAAATCGTCACTTCCTGGGAAATTGGCACAAAATATATGTCATAAGAATGGAAGTTGGTGCAATCGGGGCTGCCACTGAGGATATTTTTTCTTCCATCATAAAGCAGACGAAACGTAATAAACGCTGTTATATATCTTACGTTCGGATGCCTGGTGTTTGGGAATGCAATCATATGAGATGCTTCTGGGAGGTCATTATACTAAATCACTTTGATGGCAGACTTTGGTCTAGGGATTTCAGAACGACCAAACCAACATCTGAGATGCTGTGCGATGTGATTGGTCCGCTGGTTAGTCCAGTTATCCAATCAAATCCTCAGTTGAGGCAAAGTCAAGAGGTTTTTGTTGCAAATTTTTTAGAACTTGCGCATCTTGGCGTTTCCATCAAGCGTTTTTTTTTTAATGCAATATCCCAAAATGTGGATGGAACCATAGCAACTGTCTGGGGGCACATTGAATTAAACATGAAATTATAATATTGAAAGAATGAAATAGTACTTTTTTTGGTAAAACTATTTTTTGTTGTCTTTGGCATTTACTCTAATCATGGGTCATCACAGAGATGCAAAAGCACATTGCAGTTTGATTCTGCGTGTGTGTGCGTTTCATGGACACGTTTTCCCATGAGGCCTGAATTTAAGACTCAAGCTGCACAACCTTTCAGTTGCTTGACCAACAATTCTGTCAGCGTTTCTTTTGTTTAACTGTCCTCTTATACATGAGGCCAGATGACAAGAGGATTTATTAAGGCCTTTTTCTTTCATAGCAGCCAACTGTTGGCAGAACGCTATTGATTTGTCCTTTCTTGGAAAGGCATTCACTTGCTGAACTTACTGTTAGTCGCTGTCTCCATTAGGAAACAATAGGACTGTAGGACACAGTAGGAGAATGATGGGAATACCCTGACAGAGAAGCTAGGACACAGTCTACATCGAAATGACTGAAAACTAGCAATACTTAAAAATAAAGCAGAAAATAAAAATGTGTACTATAATGCAAAAAAACTAAATACGATTATATAAAAAAGACTTATGTATCGAACTACCGTTCAAAAGTACGATTTAAAAAAAAAAAGAAATGAATCATTCATTTTTAAAAATAAATTAATTAATCACAAATGTGCCCATTTTTTTAAGAGGAGAGTATACTTTAGTAAAGTTCAAGTATATTTTTAAGTATACTTTATGTAGTAAGTATACTAATACCAATGTACTAGAAGTATACTTGTAAGTGTAATGTTTCAATACTACTTGGGACAAAATTGGCCCACTTTTTAGTATACTTTCAGTGTAACACTAGTAAACTGAGTATACAAATAAGTTTTTCATTTGTACTGCAACTATACTACAAGTGAACCATACATATACGGAGAGTTCCCTATTCAAATACTTTTAGCACATTGTTTTGTTTATGAAACTTTGAAGTGTACTCTCAGTAAACTATTAGTAGTTTTATACAGCAAGTATACTTGTACGTTTTCATTAAGTGAACATAACATCATACTTAAAGTGCAATAATAATATATAAATAGTTAACTATAAGTATACTATTATGTTCCTATTTGGGTATTATTTGTTTTTACTTGAAATATGCCTTTAACTGTACTGTAATTCTTTCCATTTTAAAAACAATTATTCTAGCTTCCTGCATCCTTTTTTTTTTTTGAAAGCTTGAAGGTGGTGAGTTTAATAAAAAAAAAAAGCAACATTTTAAACAAAAAGCTGAGAAAATCACATTTTTTGTCAAAGACTACTTGTGGATCGGGTTCAGAACGATGATCAACACATAGATGGAGTAAATGGAGTTCATAAACACCCCAAAGCTTCACAGTCGTTAACCCTTCCTGGGTCATTCAGTAACGTTATGCAGTTTTGATTTATATGCTGTTTCATGTTTGATTGATCGCATTATTTTACATTTGCGTAAGCAATGCTTCTTTTTCTGCTTCTTGTACTATTTCAGAAGATGCGTAATAGCGACCCCTCACCGTATAACAGTGAAATCATGGATTGCCAGAAAATTCTGTCCACGGCGGGGAAAGAGTAAAGTAGATTTCAAGCAAATTACATTACCAGTGGACGAGCCTACACAGAATACTCAGATACTCAGAATAAGGGAAATATCGGTTTTCTTTATAAATCACTATTTTCAAACAATATAAGTTTATAAGACAGCATGTAAAACTATGTGAAAAAAGTTTTTAATAGGCATTAAACACAACTACAAGCCAAGTGTACTTAGAATACTCAATTATACATTTAAGCTTATCTCGATCAAGTATAGGCCAAATATACTTTGCTGTCAGTGTAAGTCAAGTATACTTACAGTAAGTGCAATTTTAAATATATTTCTGAGAAGTACATAAAAAGTAGACTTTCTTATTTTTAGTTTAAAAGAAGTAGAGAGGATGGGGGCATTTGACCGACATGTAAAACAACCAAATAAAGCTTTTAGTATGTAACATTTATGGGCATGTAAATCTAAAAT
This sequence comes from Gila robusta, assembly GCA_030770095.1. Lineage (NCBI taxonomy): Eukaryota > Metazoa > Chordata > Actinopteri > Cypriniformes > Leuciscidae > Gila > Gila robusta. The sequence goes on along the minus strand of JAVALU010000805.1, from coordinate 3,975,298 downwards.
TGATGACACCGCAATAATAAACCGCGTGCAAAAAAATATCAACGTAAACGTATATGAAATATAATAACCCTGCTGTGGTGGAGGCTTACCTGTACTCTGCTCTGCTCCAACGCTTTCTCCAGTTCCTGTTTGGCAACCGCTGTTTCCTGTTGATGGGTCTGACGCATGTGTTCAATGGCTGATGCGTGGAGATGGTTCAGCTCTGAACGCAGTGATGCTGAGAGGAGAACAAGAGAAAGAGAGAGAGAGACACAGGGAATGAAAAACAAGACTATTCCAGGGAGATGAACTGCTGTCTGGAGCTGAATTAAACATCATTCATCTCCAACTTTCCCTAAAGCACAGGTGGAAATGGAAGTGACACTCATTCCCCAACCTGCAATTTCCTTTCTGCACTGTCTCATTACGCTGCTTTCCAGTTTCTTCCAATTATATCGTATTTGAATGAGATTGAGCTATAATTAGAGCTGTAGATCTCTTCAGGACTCAGATTTTATATTGGACATTTATAGTTCCAACACTGCTTAGTGTACAAAGCAAATACAAATGTACTTTAAATCAAACAATTATTAACATTACCAACAATTATTAACATTACCAACCATGCTTAATTATGAACATACATGGCACAGGGTGAATAAGGAAACCATTTTGATTTCTAATTGTCTCTTGATTCTGCAGCCAAAAAGTCTTCTGACAAAATGATGCAAAATTAAAATATTTACTAAATTATTTAGTAAATATTTTAGTAAATACCTTATTTTAGGTTTTAGTTTTCCCAGCTTCCAGAAACTCAGTCATGACAGATAGATGGCATAGATATATTTTGAGCTGATTGGAAGATGAGCATAAATTGAACCAACTTTAATACGGTTTAATTTAATAAATTACATTTTAATTTGAACTTTGGAAATCATGCAATGTTGGACCTCATCATATTTCCAGATTTGCCATTTGAGTTGGTCATATTGTTAATTTCCTAAAATTTTAGGAATTCTTTTGGTCTGACTCAAATCAGTTTAGTTATTTGTAGCTTCAACAGTGAAAAAATAAAATAAAAGAATAAACTGAGAAAAAAAACACCTTAAAACATCCAAAGTTGCTGTTCTTTATAAACAGGTTTTTAAAATAATACTTCTGTTGTGAAAATAAGTAAGTGAACAATTTACATACTTTGTGAGAAAGAGTTGTATAATGAAAAAAGAATACGTTGACATATTGATTCAACCTGATCACATATTGATGCCAGCTTAGAAAAGCCTATAAACAAGCATTTCAGTTTGAATTTCTATAAGCAGTAGGAAAATATTCAGCTTTTTGCCCTTTTTTTCATCGTGCGAGCTTCTCTTTTACTGACATGCAAGTCATTACTATGGTAACCTGTATAGATATTACAGATATTGACTCCACTGTCTCTGCAAATGGATCTGATTTTATCACTTGCACCATGACAGTACAAACTACAGTACATTGCTAAAGATTGCATTTGAACTAGAGTAAATAATAAAGCAGGTTCTGTAGAGTGTAAAAGAGTGTGTGTGAATCAGTGTCTGTTGTACCCAGCATGGCCTTGCCCTCGTCCTCCAGCTCGAAGCGAAGCGTCTGCAGCTCTTGCTCTGACTGCTGTTTCAGAGTCTCGATGTTCTGCCTGTGCGCCTCCCGTAGAGTCTGAAGCTCCATGTGATGCTGCTGCCGGAGACGCTCCTCCAGCTCCTACACACACACACACACACACACACACACACACACACACACACACACACACACACACACACACACACACACACACACACACACACACACACACACACACACACACACACACACACACACACACACACACACACATCAGTTCATCAGATCAGTGTATCACTCCATGCACCATTTTGTTCATATCAACACAAGTTACAATAGGAAAAAAAGTAGTGCTGTCAAATCGATTAATCGCGATTAATTGCATCTAACATAAAAGTTTTTAAACACACACACACACACATACATATATATATATACACACACACACAAACAAAAATATTAAATATTTAGAAACTTTTATGTTAGATGCAATTAATTTAACACACACACACACTTGTATGTACAAGATGTATATATATATATATATACACATACACACACAAACAAATATATTAAATATTTAGAAACTTTTATGTTAGATGCAATTTATTTAACACACACGCACACACACACACACACACACACACACACACTTGTATGTACAAGATGTATATATATATATATATATATATATATATATATACATACATATACACACACACAAACAAATATATTAAATATTTAGAAACTTTTATGTTAGATGCAATTAATTGATTTGATGGCACTAAAATAAATGAATACATTTTGTTTTCATCTGTTGCCCTTCCAGGACAGCTTGAGTATGCAGAGGAAAATGTACAAAGAAAATGAGAAATCATTTAGATTTTTTTTTTGTGCCATTTTTTGCTGGTACACACAAAAGAAAGAAAAAAAAATGTAGGAACTAGATACGAGGAGACACTTAAAAAATAAATTATTACCTTGTCCTTCAGGGCCTCTGGACAAACTGTACAAACTTCTGCCTTCAGTAAAATTGGCATAAAAATAATTTGAATATATTTGGTAAGCATAAACCTTTGGCTAGAGGACTAGATGCTCAGAAGTTCCAGTTAAAGCAAGAAAACAACAACAACAACAACAACAACAACAACAACAAAAAACATCACTTGGATAAACAACAAACCAGTAAGAACAAAAAAAGCTGTTAGATGTTACAATTTAAAAGCATGTTAAATGTTAGCTAACTATACTTATAATACTAATGTTACAATAAAAAAAAATACTCCACTAAATACTAATCTATCTCAATCTGGTTGAATATTTGCTCAAACTGAAACCACAAACTGACTGGTTTAACCAATAAGAACTTATTAAGATTAAACAGTAAGACCAACTTACTCAACAAACATCATCAGAAAGAACATACGCAATATTGATTTACCAGATTCATCCAGGTTTTGCTGGTGAAATGGATGGCTAGGCCAGAACTAACCAGTATAAACCAGCAAGAAATTCATACAAATCTGAAGCCCTATTCGGATGGTAACGGTTTCACACGTGGAGGTCTGTAAAACTGCATGACAAGTAAGTGATAAAACTCATTCAGGGTGATTTATTCACGATGTAGAAGTGAGTTTGGGGATTTTAAGAACGCATGATTGTCTGCTGTAAATCAAATGTCATATGCTTAGAATAATTCATATGAATTAATTTAATAATAGGAAAATAATATCCTATTTATTATTTAAATCTTCTGTTTAAAAATAGGATTATAGACACGCTATAGTTGAAATGGTTGGTCTTGCATTTTATCTCAAAATGATGCATGTCATTTTAAAAATGAAGAAATTTGCAGAAATAAAGAGAAATAAACCTCTTATTTACAAGAGGTAAACAAAGATGCTTGGTTTATATTTCTCATTTATAACTGTATATAATACATATTTTAGAATTGTATTGCATGTTGCTTTCACAATAACGGCCCATTTCAAATGTTGCATGGTGAAATATTGTTCTTGTAAATACTTTCCAGAATTTCAATAATAAAAGAGTATTTTTAAAATGCATGCAAATCACAGCAAAGCGAAACAGTTATCGTACGGTGCTCCGCAGTGTCCAAAAAGGATTTAAACAGTGAATTTTGAATTGATCTTTTCTTGTAAACTCAGAGATGTGTATTCAGACTTTACCACACGACCTTGGTGTTTGTCAAAAAAACAGTAGGTAATTCGGCCAGGGGTTTTTAAGTGGGTGGTGGGAGAAAAACATGATATTCATGGCAATAAAATCACCGACTAGCCCCTGTAAATGTTGAAAATACCTTATGTCCCCATGAGAAACAATTACCGTACGAATAGGGCTTGAGATAGTCTTTTTTAACAAGGTGAATGAAGAACACGTGCACCTGCAAAAATATGCATCACAAGAAAAGCAGCACTCAGCCAGAAACACGAGCATAAATCTAACGTATTTTTCAAACAACTGCGAATCACTGGAATTATTACTCTATCAGAAGGCACTTATGCATCTCTGCAAACTTATTAAGGATTTTGGATGGCTGCCGTCTCGTGTCTAGCCAGAGCAATGCGAATTAAAGCACCCTGAATTAGATTAAGAGGATGATGCTGTTTGAGTGCTGGAGATGCACTGGTATAATGACGGGTAATGCAGGACACCTGCCTCCACTGAAACACACTATGGAGTCAGTGATTTCCAGCAGAGTGTGTGCGGATGGGAGAGGAAGTGGGTTAGGGAATGACAGGGGACGCAAATTAGACCATCAGCTTCAGTAAACACTGACTGCACCAAACCAGTTGGCAGGACTGTTCTGGAAACTGAGCAGTTTTAAAGCAACACCAAGTAACTTTTCCTCTGCGGTCGCCCTACAGGTTGGAAGCGGAATTGTCCATTACCGCTGTCGTAAATAATTTAGCCTACTGTCGCACGCGTACGCACATGCTCTCTGTTTATCCAGCACCGGCTTTGGAATCAACAATGGCCACAGACAAGGTAGAGTATGATGAATGATTTTATGAAAGTATGATGTATTGCGACATCACAAACGAGCAATTGTAGCAATTGTCACGCTTGCCGTAAAGTAGTAGTTTTCTTATGTCTCATTAGAACTACAGAAACGCGACGCGATCTGGCAATCTTACATAGCGTGGATATATCAGATAAAGGACCGCAAAGCTGTGGCATAAGTGCATTTCACCATGTCACGACTTGATGAACCACTGAAACGATTTTGGAAACATTATTTTAAGGTAAAAAAATCTTACTTAGTGTTGCTTTAATGCTGAGATCACAATAAAACAACTGATGGGAAAGATTAATGGAGCCGAACAGAGACATGTAAAAACATACCACATGATCTTTAACAGCTTTGTCAAAGATGGCTTTTTTAAATCAATACAGCCTTGAGAGGATTGCAAACAAATAATGGTACACTTAAAAAAAAAAAAAAAAATTAATCAATATTTTGTTTGGTTTCCATTTGTGTCATCCATAAAACAATATATATTTACTTGAGAAGAAAAACTGTGTTAGATATTTTGACAAGTTTTCAGAGAAAATATTTAATCAATATATTTTTCTCGCAATATTGTATACTTATAATCATTCAATACATATATAATTTATTTCTACCCTCATTTTTTAAATGAATGACAAAGAAAATTGCCTAAACAAGTTAATAAACAGAGGAGGAATAAGGTGGGATTTTCCAAAGCATGCGCACTAAAGGTTCAAGGTATTTTCTCCAAGCTCTGTTCCGATAAACAAAGTGAGCTGCTTACTTCGGCAGTAATTTAAGGCATTGATTTGACCCAAATATCTGTGTGTGCTAGTATCTCACCGTTAGCTTAGCTACATGTGCTAACATCAGCTAACTTCATGCTAGGCAGCAGTCAGAAAGGTAGTTTCAGCTAGTATTACCCAAAAATATTTAGAAACAATTTTGCTTATACTCATTAACTAATGAATCAGTCAAGCGGCATATTGTGTCAAGTGTGTCACTGACACATTTTTTGCTAGCTAAAAACATCATGCATCAAACTGCTAGTGTCAGTTTTCTCTAGTGTAAGCCGACTCGATGCATCCCGATGGCTCTGTAAATCTGAAAAGGTCAGGTCATTTCTGTCATTCAGACAACTGTCATGGACACGGCAGTCTGAGCAGAACAACACACTTATGAGAAAAAACATCTACAGAAGGATGATTTTCATCTGAATGACTACGGCAGTCACACATAAACATGCAGAGTTGTGATGTTTTTCACACATCTCTTCCCACTCGAATGTCATAGTGCCATTTTCACCTTCTCGAGTGCTACGAGAGTGATGCCACATTCCAAACGTGGAAATGAATCTGGAGTGGTAAAAATTACACTTCGCTTCTTTCCCTGCCAATAAATCTTGTGCATGAATTAGTGAGTTATTTTGGGATTCAACACACTTACAATGTTCCCAGATAAATGAGAGAATCCCACTCAAACAGTGAAATACAGAAAACAACCCACTAAATGCAAACCTTTTATAGTGATAACTATATTAAAGCAAAAAAGCCAATTGAGGCCACTTGAGCTAGTGCATCACAGCAGTGTTTATATCCTTAACTAAAACTAAAAGCTTTAAAGGAACACGCCAACTTTTTGGGACTTTAGCTTATTCACCGTATCCCCCAGAGTTAGATAAGTCCATACATACCCTTTTCATCTCCGTGCGTGCTGTAACTCTGTCTGACGCACCCACCGCTAGCCTAGCTTAGCACAAAGACTGGAAGTAAATGGCTCCAGCTAGCATACTGCTCCCAATAAGTGACAAAATAACGCCAACATTTTCCTATTTATATGTTGTGATTTGTATAGTCACAGTGTGTACAAATAACAAGGTCATATGAGACACAGCCATCTTTTAACCGTATACATACTGGGAACTATATTCTCAGAAGGCGAAGCACTACTTGGGCGGAGTGATTAGCATGAACTCTCTGCTCCTCATCTCGGGGCTTCTCAGGTGCTGCGAGCAAATCACTCCGCCGAAGTAGCAGTGCTTCGCCTTCTGAGAATATAGTTCCCAGTATGTATACGGTTGGATGCTGCACATTGGTGGTGGTTGAGGAGATTCCCCCTTCCATATGTGGAAGCGCTTTGAGTACCCAGTAAAAAAGCGCTATATAAATGTAATGAATTATTATTATTATTATGTATACGGTTAAAAAAAAGATGCCTGTGTCTCATATGACCTTGTTATTTGTACACACTGTGACTATACAAATCACAACATATAAATAGGAAAATGTTGGCGTTATTTTGTCACTTATTGGGAGCAGTATGCTAGCTGGAGCCATTTACTTCCAGTCTTTGTGCTAAGCTAGACTAGCGGTGGGTGCGTCAGACAGAGTTACGGCACGCACGGAGATGAAAAGGGGATGTATAGACTTATCTAACTCTGGGGGATACGGTGAATAAGTCCCAAAAAGTCGGCATGTTCCTTTAAAAAAAAATTGTTAATTGAAATAAAATAAAATAAAATATAAACATTTGTTGAAAAACCAAACAAAAATTTGAAACATTACCTTGGCAACTAACTGAAATAAGTTTAAAGGTGAAGTATGTAAGATTTTTTTTATGTGAAAATACATTCTCTCAACTCAAGAATGAAAAACAAAAAATGGTTGGAGAAACCCTTAGATCGTATTGAAAGGTATAAACTAGGGGAAACTGTGTGATCAATATGAGTGAAAGCTGGCTATAACCCAATATAAGATCTTTGAAATGTCTCACTGGCCTTATGGCCAGGAGAGGCAAGATATAAAACGACTCTCTGGCGCCTTCTGAAACTAGATTTATTTAGCTTTGGTATGCACTTAATGTAGTTTACACCCTCATAAAAGTTCTGGAGACTGGCTATTAGTTTTCATTTCACTGAAAGCAATTTTTATGATGCTTTAGGTCAGGACTACTGAAAGCTCAGGGGCCACAAAACAGGGGACTCAATAGGCCACACGCCTAATTTGCAGTGATTGTTATAGTAGACGACTGTATGTGTGACTACAATAAGTCTTGCATCAGTGCAGCTGCTTCAAAATAAGTTAAAGAGGACCTATTCTGCTTTTAATGTTGCTGTTTATGATGCAAAGTTACAAAGCACAAAGTCCACTCCAAAGAGTTATTCTCTATATCAGTGCGCTCTGTTCTGAATTCCCTCAAATACCTTGATTGTAGTCTTGAGTTTTCTTCCGAGAACTTATATTCCTATATTCCTCATTTAAATAGTTCCCGCTCAAGGTATATTAAAAAAAAGGGGGTGAGGCCTGATTGAGTTGCGTTTGTAGTTTTCTGTCACCATGTCCACCAAGAGACACAGTGTTTTCCACCCCAGAAAATGTGGTTATGATAAGAGGTAAAAAAATTTAAATAGAGATTTGTGTGCTGCCAGTTTTTAAATAATTCAGTGTAATGTGTTTTAATTATTGTCGCACGTTAGTGCATGTATTGTGTTGTGTATGATCGAAGTTGTGTACTGGCCGTGTCATGCTGTCCAAGACAAATTTCCCAGGAATGGGACAATAAAGTATAACTAACTAACTAACTAACTAACTAATTCAAAGCGGTTCACCAATCACAACACACTGATACAGCTGACCAATCAGAGCATTTTTCAGAGGGAGGGGCTTCATAGAGATAGTAAATAAACAGGGGTGCGTTTCCCAAAAGCATCATTAGCCAATTACAGTTGCAAGTTATGTTGTTACCGACATAGTTGAAAGACTTCCTGAAACCATAGTTCCAAAATGACATGTGGACTTAAATAGATCATACTCTTGGGCACAATAAGCAAGGTAACATTCAGTACATTCGATATCTTTCATACTATTTAAATATATATACATTTTAGGGTATGTTGCACGACAACGGTGTACTAAAAATGGAAAAGGATTTCCTTTGCGTTTTTTTGCGTACTGACGACAATGTTCTCAAAACGATCCCCGTTCACACGGATCCAGGAGATGTTTTAGGTTGGGGTGTTAGAATACTTTTTTTTGGGGGGGGGGGGGTGTCAGGAGTAGAGTGGCTGCGGACGATTTTTTTTTTTTTTTTTTGAGCGGCTGCGGACAAATTCTTTCTACGCACACACAATATGACGTCACACTCTGCGTGTATGTCTATTAAAGACATCGTTAAAATAGTCCAAGTGACTACAGTGGCTCAATCTTAAGTTTATCAAGCGACGAGAATACTTTTTGTGCGCAAAAACAAACAAAAATAACAACTTTATTTCAACTCTTCATTTCCTTCTCTGTGGGCCTCGAGTCAGTTCACTAGTGTAACAGCGCAGCGCTTCTGTGTTGTACGTCACACGCATCACACACATGACCAGCGTCGGCCAATAGTGAGCCTACGTGTGACGTAGCACTACGCTATCACACTACGCTAACTGACTCGAGCCCACAGAGAAGGAAATGAATAGTTGAAATAAAGTCGTTATTTTTGTTTGTTTTTACGCACAAAAAGTATTCTCGTCGCTTGATAAACTTAAGATTGAGCCACTGTAGTCACTTGGACTATTTTAACGATGTCTTTAATAACTTTTCGGGGAACAAGTTTCAATCCCTTAGAAGCCTATGGAGGAGTGATCCAGCTCTCAGATTTAATCAAAAATATCTTAATTTGTGTTCCGAAGATGAACGAAGGTCTTACGGGGTTGAACAACATGAGGGTGAGTAATTAATATTTTTGGGTGAACTATCCCTTTAAAGACAAAAGACTTGCGAATAGTAATAGATTATAAATATGTTTGGATGAGCCATGTTTGAAGCTGTTTTAACATCTGAAAAAAGAAAAAGGAAGGCTGGAAAGGGCAACTCTGAAATTCCCAGGTATCTTCACAGTGAGTCATCAGGTCCATATGCTCTCGGCCGGTGTGCCGTCGAGGATTGGCACACAAAGGCCTTTTACCTACTGTGACAGCTGCGGGATTTTCGCCTGTTCTTTCCGGCTGGGTAAAAAGCAGTGCTTGATATCAGCAAAACGCTACAGGAGGGAGCTGAGGTGGATCTTTTTGCCTGTTGGAGCGAGATATCAGATGGAGGAATCGCACACTCATTTTAGTCTCTGAGGACGGAACGGCGAGCGCTAAGACTGACGCTGTCTTTCTCCTCCACAGTGCTGTCGAGCCTATTAGCAGCAGAGAAGCGTTTCTCAGCCTGACTTCAAAAGAGCCCTGCTCAATATTGAGATGCTGGTGAGGAGAGAGAGAGAGAGAGAGAGATGGTGATGCGGTTGGTGTGAGATTATCACAGGGTGCCGCATCACACTGAACCGCCGATGATAATTAAACACAAGTCAATAAATCGGCTCCTGGAGTCTGCACGTCTACCTTGAACATGGTGCTCTGGAGCTGAAAGTTATTAAATGAGATTTCATAACCATTCTGTTGGATCTCTACTCATTACACGAATGAAACAAGGAAGAGATTGCTTATTTTAATGGCATGGCAACTGGGTAAAACTCACAGATTCTACAACAATTAAAATTGCTCTTGAATCTTTTATATTTGCCTGTACTTCTGGGAAACTCATCAACATATGAACTATTGCTGTGTCTGATATCATTATGCACTATGTCCACAATGCAACCATAAACCAAACATTTCTGTCTATAACCACTGCTAACATGCATGCTTTTTTGACAATATATATAGACTACAAAATAGATATCAATATAAATAGGCAGATACATTATTCGCTGATAAAAGGGACACTTAAATTATTATTATGAAAACCAAATATGAAAAACAGCCATTAATTTGATCTGATAATTCATGCATCACTCATTATGTGTCAAGTTAGTGATTTTTAATCAGTTAGCTTGCAGCTCTAATTAAATCAAACAAATTGATTTCATTTTAGCATTACTTTTTACACTTTTCATAGTGATACAATTAAGTTAAAGCCCCTCTGTGGTGAAAATCAAGTTTTTAATGTTGTTTATATGTCTATGTGGTGTTTTTAATATGCTTTAAGACAAAACCATGTGCAAATTCATAAGTCATCACCATTGCTGAGTATTTTCTCCTTAAAACTGCAGTGAACCAAAGACTCTCAAAAACACGGTTTGAAATCACTGGTGTTTCTGACATCACAAACTACCTTGTAACCAATCACATACAGCATAGCAGTAACTCCTGCAAAGCATGGGAGTCTCAAGAGAAGCCAGGTTATCCCGGTATATTGTTCTGTTGATATTAAAAATCGTAATCCATGACTAATTATAATCAAAACATTAACAGGTCATGATAATAATATATGCATCCATAATTAATAGGGGTGTAACGATACATGTATTCGTATTGAACCGTTCGGTACGAGGCTTTCGATTCGGTATTCGGTACGCATTCGAACGAACCGAACAATTCGTTGGACCATTTTTCCTGCTGATCAAAATCCACCATCGAAACGTTGCGCAACATCAAATGTTAAGCGTAATGAAAGCAGAACGAAACTGCGCTACTCATTATTTAGTGCTTCACGGATCTTTTATCAGTTTGGACCATCAACATCAGTGCAGCGCGAGCCGATCCTGATCCAGTGACACTGTTATACACAGCGCTGAGAGATCCAGTAAACAAAGAGTTTGAGTTCTCCACTGAAGTAATAACATCTCTGCGAGATCTAGTGAGAAGCATTAACATTTCTCCGTTATTAACGGATCAAACAGCGCTGACGTGGAAACCAGGAGAAACATTGTTCCATGAATGAACTAGTTATAGGCTTTAAGTCCACAGATCAGCAACATTCACCATGGATTTACTGTAGTAACACTCACTGTAACCATGGAAGTTTGGCAGGAATAGTAAAATGCTTTCAAGTACATCACACATCTTTTTCCAGCACTTCAAAACTCTAATATTATCATATTTAAATGTTATTTTTAATGTGATGACCAAAACATTATTTGTTCATCCTTCAAAGATTACCCCCATTTATAAAACTAAAAGTTTCAAGATGTAGGAAAACTAAAAAATAATTTTTCTTTTAATAAAAAGGAAATTTCTCTGGCATTTTTCTTTTTGCTGTATCGAACCGAACCAAACCGTGACACCACTGTATCGTATCGAACCGAACCGTGAATTTTTTTGAACCGTTACACCCCTAATAATTAATATTCATGAGATAAGCCTCTGCCATTTCATAGCATCACAACAAGCCAGCCTGTGCCGCCCAACTGTTTCCACTAGTTCTTTAAACTGTGAAGTGAAGCCTGTCATTCTGACTGACGCTGCATTTGGCGAGTCAATCTCGACTTTTCACCAGTTATTCAAGCAGTATTTCCCCGCTGTCCCCCGCTCGCAGCCTTCGTCTTCAGGCCTGTGGTGTGTAGCCACTTCAGCCCAGCTCAAGGCAATCATTTCCAGTCAGACGGAGTGTTTCTCTCCCCTGGAGTCATCAGGGGCTCGGCACTGGATAAAGCAGACATTACAGCCTGTGACAGCAAGCGCTCAGCCATTACTAACCCACAGACAGGAGAGCTGAGAGTGAGCAGGTTATTGCAGGATCTGGGAAAGGATGGACCTGAGAGATGTGCTGTGGATCTGTGGCAGATCTGCCTTACCACATCAGATCTATTGGGGGACAGAAAGAGGCTCTTGCATGAGGGCAAACGGGGCTAAAGGACCATTTCACCAGTGGACAAATAGGCTGAAAGGATTAGAGTCAGAAATTGCTTGGTTGCCTCTGTATAAGAGCTTCAACAGCAACTGAAGGTTGGAGTCGATGTGGTCTCATGTAGTCAGACTGTCCGCTTAAAGTCTCATCCACAATCCACAAAGACTGAAAACTGATACTCACTAAGCACCAGATACACATAAACATGACTTTGGCGGGCAAATAAAACAAGTTACTCATCGGCGGCAAGTGATTTCACAAAGAAACTGCAATATGATACATGGTTTAAGTCAAACTGTAACAATAATGTCTAATGCTTGCTGATGTAAGAAACACAAACAATGAAATTCAAAGGCATACAAACAGTCTACTATAGACAACTTGTGATCGGACCAACAGAAACAGATTTTTATACCCCAGGTGTAAAAGTTAATCCTTTTGTCATGATGACAAAAATACAAAACAGTGTTGGGAAAAGTTACTTTTTAAAGTAATGCATTACAATATTGCGCTACTCCTTAAAAAAATAACTAATTGCATCACTTGGTTACTTTTTATGGAAAGTAGTGTTATGTTGCTTTTTCTTACAGAATGGCAAGAAAAAGCTTGCCATTCTGGATTGATGAAGAATAGGACGCGTGGAAGAAAGTTCAACACTTACTAATAAATAAATAAATAAATAAATAAACAAATTCGATGTTTATCTGAAGTAATTTTTGCTAATTAGAATAGTTAAATTGAATCATTAAAGGTCAGCAGCAAAGAGTGAGATTAAATACATAAAGTATATTTGTGTAATTTAATATATTTAATTGCAGGTTTGCGTAATATTCTGAGTTTGCATTTCACTGTTTTGATTCATTTTGAGGAATACTGAATCGTTTTTTGTGCAAGCGAGAAGAGTTCACATTAAGTGTAGAACTACAATAAGCATCATGTTCACACAACGCCTCTGCACTTACTCACGATTTCTCTCAACATGAGGACAGGAGAGCTGTCTGACAATGAATGGCAAAACAAAGTAACAAAGTGAAAAAAGTAATCTGATATCGTAACTCATGTTACTTGTAATGCATTCAGTACTCAATATATAATCATATAAATATATTTGTAATTATTATAAATAATATAAAAAATGTACAATACAGTTTCTTGGTGAGTAAGAAAATTTAATTTCAAGCTAAATAATCCTTCTGTCTTAATCACTATTATTTTATTTTTAATAAAAAGAATCCCATCTATCTATCTATCTATCTATCTATCTATCTATCTAAATTGACAATTCTTATTTTTTATGGAATATTGCAGTACTTATAAATGATTTATCCGTATATATATATATATATATATATAAATGAATGCGCCCTCGTAATCCTTAATTAAAATAACTTCCCCTCCCTCTTGCAGCGGCATCTCTTCTCGTCTACTGATGACATGTTTACTGGCACGAGGGCGGGACAACCTGTCACTCACATGGGATCGACCAATAGCAAACCACAACTATCCAATCAATTCCCCATGGACAAAATCAAGTCCTGTCCAAGATTTTTTCAAAAAGCTGTTAAACTCAGATATACACATGTCACAATAGGGTAGAAAAGACTATTGCAACTTGCCAACTTTAAAGAAGTGTAAAACACAGTTTCTTGGTCAGTGAGAAATATTTATATTAAAGGGGTGGTAAAACACGATTTCACTTTTCTAACTTTAGCTAGTGTGTAATGTTGCTGTTTGAGCATAAACAACATCTGCAAAGTTACAGCGCTCAAAGTTCAAAGCAAAGGAAGATATTTGCTTTTAAAGAAATCAATTTCTAAGGGCTACAGCAAACAGACGGTTTTGGACTACACGACATTCCTCCGGGTTGCTGACGTCACTAACCCCAATATTTACATAAGCCCCTCCTCCGAGAATACTAAATAAGGGGGGCGAGGCCATTTTATATTGCTTTGGAGAAGAGTTGTTGTGGTATATTAGGCTGGAGTGTTGTTGCCGCAATGCCGTGGAAACGCTGTTATTTTCATCCGGATTGCAGGTCCACTTTGTTCAGCCTTCCTAGGGACGAGGGAGTTAGGGATCAATGGTTAAAATTTATTTTTAACTCGGTCCCTCATAATTATGACCCAAATCTCGCTCTCTGTGCTGCACATGTTACGGAGGAAAGCTTTCACAATCTTCGCGAGCTCAATGCAGGATTCGCACATCGGCTTGTGCTGAAAGATGGAGCAGTTCCTACTTTAAAAACAGAAGCTTTTGTTTACGGGCCACAACCTGTAAGTATGATTTATTTTTCGTCGATGTGTTTTCTTGTAATATTGTTAATTGTACGTACAGTACGTTGTAGCAAGGAAGTAAACAAATGACAACACTGTTTGGCTCTGCAAACCAGCTTGTTAAATGCTCATTCATACTTAACGTTATCCGACAAACACCTAACATTACAAACTTTTTTTTAATCTCAACAGCGAACTTGGAATTAGTGTCAATTATTCTTTGATGAGAGCTTTTATGGTTATCTTCATGCTTGTTTATCTACAGGCATGCTAAACATGGTTCTGTGTTTGATTTGGCAGTCGATGTTTAGTGTTCGTTTTGGGTTAATAGTTCTGGCGACAGATATTTGGCTACAATCGACCTAAAAATACAAAAGTAACGGTGCCATAGAGCCAGTAACAATCACTATAGATCCGCAGATGTTTTCCACTTCAGTTGGCATTTTTGCACAGTTTCTACATGTAGACCTACACCTAATAAAATAATATATTTTTTAAATAAAAAATGTTCTTGAATACACTTTTGTGAATAGACAAACACTTGTTACTGTTATAAATTAAACATCAACTATAATAATTAGTACAATTAAATAACAGCGTATCTAAAAAGTAATGAGACAACAACAACAACACAAAACAAACCTTTCTGAAACGTCGTTTAACAGCCGTTCTTGAACAGGTTCTGCTGGATCATCTTCACTAACATTCTCTGGGTCTGATTCGGGCTCAAGTTGGTATGGTTTTATTGACACCATTGTTTATAATACACCAAAGCACAAACTACCGGTAAAGGTAAGGGGCGTGACGTTTCCGGAAAACGTGCACTAGACGGTTAGCGAATCACAACACACTGGGCCAGCTAACCAATCTGAGCCCATTGCGTAGTTTTGAGGGACTGGCTTCATAGAACCAGGAAACCATCAGACCGTTTTTACAAGGAGGGATAGAGCAGTGTAGAATAAAGGTAAAATATATGAAAAATAATGCAATTTTTTAAAAACGAAGCATGAACACATGTTACAGTGCACCCCACAAACACAATCAAGCCTTTGAAAAAATGTGTTTTACCACCCCTTTAAGTAACATTAAGTTACATCTAGCCCCCTGTGCACAATGCCATTTCAAAACGTGATAAATAAAATAAATGTGTAAAAAATAGCATAGATCAGACAGTCCGTGGGGCTAAAGCTAAGATAAGAGTGTATGTGGAACAGAGGGGAACGGAGCTATCAAAACTCAAATAACAGAGAGCCAAGAGGTGAGAGGAAAAGATAAGAGCGCACACACACAGGTCAGAGGAGGAGACAGGAGCAGAATATGTTACCTTAAGGTCGTGCTGGCGGGTCTCCTGCATGTCCTGTACAGCACAGCAGTGCGCCTCCCTCATCCGCTGTTCCCTGCGCTGATGCTCCAGCTCCATCTCCTGCAGCTGCTGGCCCAGGTGCTCTCGCTCCTGACTGAACTGGGCCTGCAGCTGCTGCAGGGAATGCTGGGACTGGGAAAGCTGCATCTCCAGGCTCTGTTTCAGCAAGGAAATCTGCACACAGAGGAAAAAAAACAAAACAACTTTGCAGTTAAATGTTATAGGCTATGACCCTGGACCACAAAATCAGTCGGGTTAATTTTTTTAAATTGAGATTCATACATTACATTAATAAGCTTTCCATTGATGTATGGTTTATTAGGATAGGGTAATATTTGGCCGAGATACGACTATTTGAAAATCTGGAATCTGAGGGTGCAAAAAAATCGAAACATTGAGAAAATTGTGCATTTATGTTCGCGATTGTGCAGCATTCACTCACAAATATAAATGTTTTATATATTTACGGTAGGAAAATTACTAAATATCTTCATGGAACATGATCTTTACTTAACATCCTAATGATTTTTGGCATAAAAGAAAAATCGATAATTTTGACCCATACAATGCATTGTTGGCTATTATTGCGTAAATATACCTGTACTAATTGTGACTGGTTTTGTGATCCAGGGACACATATAAAAAAAAAGAATAAGAAAATGACAAAAAATGTATGGAAATTAAAGAAAATGGAAATGATAAAAACAAAAGCTAATTCAAAATATTATTAAAAAATATAAATAATACTATAATGACATTGATGAAAACCAACTGACCCTAAACCATAAAAAAAATTTAAACAGTGTTACAGATAAAATAATATACATTGAAACAAAAAAATAATATTAGTGCTTGTATAAAATTTTAATCCTCCAAAAATTGGCCCCATTCACTTCCATTGTAAGTTTCTTCACCATACCGTAACCTTAAAATGAGTGATGAGTCTAAATCATTTTGGTAGTAATCAAAATAATGCCACAAATGCTGTTGATTAAGCTTAACGCATATTGAACCTGGAATATTCCTTTAAGTATAATAAGCAATAGTAATTGTGAAGCTTCACTTAGCAAGCACTGCTAATTGGCTAAACTGAAGAGATAGCAGCGATTAGAAATCTTCATTCATTTTTAGTCACGCCATTTCTATTTCCACACACTGTTAGCAGGCTTGTGTGTGCAAACACACATTGGCTCTAGTTTCCCTCAGTGGATAGAGCTGTGTGTGTGAGTGAGAACTTGTGTTTAGCAGCCATGTCTACAAGGACTGAATCAGGACTCAGTGAGAAGTCAGACATCGGCAGCAAATCGATATGCTAGAGCTGGAGGTTTCATCACTCCGGCCCACTCGTTGACCTGCTACTGTAAAAAATTATCGTGATTTTAACGGTAAAAGACCGTAAAAATGCTACAGTGAAAAACTGTTAATTGGTTAACAGAAGGTTTCCTTACTACGGTAAATAACTGTGATCGATCTAATGGTACATTTAATGTAATTTTACTGTAAAATACCGTTAGTTTTTGAAAGTGAAAAAGACCACTCGTATAATTTACAGTGAAAAAACGTAAATTGACATTCCCACAATTCCCTGCGTGACACTTCACATTTGATGTATTTTTGTTGAAATAACTGTTTCTTCATAGTTTTCTTGTTTTTTTTTTTCTAATCAGTTATGTACATTAGGGTTTTATGTTACATTTAATGTTGTTAAATCTTAAAATTTCACGTGTGTTACCATGATGGTGTTTAATGTTTGTGCGAAGGACACTGTGCAGCTTCTATATATTAGTATTAACTCTCTTGTTGACGTGGTGTTTGTGATGAGCTTTGATTGATCATGTGACTCTCATCACTGCTGTGATTGTTGGTTGTCAGTGTATTACAATGGTACAAAACAGATATTAAAACTTCAATAGGTCGTAAATTAACACTATATCAGATAATGAAATACGGTTTATTACTGTAAATTTTAAGTTAAGTCTGTAAAACCAATAATGTTGCTACCGTATTTTTGACGGTAAAGTTCTGGCAACGTTTTTTTACCGTAAAAATTACGGTTTATTTTTTACAGTGTAGTCTCTGCTTATGACAAAAAGAGTTTTACCGCGTCTTTCCCGCCAACTCTTGTGGAAACAATAAACCGATACTGCGCTTGTCGTCGCATCGGCTGATTATTTCATTTTTAAACCGGCCGGAAGCGGTTCCAATATGACCGGGATATCACGGCTCATATCACAGCTGTTGTGCTGCTGACACTGACAAAAAGATGAATGTTGTTGTAATGTGAAAACTCATTTTTCACATTTGAGGAAATGAAAGATGCTTGCAAGTGCAAAACTTCTTTGCACAATTCTGCTGACAAAAAGCCCCCCACTATGTCTCAATTATATTCTAGTGCTGAGACATGTTGATGGCCCCCAGGGGCCCCAACATGGAAACTTTCTACTGTACATTGATGAAAATTAAAAAAGAGCTCTGAGAAGTTCAAGCTCAAGATATAATCCTTCTGCCTCTTTACAATGCAAGCTATTGCATTTTTTCAATCTCAGTTTTCGGTCCAAGAGGTCCAAAAGTCAGAAAGAAATGAAGATTTCAAAAAATTCTATTATCTATTTTCTAAATGCATGTTATTGATCTTTTTGTAAATGATTCATCTGTGTGTACGTTTCATTGTATAATATTATTCCAGACCACATAATTCCATTGAAACGACAGACTTCTCTATGGTAACTGAAATGACTAAAATTACTAATTGGAAATAAACAAAAATAATAAATGAAATAAAAATAAATTACAAATAAATAGTAATATTGGTAAAATAAAAATAAAAATGACAAAATCACATAAAATTACAACAAAAAAAAAACAATTTAAAAAGAAGACTCAAAATAAAAAAAGCTAATTTAAAATATTAATAAAAATTATACATAATACATATATATTATAATAACAAACTGCCATAAAAAATAAAACTACTGTAAAAATTATGATTTAAACAGCTCAAATAAAACACGTTTCAACAGAAAAAATTTATGTAAATGCTTTTATAAAAATGTAAGCTTCATATTTATGCTTTTCAAATACTCCAAAAACTGGCTTCCATTATAACCTCCATTTCAAGTTTCACCGTATAGTAAACTTTTTTTTAAGAAAATGAAGGAGTGAAAATGAAGAAGAAAAGGAAAATGAGTCTAAACAGTTTTTGAGTTATTTAAATCGGATCTTCCGGTGAAACGTCAGACTTGTCTCTGGTGATGCATGTGAGACTTCTCCAATCATATAGTCTGCATAAACCCCGCCTCTGCATAAACCCCGCCTCTGTATAAACCCCGCCTCTTTCTTACAATCCACCACAAACTCGCATTCAGATCTGCCTCCATCCAATCAACATCCGATGAACAGAACCTACACTTTCTGTTCTTTTAAGATAAATCTGTTTCCCTAGGATGTAAGTCACAATATGGAAGAAAATATTTGTTTCATCACGACCTCAAGATAGGTAGCATAGAAAAATATTAACACCCCACACCTCAATAAGCTGCACAATTTGAGGCATCATTCACATCTGTAGCATTCATTTTGGATGAGGTATGCCAAAATGTTGTCCAGATAACTAACACATATAATTGTATATGATTGATTGTCCACTAAGAATAATGTGAACAGATGAGCGGTGCATGGAGGTCTGGTGCTTCACTTTGATGCGTCTAGCGCACTAGAGAGACTGATGGGTGAGGCTGAGGACATTTCTGTAGTGCTGGTAATCGCTTCTTCAGTAAGCGCTACAGATCTTGCCACTGCAGCAAGACTTGCTCTGACACATTTAGAGCTCTGAGAAAGAAAGAGGTCTCGCTTGCCAGCCAACTACTCTGCACACATGTACAAGTAAATAAAACAATGAAGTTCATGATGAAAGGAGACGAAGCTGAAAATAAAAAAAGGGGCTTTAGAAAAGTAGTCGTCTCAAGGGTAACGTGTTGCGAGTAATGTTTTATTTTCAGCTGACCTGAGATGTGTTTTAAAAATGTCAAAATACAGCTGGTAAGCAAAACTAAATCTGAATGAATTATATCCGACTGTAGTAAATATCGATAGTGCAAAAAAAAAAAAACTGAATATGAGAGCTGACTCTATAAGTAGCAATGGGTTTTCTCTGTTGTTGAGCTCACAGGTATGGCCGCCATACAAATTAAATAAAAAATAAAAAGATACATTTTTGTAACATTTGGGTGTGTGAAAGTCTTGCAAAAAGAGTGTTCACCCTAAGTTGGGAATAACTAACTAAATAACTTAATAAATGGTTGGCAAGCCAAGTATCACATTCCCAAAGAAGAGGGCCAGGTGATGTGTTCATTTACATGAAAAAGTATTGAGAAACACAATATTGTAACATTACCCCAAAAGTGATCAGCAGTGATATATTAAAATTAATTAATTAAAATAAAGATAAAATATAAAGATAAGACAATATAGACAAAAAAAAAAGGCATGTTATCTCATAATAATGGGCATGGGCTACCATGAAACAATCAAATCTACATCAAACTATATTTGTAAAAGAAACGGTGCTTGTCTATACAAAACTTGCTACATATTGCTAAGATGATGTGAGTGGTTGTTACTGGCTCAATATTCTCTGATATTCTCGTTTCTAGATGTCCTCGGGGTCTCTCCATCAAGCGATGCAAAAACCGCAAGACTGAATGCTTAGAAACGTAACAGCACTCCTCTTCTCAATACACCACACGATTTATGGCATCAATAACTTCCGTAGCTTGAATGGTGGGGAAGACTTGCTCTAAAAAAACGGTAACGGTGCTTGCCTGAGGATCCTGCGCTTTTAAGTGGATTCTGAAACTGAGAGTTTGAAATGTTTTCATCGCTGTGCCATTTTTCAGCCCGTTTTCTTTTTCCATAGACGAGGACAAATACACCATGGAAAAATAATTAGCTATAAAACAAAGTGCAGACACCAGGAGGATCAGTGAACGGAGCTAATGAATATCTGCTGGATTCATCATAATCTTGTGATTAAAGCTGAATATTATTAATTATTATAGGCATCTAGAGAATATCTGATTGGCGAGCACTGTATATCACATAACCCTGCAGTTTAATAGCAAATCGACTAATTTGCAAGTTATAATGTGTCCTTGATTATTGTGTAACCACCACAAACCCGAAATAAAGAATATAAGAGATCAATTAAATGGTGTAATATCCATAGACGCAGTAGCAGTTGAAGAAGCAATATAATTCTCAGTAGTAGACACTGTACTAGACTAGTCGTAGGAATGATTATGACAAGGGCTAAATCCCAGTTTGCATATTGTTTTCCATTAAAAACCCAATGAAAATAGCCATAAATACATGTTTGACATTCTAACTCCATTGGATTTTTAAAGTAAAGGAGAGTTACGGTAAATAAATGCACTGATCATTTTTGATCAGGGCTCTGTGTATGTAACTACGGAGCCCCTAAAGGGACATGGTGATGGAAAAAAAATATTAGATGGGATGAAAAAATTATATCTCAATGCTTTTGCGTTCTCTCGCAAATGTTTTGCATTCCCCCACAGAGAACACAGAGATCTTTGCAAGCAAGCACAAACGTTTTGTGAGGGAATGCAATGCGCGAAATGCAAAACTTTTGCGAGAGAACGCAAAAGCATTGAAATATATTTATTTCCTCCCATCTCATATTTTGTCCATTTAGCAGCTCTGTGCATAATGCATAAAGCAACCTCTCAAAATAACAGCCAGCTTCAAGAATGAAAAACAGTTCTAAAAGAGTTCGATAAAACGACTTTCTTGGGCAATTTTTGGTTTCAGGGCCATTCTTTTATTTAGAAAAAAATCAAATCATACATTATTGAAAACAGTTATCTCTATTCAACAGCTGCATATGATTTTGGATTGTTTGGGGCCTGATTTGCATGCAAAAATAAAATGAACTCAGTGTACTTCCTATCTGTACAGTATCAACGCAGTAGTGAGCCAGCAGAAATGAGTGTTCAGCATATGAAAACTGCACAGAGGGTAACCCAAGGATACATCTGCAATAACTCTTAATATTAAAGTGTGGATGAGGGGTATATTCAACTGCTGTTGTATTTCACTGATGCTTTTATCCATTTAAAAAGTGTCTTTGGGGTTTGCAGTTTATTAAAACATGTATTCCCCATATTGACTTGTTTGTCTGGCTTTACATGTAGTCTTTTGTCACTATTAAGATGAACTGTGCAATTTCTCTGCCACAGGCTTCAACAACAGAACTGCAAAAAACAATATGAGGTATTTTCTGTACACTCCCTTCATCTGCCATTGGTCAAATAAACACATAGTGCCACACCAGATTTAAAGGGATAGTTCACCCAAAACTGTAAACTCTGTCAGTAATTACTCTCCCTCATGTTGTTCAACCCCGTAAGACCTTCGTTCATCTTCGGAACACGAATTAAGATATTTTTGATTAAATCTGAGAGCTGGATCACTCCTCCATAGGCTTCTAAGGGATTGAAACTTGTTCCCCGAAAAGTTATTAAAGACATCGTTAAAATAGTCCAAGTGACTACAGTGGCTCAATCTTAAGTTTATCAAACGACGAGAATACTTTTTGTGCGCAAAAAAAACAAAAATAACGACTTTATTTCAACTATTCATTTCCTTCTCTGTGGGCCTCGAGTCAGTTCACTAGTGTAACAGCGCAGAGCTTCTGTTGTTGTACGTCACATGCATCACACACATGACCAGCGTCGGCCAATAGTGAGCCTACGTGTGACGTATCTCTACGCTATCACACTACACTAACTGACTCGACGCCCACAGAGAAGGAAATGAATAGTTGAAATAAAGTCGTTATTTTTGTTTGTTTTTGCGCACAAAAAGTATTCTCGTCGCTTGATAAACTTAAGATTGAGCCACTGTAGTCACTTGGACTATTTTAACGATGTCTTTAATAACTTTTCGGGGAACAAGTTTCAATCCCTTAGAAGCCTATGGAGGAGTGATCCAGCTCTCAGATTTAATCAAAAATATCTTAATTTGTGTTCCGAAGATGAACGAAGGTCTTACGGGGTTGAACAACATGAGGGAGAGTAATTACTGACAGAATTTACATTTTCGGGTGAACTATCCCTTTAATATAAATTAGCTGCTCAATTGATTTAAATCAAATTGAAATGAATACATTTCTTGAGTAGCACAAAAGTGTTACTGGCCTCAACATCAGTAATGTGTGCAGTGTTGGCGTCTCTGACCTGCTCGAGAAGGTCCTCCACCTTCCTCTGCCAGCTCTCTCTGGCGGAGCACATCTCCTGATCTTTATTCTGTGTCAGCTGGGAGATCGCGGACCTTTTATTCTCCTCATGCTCTTCACGCAGTTCCTCACGGAGTTTCTTACACTCTTGCCTGTGGACACACACACAAACATACACACTAATGATGATCATACTGTTTAGTATGGAAGCTTGTTTCCGCCACAGAATGAAAAATAAAAAAGGTAATTGCAACTTTTTATCTCACAATTCTGACTTTTTTTCTCACTATTGCGAGTTTACATCTCGCAATTCTGACTTTATTTCTCAGAATTGCGAGATATAAAGTCGCAATTGCGTGTTATAAAGTCAGAATTGTGAGATATAAAGTCAGAATTGCGTGTAATAAAGTCGCAATTGCGTGTTATAAAGTCAGAATTGCGTGTTATAAAGTCAGAATTGTGAGATATAAAGTCGCAATTGCGTGTTATAAAGTCAGAATTGTGAGATATAAAGTCAGAATTGCGTGTAATAAAGTCGCAATTGCGTGTTATAAAGTCAGAATTGCGTGTTATAAAGTCAGAATTGTGAGATATAAAGTCGCAATTGCGTGTTATAAAGTCAGAATTGCGTGATATAAAATTGCGTGTTATAAAGTCAGAATTGCGTGATATAAAATTGCGTGTTATAAAGTCAGAATTGTGAGATATAACCTATTCAGAGGGGAAAGAAGTCAGTCTTTTTTTCCCCATAGAATTGGACTTTATAACTCGCAATTGCGACTTTATATCTCACAATTCTGAGAAAATATGTCAGAATTGCGTGATATAAAGTCGAAATTTGCGAGAAAAAAAGTCTTCTTAGTTTTCCCTAAATTCGATGTAATTCGATGTAAACTCGAATTGCGAGTTTACATCTCGCAATTCTGACTTTTTTTCTCACAATTGCCAGATATGAAGTCAGAATTGTGAGGAAAAAAAGTCAGAATTGTGAGATAAAAAGTCGCAATTATTATTATTATTTATTTATTTAGTGGCGGAAACAAGCTTCCATAGTTTAGTGCTTATAATACATTACCAAAAATTTTTTTGCCGAGACCTTTTGAAATAAATCTGATAAAAACAGGACAGATTTGGTTTCTGGTGTTCCATATATATTTAAATATAAAAACACATAAATAAAGCTCTCTACTGGGTCAGTGGTCCGTTGATCATTAATGGCTGCTAAATGGCCACACGCTCCGCAGATCTTTTTAAAGCACATGCATTTCTCTGAGGTCACAGAAGAGGTTAACCGCCACATTAAGTGCTGTAATTGCAGGACGTCATGGAGTGTGGTGCTGGGCTTAAATCCATGATTATTAAGTCTTTGCTACAGACTGTTCTAAAAATGCCCAAATAACAGTCAGCGCTGAGTACCTCACACACTCCGAGACACTGAGGAAACCTTTTAAAGGTGTGAAATTAGTCTTAATTGCTGCTTAAGAGGAAGTGGAAGCTGTAATGGGGGTCTGCGCACCTCGAAAGCCGCCCGAGACCACAGCAATAAGCACTGAGACGTGGAGGGATTTAACTCATGCTGAATTATCTGATCATTTCTGGTGGCAAAAATCTCTAATTGATAATATACTGTAGAGAGCATTTATTTACTGTGAAGCATCATTGGGTTTTGCAAGGTGCTATATAAATATAAAAATATGATGTATATTTACTATGTATAATTTATTCAGGGTGCAGTCAGCATGAGCGATGTAAAAATAAATACATTTCTATAGTTGCAAAAGGGAAAATGCATATCTTTAAAAATGCATATATATATATATATATATATATATATATATGTAATATACATTTATATAATACAATACAATATAATATAATACATTCATGAATAATTGTGAAAAAGATTACTTGAAATTCAGTATAACCAAGTCAACATGAACAATGAAAATATAAATGATAATTTTATATAAATGTAAAAGGGATTATGAATATCTATGAATATGTTTTAATCATATTTTTGCCTTCACTTCATTTAAAATGGTAAAAGTTCATTTTAAATGGTCTTGCAGTCTGACAAAAAACATTTAAAAAAATACAAAAATGATCTCAAATAATATAATATAATATTAATTACGAAAAAAAAATTTTTTTAGATGGAATACAGCATGTAACTGCAAAATTATAGCTAAATTACAAGGGAAAGAGGTTGGAGTTATGGACAAGCTGCATGTTCAAATCCAGCCTGGTCGTGTTCCAAACCCATCACTCCTCTCTCTACACAATTTAGAGTAAGACAAGAGGTTTTTCAGACATCTGAGGACATTTTAATGCAGTTTTGCATTATAGCTAAGTCAGAAACACACCCACACACACGCACACACACACACGCACGCACGCTCGCACACACACACACAGAGGTGGGCACAAATACATCAAAAACTATTTTGTTACAAAATACAAATACTGGCTCATGAAATGTAACAAAATAAAATACAAAATACTGATGTGAAAAATGTATTTAAATAAAATACAAGTAATTAGTATTTTGAAAATACAAAAATACTCCCACAATAATCTTAAGTCTTTTTTTTTATTACTGAAAGGTCAGTAACACAAATAGTAGCAATAACACAAATATGAGAAATGTGTAAATTCAAAATGGCGAAGTAGCAAAATAAAAAAGTATGGGCATTTCACTAAATCTCTACAGGGCCTGAAATAGCTCCCTCTGACGTAAATGGCATGTATAGCTAAGTTCACATCAATGGTGTGGTAGGCTGCCCTTAATAGCAAAACGTGTTTGATGTAGGCTACGTAGCCATATTATCACCGTTACTCTACTCGTGCCTTAAAGGACAAGTTCAGTATTTTACACTTCCGTTGAGAGCTTGAATAATAGACACTCCAGCCCAGTTGGTGGCGATAATGCACCTTTGCCAATGTTTGGATAGCGTAGCCTACGATACCACGACTGGAAGACTACAGAAAGAATACAAACAACCCCATTTCCGTTTCCGGCGGCGGAGTATTACCGTACTTCACAGAACATCCAATACAAGTTAACGGAGTTGGACAAAAACTACGATAAAACCTGTTGGAAAGCATCTTTTGCAGCGATTTTTGTGTAAAAATAACAGACCGAGAATTTGTCACAAAATCAAAATTCCATTTTAATCATAATATATACGATTAATCATATTAATCATAATATGTGTGGATTTGTTTTACACACGAGACTCTAACTGCCCTGACCGCGTATGCCTTTTCCATAGTAGAATCGCGCTGCGTGCGCAATTACTGAAAAACAGTAGGATTGATGATTATTTTATACAAAATCAATATCAATATTTCTCATATGTAATACGTTTAAAAACGTGTAAAAACTGCAGATGGATGTTATATTGTGAACGCTTGCTTAGCATGGAGATTTCAGTGGAGTTACGACAGACGCGCTGTTTCATAATAGGTAGGGCCTATGATGTCCTTTTATGAATGACAACACAGTGCATTGATCTCATAAGGCACAATTATTTTCTCTATAATGCCGTTCAGTGTGCAATATGTGTGTGTGTAGTATATATTTGTCACAAAACACTTTACCTTAATGCCGTTTTAAAGAGTTAAAAACTCATTCACTTCTTGGAGGGAGCCCGGTCTACAGGGTGTCACGTGATTTTCGTGCATCTAACCTGGACATTGCCATTGCCAACATCAGACAAGTACACCACATCAAACCGAAAATATGGCAAAATCATTTACTATGGTGATTTTTCTTAAGTATTTAAGTATTTGAAATACTCTAAATACACTCCCTCAAAATATTTTGTTACAAACTACATTTTATTTTTTCCACACCTGCAAAATACAAATGACAAAATACACTAAAGTAATTAAATACGTATTTAAAATACATTTAATTGAAATACTGCCCATGTCTGCACACACACACACACACACACAGGTGGTGGTGAATTAACCAGCTCTTCTGCTCAGTAGACGTTGCTGTACGTGGCTTTATAACCTTTACGAAGAGTCCATTTGTCTGCATAAATGATCTCATTGCAAAGCTGTCAGTCCAGCAAACAACAACTGCATAAACAGTTTTGATTAGTTGCACTTCGGCACACGCACGCTTGCGATATCCAGACGGCGCTGCCTCGAAGGGGAGGATCCATCTGGAGTTTTTATGAACTTCATTGTAACGATAACCATCACAACAGCTGTGAGCGTAATTGCAAAACGCAAATTCAAGTGTTGATAAAGAAGTCAGTGATTGTTTAAGACTGTACAAACGCAAGTGCCGGTGTCTGACAGATCGGCCCGATGATGAATGAACCCTCTTGCAACACAAAGTCTGCCAAACATTTGTCCTCTGACAGTGCTTGAATGTCTTTTCCTGCATATCTCTCCATGCATCCCGCATGTTTAGGCTAACTTCACATTCTCCTACATGCTAAAACATTTCTTTCTTACATATTTTCCTTCCCTTCATATCTCAGCTAGTTCTTACGTTTTTAACCCTTAACAGACAGTTTTCTCCATAATTACAAGGTTTAATTCAGTGTTATTAACTAAAAGTAAAACTATTAAAACTAGTTTTCATTCATTGAAATAATGCTGAAATAGATTAAAATATAACTATTAGAAAAGATTAAAGTCCCCCTGTAGTCAATAATTGTATCCCTTAAAAATAATCTTTGATCACCAACATGACATATTTAAAAAAAAATTGTTTAAGTACTAAAAATAGGAATTCTAAAAACAAAAACTAATAAAAATCAAGGCACATAAAATTAAATGATAAATTAAATGAAAACATAAAAATAAAAGATAATTCAAAATATAAATAATTGCAATACATTGCACTAATTGTACTAAAATAACACTGGTTTAATTTGATTCAAAACCAAGGAAGTCTATAATTCCAGCAGAAAGCATTCTGTTAGCGTTACCCGTTAGCATTTCATTCCTTGTCACATGCAATTTCTACTGTAAAATTACTATTGTAAAGCCTGGTTTTCAATGGACCAGTCCTCAGCGCCATAAATGATATCAATTGAGAGAATTTCCAAAGTCATGGAAGCTCCTAGAAATTCATAACTCGGGTCTCATGGAATATGAGGCTCTCGACCTAGATCCAACATATTTACCAGCACTTATTTTGAGCAATAATGAGCTCTACATTGTTCTCCATTCCCAAAATAACAAGTTTAAGTCCAAATATCATGCTCCAGGGCAGCACAGCACCATCCTGAACAAATGTTGTGGAAAATGAGCTACCGAGGATGAAATCCAATAAAAGCCTTGTTGATTTGTCATTAAAGCATGTTGAATGCCTGCTTAGGGCCTATTCAACTTCAACCTTCCCTGTTAGCTCATTTTTATCGCTTTCGGGGATGTTATAGTGGTGAACTGGTAACTTTGCAAAACTATGAGCACACAAAGTAGCCCAAATGTTCTTAATGGCCTTTGTTTTAGAACAACTTATATACTAATGATCTATTTGTCTTTTTTAAAGGCACATGATATTAAACACTGGTTGTAAGCATGGCTGATAATGAATTATTAGGCAGACAGTGCTTTCTGAAGCAATGCCAGAACTTTACAGGCTATATCAGTCATCTATTAGCTCGGCAAGGAAGGAGAGAACGTGAAAGAACGAGAAGTGCTTTGCTTGTTGACAAACCATTTATACGGATAGTTCAACCACAAATGAAAAAAATCTGTCATCGCTTACCCTGCCTCATGTCATGGAAAAAAATGTCAGGATTGATTTCATGACTTGCATAACTATTCTTACTCTGAACATTGACCTTGGAAAAACCCTTTCACAACTTTTTTATTTCCAAAATACTAGTTATAACACTGATAACACAATGACAAATACATTATTAAAAAATTACTTAATATTATTATTGTTATTAATTATTTAAATGAATAATATTATTAGCTTTTTTTGCACAATTATTGTACCATGAACTATTAGCCCATAAAACAAACTTGCATAACAATCAAACAAAATAAATAAATAATGGATTTTTAATTATTATTATTATTTTTCTTACGTTATAAATTATTATTTAGAATACAACATATTTGTAATTACTATTTTATTTCATTTTTTGCACAATTGGGACCTTGCACTAATGCTTAAAACATAATTATTGAAAATAAACAAATAAGTCAAGCAAACAAACAATTGTTGGACCTTGCACTAATTTCAGATAAATAAATAAATAAATAAATGTTTAATTATTATTATCTATTTTACATTATAAATGAATTATTTAGAATACAAAAACAAAATTATTTATATTATGCATCATTATTAATTCATTATCTTTTATTTTTTTTGCACAATTGTTGGACCTTGCACTAAGGTTAAGGTGTACTTTATTGTCCCAAAGGGAAATCTGTCAGATGGATGGATGGATTTAATGAACTATTATGTTAGAGAAAGATGCCTTTTATATGGAGTTTTATAGAGTTTTTTTTTTTTTTTTTTAAATTTGAAGTCTTTTTAACAGAGCCGGACAGTAACGGAGTACATTTACTTGAGTACAGTACTTGAGTACAATTTTGAGGGATCTGTACTTTACTCGAGTATCATTTTTGGGGATTACTCATGACTTTACTCAAGTACATTTGAGAGGCAAATATTGTACTCTTTACTCCACTACATTTCTATCCATAACCGTGAGAACCCGTTACTTCTAAAAAAAAAAAAGGAAAAAAAAAATCTCGGAAACCCTCAATTTGTTGTTTCCCTCTCAAACGTGATTGGATTGTGCAGGCGCCACTGATTGGGACAGCCTATCAGCAAATCACCTTCACCTTCAGCTCTGAACTGACGCCAAAGTAAACTCCATGGTCAGATTTATGTGGGTTCAAATGTGGGTGCAAAAAATCCATTAAAACTCTAGCAGAGGTTTGTCAGAGCGTTGCCATTGTGCATTGCCTTGTGGGCAAGTGAGAAATGTTAAATAAAGCAACATTGTAAAAAGATGAAAATGACTTGAATTAACTTTCAATTCCTTTTAGATTATCAAAGGTATTAACATTAACATTTTTCATAACTCCATGTAGGACGTTTCTGTATATAAATGTAAGCACGGTTCGCGTACCTACCCCGAAGTGATAAAATAAAATTCTGTATCAAATTTATAGGCAAAGACAAGTAGTTTGTTTAGGCATGGTTTGTAGGGAATTACAAACCTGCACACATATATTCGAACACACATAACTATAGAATAAATTCTTAATGCGCATGTGAACGCCATCAGCGTCTATCACAGGTTCGCGTTTAAAGTCTGTTTAGAGAGAACGGTGTCGTCTTAGCGGCCCTAATTTAATAACAAATGATCATTTCGACG
The DNA here is from genome assembly GCA_030770095.1 of Gila robusta. Lineage (NCBI taxonomy): Eukaryota > Metazoa > Chordata > Actinopteri > Cypriniformes > Leuciscidae > Gila > Gila robusta. Next base: position 3,944,791 of record JAVALU010000805.1, on the reverse strand, counting down.
GAAGTGAATCAATCAAAACTAACTTTAGCTGGAAAATAACATTATTCAAGAACCGCTATAAAACCAAACCAATCTCTGTTACCTTAAATTATATGTTTATCTCTGAAAAGCCGCTTTGAAACAATCTACATTGTTAAAAGCGCTATATAAATGAGGATGACTTGACTTGACACTGTGGCAGTAGTAATGCAATATTTAGAAAATTTACTCTTGTACTCTTGATACTCAAGTACTTTTAAAAACAAGTACTTCAGTACTTTTACTTAAGTAGACATCTGACTGTAGTACTTTTACTTGTACTTGAGTAAAATTTAGCAAGGGGTATCTGTACTTTTACTCAAGTAACGAAGCTGTGTACTCTGTCCGCCTCTGCTTTTTAATGACTTAAATTTAAGCGATAGGTTTGTCCCCATATTTTGATGATGCCATGGTAAGTAAATATTTCTGAAGGGACGCTTCCCAGAACTCGCGCTCATGTGACACTGAAACATGTGCTCTTACCGGAGCGTCTCGGTCCACTTCAGCTCAAGCTCCAGGGCCATCTTATCCATTTTGAGCTTCTCTTCCTCTTTGGTGGAGATGAGTTTGGCATCATGCTGTTGTTTCTGAGTCTCCATCTCTCCCTGAGGAAAAGAACAAGAGCGAACATTAGCTCTGATGAGCCATTAAGCACATGACCTGTAATTGTGAGGTCTAACACGCGGCACTCAGGACGAGAGGGAGGGCTCTTCTTCACAGCTATCAATCACACTGGGGCCAGGAGATGGAAATCCATTTTCATTTCTCAACTCACTCAGTTCTTTTCTCACGTACACACAGGTATGATTCATTATACATGGCCACTCAGATAACCTTTGTTTCAGGTCAAGGACAGAGGAAGAGGAACCATGAAGAGGGCTCTCTAATAAAGCGTCACAGAGGGGCCAAAAACGCAGGTGGGTGTAATTCAACAGGAGCACCGATTACACATCTCAAAATGATGAACTCACTGCAGGTGTTTTTAGAAGCTATTCATGGAAACTGAGAGCAAAAGCAGTAGAAAATTACCCACATCATCTTTAATAAAAACTGGCCGCACTGGCAGAGTTACGTGACTTTGAAGTATGAAGTCTCATTCTCAGTTTTTTTTTCACAGAGTAAAGGCCATTGCACACTGAGCCCGAAATTTTCGTATGTGTTTTTTCGTGATTCGGTGGCTCTGAATTGTCAAAACACCATTCAAAATGCTTGCTACGGATGCGTAAAACGCAGAAAATCGAACCCGATCTGATTTTTTTATGACGGACGAAAGTTTCGTATTCAGTGTGCAAGCGTGATTGACATAACGTGAGGTCGAATTTTTTTTTTAACGTGCGAAAATTTCGGATGCGAATTTGGGACTCAGTGTGCAATGGCCTTAATAGCTTTTGGTAATAGACCTGAAGGGCCGTTAGGAGGTTGCTGGTCTCTCGGAGTCTGGCTCGCGTGGCATCCAGTTCTTCTAGAAGTTTCTTCTGCGCGTCCTTCAGATTGGAGATGTGTCCCTCAGCAGAACCGAGTCCCTGCTCTCCCTGCTTCACCAGCTCCTGGAGGCGACTCACCTGAGGAACAGTAAAAGTTACTTGCTTTCGAGCAGATGCTTGTTCTCTGAGTTGACTTTAAGGACACTGTAAGAATGAGGCAATGCAATGCAATGCAATAAAATGCAATGCAATGAATAAAATTAAGTATTATTTCTCTATTTTTAGTATTATCAATAATTATGGTAACACTAACATTGGTTAAGAACTTTAGTTAACATGAACTAAGAATGAACAATACTTCTACAGCATTAATAATCTTAGTTATTATTAATTTCAACATTTACTAATAAATTATTAAAATCAAAGGTTGTATTTGTTAACATTAGTTAATGCACTGTGAACTAACATGAACAAACAGCTGGATTTCTATTAACTAACATTAACAAAGATTAATAAATACTGTAACAAATGTATTGCTCATTGTTAGTTAATATACATTAACTAATGAACCTTATTGTAACGTGTTACCATAATTATTAAATATTAAATAAATATATATATAAAAAATATATAATAATATATAATTATATTATTAATTACTAATATGTAACTTGTTATACAGGTTTCACATATAAAAAAATCCACTCTATAGTCTCTATAGCTGTCTTCCAATGATTAAAAAATATAATGTAGAAATTATTTTAGTAGTATATAAATATACAGTATGTGTTAAATATATAGAATAAAAGTATTTAAATATTTGTATTATTAATTACCTTTTGTTTGCTTTTTGCACATTTGTTAAACCTTGTACTAATGATTAAACCTATTAAACAAAATTATTAAAAATAAAATAAATAAATAACTGTACATGTCATACCCTAATGAGCAACATAAGCAGCTACTCTGCTGAAAACAGCTTAAACCAACTATTTAACAGGTCTCAGTGGGTCTGTTGGTTGGGTTTTACTTTTCACCCAGCTAAAACATATGAAAACCAGTCTGAGAAACCAGTAAACCAGCAGGGTAACTTCTAAAGACGGCATTCTAACCGAAATATAACCTCATACCTCACTGTACGTGACTAATTAAAGATGCTTTTCATTAACCATTAAAGGTCTCTCACATTCTTAAAGTTCAATCCAATACAGATGTTGATGTTAGCATGTTTCTAAAATCAACGCCTCAATTCTCTAATGCGCATAAACAATGTACACAACACACAAATAGTGAATGATACAGTGCTTTTTGAACAGCCTTCAAGTGGGCAGCATGGCTAAATATGTAGCCTAGGTGGATAATTGGTTTTTATATGTTTCAAGAAGCTTCTCATTAGCTGGTCATCATCTTCGACTAGCAACAAACCGGCTACCAGCTGGTCATTACCAGCTTATCGATTATTAATGAGCTAATGACCAGCTTAGATTAGCTAGAAATCACAACTACCATATTTCAAAACACAGATATCATCTTAAGATGGATCTTCCAGCAAGTTCAGAGTTTAATGTGCTTATCAAGCATGACTCGAAAAGTAAATGAAACATGGCTATATTGAATGATCAGTGATGCTGCCTGTTTGCAACTATTTGACCCAGCCAGAATTGTGTACCAGAAGCCCATTAAAACACATTGAGACTAATGAGATGATAAACACATGACACTGAAATTAATCACCGCCTCCCTCTGCTTCCGTGCCTTCCTTATACCTGCTAAATCACTTTCACAGAGACAGCACAGGGTTTTGAAAAGAATGGACAATACTAAGCAATGCAGAGTTCCTAACAAAGACTAAAAGCATTTACATGCACCCTCATAATACGAATATAATGATTTAGGCAATACTAGGATTGAACTTTATCCTACTTTACTTCGGATAAAGGTTAAAACATATGATTAAGCTCATACCCGTAGAAGCCATAATTATAGTAAAATATGAGGCGTATGCTGGTTTTAATTGCTATGAACAGGCATGTAAACACTGTAACCACATCTATTCCAATCTGACAAACTGCACATGTCTTTGTGATGTTCACGGATGATGCTGTCCATCATATTTTTGGGCTGCTGAAGAAACCGAGGGTGTCTTTAACTCCACTTTTAGACATACACTCGAGAAACTTACAAGAACTTCCCCTCGGAGAATCCGTGTGACATACATCTGAGTGAACGAGATGGAGGGAAGTTAGCGAGGGACAGCTCGTTTGTTGGCTGCAATACGCGGTGTTTTCCACCAATTGGCAACCTGGGGTGTCTAAATACTATTGGGTAAATTGGCAGTGGGCGGGAACATGCAGTCCAAAACAAAAACAGATATTCTGACACGGAAGGCATATTTCAAAGTAGAACAACTGGCTGTAGCATTGCTTTTCAGAGGAACATATATGTGAACTTAGCATTTTTCCTAAATATCTTCGAACATATGGTATTTTTATGCTTTAGTACAGTCAAAAAAACTAATTACATTCAGCACCTTTAAATGTAGGGTTCATGTTGACAAGTATATCGATCGTCGAAAACACTGAAATGAAGAAAGTTTTAGGCGCGTCATCGAAAAAAATCCAATACGTCCATAGAAATGTTTTGCAATTTATGTAAGTAGATTAAAACAGTGGCCACTTCTACTATATGTGAGGTCATCCTTTGTGCTGTGTATTGAGGTATGTGAATAAACCACAATAATAATAGAAAATAATGAAAACTGCATGCGAACAGGAGTGAAGAGGTTTGCTTGTGTCATGTAAACATCTTACTGTGATTAAGTCATTAGTATGATTATTGGAAATAATCACATTATTAGTGTAGGTGTAAGCTTTATTGATTATAAATGGGCTAAATGAAGGTTTCAGCACATTACCGTACCTCACTGTTGGCCATGTTAAGTTTGGCACTGAGCTCCTCTCGGATATTGTCCAGTTCCTCTCGTAAAAGGCTCTTCTGCTCCTCTAGAGAGTTACGTTCCTTCTCGAACTGATCCTCCATCTCCTATAAGTCCAACAGAACATGATTAAAAATGACGACTGCTTACAAACGTGTGAAACAATGAGATAAGACAACCATATGTTAGACTATTACTTCTCATTTTGACGTTATAGTTCACCAAAAAGTGAACATTCTGTCATTTACTCAACCTCATGTCGCTCCAAATTCATACGAGGAAAGAAACTCATACAGGACTGAAACAACACGAGGATGAGTAAATAACGTCGGAAGTTTCATTACTGGATGATCTATTCCTTTAATCATGATAAAATTCTTTTTTAGGCTGTGGCATTTTGAAGGCATCAGCGTCTGAAAACTTAATTTCAAACATGTCAGGGAAGTGCCTTAGGAAATCCACTTAATATCTGTCTCAGGAAGTAGGAAGAAATAAGTTGATAAGATTTGCAATGCAAAAACAAAGCATGAGAAGAAATTAATAACTATATATTATTCATAATAAGATTCTTCAGCTTTCTAGACCTCTCCTCGAAAATAATAATACAGAAACTAATCATAGTCATCCTGTGACATTTACAGAACGAAATGCAATTTTTTATTGTTTCCTGCCAACCACAGTCAGAGGATACAATGGGTCTTATTATTGCGCTTTCAAGGTAGTACTGAATTAATATTCCTCAAATATTCTGGTTATACATACAACTCTAAGAATTAAAAATATGTAATTAATTCAGCCTGAGCCGCTTAATGCAGACACTTCATTAAACTTTGTTTTGCAGATATTTAAAATTAGAATATCTCCCACTGACTTGATATATTGATATAATGCAAAAAAAAAAAGAAAAAAAAAAAAAAAAAAACGAGGCAAAATGAAGCATTAAATGAATGGTCATTAAAATGTTTTAATGTTTTTGAAAGAAGTCTCTTCTGCTCACCAACGCTGCATTTATTTGATCAAAAAAGTAAAAACATTAATACTGTGAAATATTATTACAATTTAAATTGACTGTTTTATATTTTAATATATTAATTCCTATGACGCCAAAGCTGCATTTTCAGCATAATTACTTCAGTCTTTAGTGTCACATGACCCTTCAGAAATTATTCTAATATGCTGATTTGCTGCTCAAGAAACATTTATTATCATGATCAAAGCTGAAAGAAGTTGGAATGCTTAATTTTGTGGAACATCATTTTCAGGATACTTAGAAATATAGAAACAATTATTTCAAATAAAATTTTGCACAATTGTCAACTATTTTTTTTATCACTGTAATGTTTTCTTGCTGAATATATGGAATATATAATATATAGGATACTTTGAAATATATATATACAGTATTTGCAAGGCTATTGTAAAATTAAAGTCTAAAACTGTCAATCTTGTTTCCTTTCTGAAGAATGCATAATTATATCCTAACATATATTAAAATAAGCAAGTGGATGATGTGAAAGAGCAGAGCGATAGATGTTGACAAATGAAAGATGACAGAGACGAGATAATCTCTCCCGCTCATTATAAAGAGCAGCGGCGAGCTCCTTGCACATGTCGATTAAAGTCCACAACGAATCAAACCCACGTCACTTCATTTCTGTGCATATTCATATACACATCACCTAAAAGAACAGGCAGTGAAGATCCTGTGCGTGTGCGGGCGCGTGGGCCTTGAGGAGAAAGAGGTCTTACGTACGCCTGTTTAAAAAATTGATGGTTAGCACAGACGAGCAAATGGGCTGAGCGCTCAATATAGCCGGCAGGTGTGCATAATTCACTCCATCCCCAATTCAAGACACAAATATGCAAATGGCACCTCTTGAGGGTCCCGGTTGTGTTAAGATGGATCCATGCTTTGATCCATGTCAAATTAAGTAATCCAGTTGTGATCTCCCTTCCAGAAAATATAAAATACATCGCACACATGGGGCTCTATTCTGTGGGGCTTTCCAAAATAAAGGTTCTTCTAATGCCACAAGGTCTGTCATCAGAGTAGTGAGTCACCAAACAAACACACTATGGACACACACTAGAAACCGAATGCGCTCTGGAAAAGAAAGATAAAGAAGAGAAAGAGAGAGGGCCCTAGGCTTCTTCTAAAATAGGACGTCATGCCGCTCCTGTACAAGACTGTGAGTCAGCGGCACACTCTAACAGAGGCCACTCTCATTGATTATTCATCTGCGCCTCAATTTTTCAAACTACATTTCCATTTCTGTGAGTAGCAGGCGCTACGGCGTCGTGTGATAAGCCCAGAGCAGTAATGTGATTAACCGGTTGCTGCTGCGGCATCACGGGCGATGTCCACCGGCACAAAGCTTCGCTGAAGGGTTACAGGTTTGACAGCGGGTGATAAAGGCTTTGGGCAGGCGCAATCTCTGGAAGCGTGAAGGGAACTTTTCTGAATGAGTTAAAGCAGAGACAGTTTATATAGAGACATGCCACTTCCCGAATCCTCAATACAACTATATAGGGAAAACCATAGACAGTAAAAGAAATGGACACAGCGACCCCATTGATTTCAACGGAGAAGACTGAAGCCCGATTATTGCACTTCCTGTCTGATGGCTGAGCGACTGCGCAGGCTCAAACTGAGCTTGACGACAGTCTGACAGTTGTAAATCTTCTAGTAGCTGTGCCAAGACAAATCTGAATCACCTAATTCCTCAAAAACGTTGTTGAAATATTTTGTCCTGTTGCTTTTATGGACTCTCTATCTATGAGCGTCTCCCTTGACTTTATGCCTCTATGTCCCCCGATTGCCTCATAGACAGTAAAAGATTGCCTGCGAGCTTCTCCTCCTGTCTATACGGTAATGTCTCTACTGTGCGACAGAAAGTCGCGTGGTTATGACGCAATCGTTAGCCTATTTTTTACAAAAACGGCTTCTACGGTGCCATAACGTAAGATACAAAGTAATGGAGCCTTTTATACATTGTTGTGTTTCTTTAGAAATAAACAATGGACAAATGAAGTCTTTGGACGCCTCAGATGTAAAGTTATTCGCTGTCAATGTGACGCCAAAATGAATGGGAGTCAATGGGATGCTAACAGCAGGTGAAGTTCTGCTACAATGGCGGCTCCCGCGAGGCTTCAGTTTCCGGCTGATGGATTACACCCGTGGGGAAAACCCGTAACGCCAAAGATGGCGGTTGTACGCACATGTCCCGCCCCTCCCGCTGGAAAGCCAATCGCTTGCTTTTAACAGTCAAGCCGGGAAACATTTAAGCCTATCGTCTGGTTTCACTGACGCATGCGCACAGGTGAGGTTTGCGACAGCAGAAAATACGTTACTGTTTGAAAAGGCGGCAGATTTGATATGCAGTGTATGTGTGCGTTGTGTAAATATCAGACATCCCAAGTCTCCCGGAAGCTCCGGGAGTCTCCCGCATATTGATAGCGGCTCCCTGGTGCCCGCAAATTAGTTCAAATCTCCTGGAATCTAGAGCGAGCGAGCGAGAGCGCGCACATACTGTGCTTCAAACCGTGTAGCGCGCGCAGAGCCGCGCACGACAGAGAGGGAGAGAACCCTTGCGCATGCGTAATAAAAGTATAACCTGTGGGGAAAAAGGCGTTTTAAACCTTATTTTGGGGCAAAGTCATCAAACTTTTTCAGCGATTTTTATCATATTTTACTGCTGTTTCTATACATGCAGTTTTTATGTCCCGGTGACCAGTGAAAGTGCAGTTCTGACTCTCTGCCCATTCATTTAGATAGGAGCCTGGTCTTGTTAGTCCGAAATAGCGGCCCGGAGGCGTTGCCAAGATGGCGGCCGAGTGGCATGACTTGCCTAAAAGGACTTTGGTTAAAGTGAGAAAATTAGATCCATTACATTAGCATGCATGCTACATTCTAAAGGTAAGGGAAATTGAGTATGTAGAAACTATATGCATTATTAGGATACCACACTGCTTGCATTTGGATGCTAGTGTAAGCATTTAGCCTGAAAGGGTCAATAGTACCTGGAGAAAGCTTCCTGTTAGCATTTCTAATAATGCTCAGGTGGTGCTGGACTTTTCAGAAGTACATGATTGTTTGCTCATGGGAACTTCTGAAGTCAGTCACCAAAGGAAAATGACAATGATAACTAGCTGATAGCACCACAAGTACCTAAACACTTTAATAGCAACTATGAGGTAAAAATAAGTATGTTTCACGATATTAACAGCTTGCCCTGCCAACATTTTCAACAATTTTCCTGACACACAATAATTTCTACACTAAATGTATATTTTTCACATATAATCAGGGTTAGGGTAATCTAACCAGGTTATCCCCATATATTTTTCTGTTGATCGAGAAACCTATTCTCTATCAACAGCAAAATATATGGTAATAACCTGGCTTCTTTTAAAACTTCCCTGCTAGTTCGCTGTTAATGATATGCTAAAAGGTAGTTTGTGACGCAAGAAACACCAGCGATTTCAAACCATGTTTTTTGAGACTGTCTTTGGTTCACTGGACTTTTAAGGAGAAAATACTCAGCAATGGTGTCGACTTATGAATTTGCACATGATTTATCTTAAAATATTGAAACAACACAATAAGATAAATATGATTTATCTTAGCATATTAAAAATACCACATAGACATAAATTACATTAAAAACTTGATTTTTATCACAGGGGTCTTTAAAAAAAAACTGTATCATCGTGATTTTCACAAAAATCTTAAGCAGCACAACTGTTTTAAACATTGATAATAATCAGAAATGTTTGTTGAGCATCAAATCATCATATTATACTGATTTCTGAAGGATCATGCGACACTGAAGACTGGAGTAATGATGCTGAAAAATCAGCTTTGCATCACAGGAATAAATTCCAATGTTGTTATCTGTATTTTTGATCAAATAAACGCAGCATAGGTGATCATAAGATACTTCTTTTATTAAAACAATAAAAACAAACAAAAACATTTGTTTGTTTTTGCATTAGACACCCTGATGAAGGCTTACTGGACGCAACGCGTAGGTGTGCCGTTGCTTGTCACCTGTTTTTAAACTTTATGCCATGAAATAATATATTTTTCTAAAAACTAATATTTGAGTGCCTTGGATTGTTTTTTCTAATGAAACAAAAACATTAGTCAACATCCTCATTAGACTTTGGCTTCAGTGAGCTGAAAATGTACGCACACCCTGAGACGATCTCTGAACAGGAAAGAGAAATAACTCTGCTATGTTTAGCTAACAATCTGTTGTGTGTGATTTATAATTACAAAAAGATGAAGTAGTTGTGAACTGTATGGATATGGATGTCGGGCTGCTGGCAACTGTCTATTATGAGGGACGGTGACAGATTGCGCTCTGACTGAGTCAATTCAGTGCCGCTTTCTAGGCTTTCATTTCATATGCTATCGGCTAGAGAAATCAAAACAGACGGTTTAGTCATTGCGTTTGCTATTTACGAACCGATCTCCGCTGATGAGTGAAATAACAGTTATGCCTTTCACTGTTAAATCAATGAAGATCGAGAGTGTGTCTTGTCTGGGACTCTTTGAGGAGGGTGGAGAGGGTGAGATGGAGGCAGGACGGAGGTGAGAGTGTGTGTGAGATGAATTTGAGATGAATGAACGAGGCAAAGAAAAAAAAGGGCTGGGTACTGCATTATTCCTTTCAGTAGCGGAGATAGCGTGGGTGCTTGGGTGCAGCCGCCCCAGGGCCCCGTGCCAATTAGGGGCCCCTCAAACGCCGCCGATCTTGCGTGCCCAAGCCAGAAGACGCAGTGGAGGAGTTTCGCTCTTTTCGTGCATTGTATTCTGAGTTAAAGGGGTCATATAATGCCATTTTTATACAAGTTAATATGATTATTTAGGGTCTAAATGAAAAGTTTGTAATATACTTTAATTAAAAATTCTCATTAGTATTGTAAGAAAACACTCATTTTACCTGGTCAAAAACAGCTCTGTTTTCAGCACGCCATTTAAGTGCATGTGTCTTTAAATGATAATGAGCTTTGCTGACTCCGCCCCTCTGTTCTGTGGGGCGTTTTGGCACAACACACATGGAGTGTTGCCTTGACAACAGTTGAGGGTATATTTTGGAGAAAGAATGGCAGTGGGAGTCTCTGAGGACACATCTGTGCAACCGTATCAATTTGAACCGGAGTTGGACCAGGAACAAGATGACGTTCGACGAGTAAGGCTCGAACGGGACGTTTCTGAATGGTTGGTTAACGTAATGTCACTTTGATCTATCTTTGTATGTACTGGCAGGGTAACGTTAGAGTAGTGAGATACGAACGCTATGTGTTTACTGATGTATACGTTAGTTCATTGACAGATTGATGTTACAGCTAATGGTCATGAAAAATGTTTTTTCGGTAAATGTAGGCTTGTCAGTGATGTGTAACGTTATCTATGCAGTGTTAGGTAACTGTCAGAAATGATTCACGCAAACTTGAAAGCATTTACGTTGATCGTTGGGAATATTCCCTTCGAAAATAAAACTCAGCCACTGCGTCTTCAGCGGGTCGAATTTAGGAACACCAAAATGACTGCTGTGTTTATTATTACAGCCAAGAACAGAACACCACAATCAACTTGTAAAAGTGCATGCACCATTATATGACCCCTTTAAAGATGGATCTCACCACCATTCCTCATTGCCAACGACATGGATAGAGCCTACCCACACCTGACCATTCTCCACAGGATTTATAAAACCCTTCCCATCAGCAGCGCCAGTGCCGAACGAAGTTTCAGCCGTCTGCGGCTCATTAAGACATACTTGCGTTCGTGGATGGATGAGGCCAGACTGTCAAATCTCACCTTGCTGTGTGTGGAGCGGGACATACATATTGACAAGGACAAAGTGGTTGGCAGATTTGCCACCATGAAGGAGAGGAGGATGAAGATTTAATAAGGGACTATGATATGTATATAGTTTTGTTAGATTTATTTGTTCTGGAGGATCGTTAAGCAGACAACAAAATGGTAAGAAAAAAATTAGTCTTTAAAAATGTATATTTTAGTTATGAATAAGTCACTCAGAATGTTATAAATCAGTTGTTTTTCTCAAAGTTTTCATCCCAGTTTTCATGTAGCACCTGTAGCCTACCTATGGAGTTGTAAACATACTTTGTGTTCAATATATGTATACTTTGTGTTCAATATATATATAATAGTGCCATGTCAATTATATAATGTGTGGCACTGATTGAGCGCACTTGGCCTGTTCGGCTGTCCGTGGTGCTGAAACTTGTTGACTGGCAAATTGTTTTCTTTGTTCGTCAATACAAACTTGTCAAAAAATTGTTTTATGTAACATATAAGCTTACTTGGCTCAACAAGTGACACATTATTACATAAGCATTCATCAGATATTTTAAGTTTTTTTTTTTTATGGTTTTAATTTTAAAATGACTTGGTAGCAGAGGACCCCATGATGAAGCTCCGCCCCCACTGTACTGAGAGTCTAGCTCCGCCCCACTGTACTGAGAGTCTAGCTCCGCCCCCACTGTACTGAGAGTCTAGCTCCGCCCCACTGTACTGAGAGTCTAGCTCCGCCCCCACTGTACTGAGAGTCTAGCTCCGCCCCACTGTACTGAGAGTCTAGCTCCGCCCCACTGTACTGAGAGTCTAGCTCCGCCCCCACTGTACTGAGAGTCTAGCTCCGCCCCCACTGTACAGAGAGTCTAGCTCCGCCCCCACTGTACTGAGAGTCTAGCTCCACCCCCACTGTACTGAGAATCTAGCTCCACCCCCACTGTACTGAGAGTCTAGCTCCGCCCCCACTGTACTGAGAGTCTAGCTCCGTCCCCACTGTACTGAGAGTCTAGCTCCGTCCCCACTGTACTGAGAGTCTAGCTCCACCCCCACTGTACTGAGAGTCTAGCTCCGCCCCACTGTACTGAGAGTCTAGCTCCGCCCCCACTGTACTGAGAGTCTAGCTCCGTCCCCACTGTACTGAGAGTCTAGCTCCGCCCCCACTGTACTGAGAGTCTAGCTCCACCCCCACTGTACTGAGAGTCTAGCTCCGTCCCCACTGTACTGAGAGTCTAGCTCCACCCCCACTGTACTGAGAGTCTAGCTCCACCCCCACTGTACTGAGAGTCTAGCTCCGCCCCCACTGTACTGAGAGTCTAGCTCCGCCCCTGCTTTCAACCAAACCTCCTGGAGCTGCGCTTTCCCTTTCTCTATTGGATTAGTGTTTTTGCACTCACACACACTCCTAAAAACAGTAGAGAAAAGCTAGGGATTATAATTATTGGTCGATCTACATATCACCAAGTCCGATATATATAATGTCTGTTAACCCTCTGGGGTCTAAGCAGGGACGTGCACAGGGGGTTGCTCAGGTTGCCCGGGCAACTGCCCATATGCCCTTCTCGACTCACGTTGCCCTTCCGAGGGGAAAAAAATAAATAAATCGTACAATGGATGCAGAATTTCACGTAGGCCTAGATAAAAAAAAATAAAATAAAAAAAATCGCAAAGCCTCATTCACTTCCATTCGGGCACCGAAAGTGAAAGTCAGTAGGGGAAGGGCAAACTCTGTTTACGTGGCTGCAGCGCTGCACGCGACCGGTGTTCCTGTTCCCTTTACAAATCATGCGTAGTTGCCCAGTTACCATACGTACCATCAGAACTGAATACGAGCAAGAAGCACAACTGAATGTACGGGAAGCCAAAAGGTTAAAAAAGGATTGTATTTTTCCCCGAAATCTAAGCGTTTTTTTATTTTATTTTAGTTTTTTTTTACTAGAAGCGAGTTTTTCCCCATCTGTCAATTCAATCCAGATTATTTCTTTTCAAATTAAAAAATAATAATAATAAAAAAATAATAATAATTAAAAAAACAATAATATGAGGAACTCTTTTTCTCATGTGTATTTTGGTGACATTTAACAATATTGTTAATACATTTTGTATACTGTTTACAAAGTTGTATATCATAAACCTGTCATCTCTGACATTTTGCAATCTTTATAAATAATAATAAGACCATAATATGAGGCATTGAGTTTGGACATAAACACGGTCAGATAAGGCAATTTGTATGGGCAAAATTCAACTGAATATATTCAGACATAATACAAAAACTATGAACAAGTGCAAGATTAATTCAATTCACAGAAATATTACTGGAGTGTGAGAACCTATCAGTGACTTGATAGGATATTGATAAGGGATATTGATGTAGGGATTTTCATGACTCAAGTCATGTTTTTCTGTGTTATTATTAGTAGTAGTTAAGGTGATTGAGTGCTGTATTTCAGTTTTTTACTTCTTTGTGTATATATATTTTAATAAAGACCCTGTTATTCTCAGTCCTTCTTATAGCCCGTGAGTTTTTCTTTTTTTTTGGAGGTGGGGGGGGGGGGGGTGCACAATTCCTGTGCACGTCCCTGGTCTAAGGTGTTTTTGGGGTCCTTGAGATGTTCTGACATGCCCTGACATTTGTGTTTTTTCAGTTGCTTATAAACATATTAATGGCAAAGGTGTCATTACACTCTATTTAGCACAAACAGGGCTACCATAATATGTGAGCAACATGTATGTACATGTTTGTATTTTTGAGAGAATAATGTTTATGCATGGTTATTGAAAAAAATAAAAATTAAAGTTTCTGAAATAAGGCCACTAAATATGTGTCCACAATACTGTTATATGTGAAGCACCATGACAGTTTAAACTAATTGCCCCATGGGGATTAATAAAGCCCTAAAGTCAACTTTATAGCGGCTGATATTTGGCATTTTTTAAACATCAGTCTCGGGCGATAAGTTTACTGATGTGTCAGATTCTTCATTAGTTTACGGCCTCTGTTTAATAGTCATATTTAGTTAGAACAGTTAAACTAAGAAAGCAAATGAAAAAGTATTATAGCGTTTGCTTTTCTATTATTAGTAGGCTACTAAAAAGGCAAACACTATGGCCTGGTTTCACAGACAAGGCTTAGATTAAACCAGGATAAGGCCTGAGTTTAATTAGGACATTTAAGTACATTTTATAAACGTGCCTCAGAAAAAGCATTACTGGTGTGCATCTTGAGACAAAACAATGGCACTGACATATTTTGAGATATGTCATTGCAAGTTGCTTACAGTTAAAACTGCTCAAACATGCATTTTAGTCTAGAACTAGGTTTAAGCCTTGTCTGTGATTTAAAAAAAAAATTCAGATTTTTATTTGAAGTGGCAGTTCTGGTTCACTTAAAAGCCCTAGGCAAAATAAGGCATGACCAAAAAGAAGCATTTTTAAGTGTTATTTAAGTGTAAGATATGTTAGGATGCATTCACACTGTCACAAAAAATCCCAGATCCGATTTTTTAGCATCCGTTCTGAGCCACTTTCAAAAGAGGTTTTAAATCAGATGCATATCCGATATCTGGACATCTGACCTCCGCCTAAACACGCATATCCGATTCCCCTTTGAATTCCAAGCCACCACAAGATGAGGACGACATGTTTGGCCACAAAGATAGCTTTTTAATGTCGTATTATGAAGCAGACTTGCCTTGTGTTCTCACTAAAATTCAAAGATTTTTTTACTGGGGTGGAAACTTTATATTTAAGAAATGACCCGCAAACAGACACATTCAGGAGCATAGACACTGGGTTTCAAACTCCGGCCTGTGAATCTTTTTAATAACTGAAATTGTTTTGCTACTGAAAGCTACATTATAGACTATTTCTCAGCAATGACATAATAACTTCACTGTTTTTGTAAATAAACTAATGAACAGGGTAATTCACACTCACAATCTCGCTCTCGTTAATTCCTTCGAATTCATTCAAATAAATGAAATCTTACCGCGCTAATAAAATAAGAATCGAAAACTACCATTATTTTCCGGTCTATATACGTTCTGCCAGATTTTACGCTGCAAACATCCTTGACAGTTTTTAATAAATCATGGCACATGACATGAAATATGATATAATTTTAGTATGGCCATTCAAGACCAGAGGGTCAACCATGTCGCATAGTAAAGCAATCGCCACCAGAACTGTTTTGGGCAGGGATTAAGGGTCCTTCGGCCCAAATGGACCCGAAGCATTTAAATAAAAAATTGTTAAAAATCATAGCTTTATCGGAATGGTCCGAAATTTGGTGACTTTGTTGGTACTTGGTATATGAACACCCAAAAAGATTGGGGACAGGATTTGAATAGTCTAAGTGGTTGTAAAAAAAAATAGTCACACTCAGGACCTTCGGGTCCAAATGGACCCGCATAGGAAATGAATGGGAAATTGGCAAAAATGTGAAAATACAGAGTTTTTTTGTGCGTACAATCTACAAATCAGCCACGATCCAGAAAAAAACCACACAGCAGTGAAGGGGTGAATCTATAAAACATCAAGAGTGCAAAACAGACACATCCACACACACACACACACACACAAACACACTTTTATACACATACACACTAATAAATTCAGATTACATAAATCTATTTTGAATTTTTAAAAATCACAGCTTCTTCGGAATGTTACGAAACTAGGTGACTTTTATGGTATTAGGTATGTGAACACACAAAAAATATTGAGGTCATGATCCAAGCATGCTAAGTGGTCATCACACTTCTGCTCTTTGGTCAAAAATGACCCCCATAGGAAATGAATGGGATATTGTCAAAAATATGAAAACACAAGAGTTTTTTTTGTGCATACAATCTACAAATCAGCCAGGATGCATCAAGAGTGCAAAACAGACACACACACACACACACACACACACACACACACACACACACACACACACACACACTGTATTATATATTTATAATAATCTGTATTATAAAGTAAAACGTACTCGGTTACTAACGTAACCTCGGTTCTCTCTAGAGAGGGAACGAGTACTGCGTAATATCTTACGCTATGGGGAAAACCTCTTTTCCACGAGATATTGAAGCCAAAAATTATCCTTAATTTTGAATTAATGCAAAACGCTGTGCAGCAGCATGCAGACATAGGCAAGGCGGCTTGCGTGCCTATTGGCTGCCCTGCGGCAACAGCAGCAGCCTATCGAGAGTGGCCCTGCGTGACACGTAGCCAATGGGGGCACTTCGCGCCCATTTCGTCACGTCCCGCCAGAAAGGGCGTGGTCCCGCCCTTATAAATACGGCTCGATTAGGCTGGTATACTGGTTTTCATCGCCGAAGCGAACCAGAGCTGTGTATGCACGGCAAGATACGCAGTACTCGTTCCCTCTCTAGAGAGAACCGAGGTTACGTTAGTAACCGAGTACGTTCTCTTACGAGAGTATCTCTCGTACTGCGTAATATCTTATGCTATGGGGAACACAATGCAAAACGCCGTGCGTACTGGGATCCGACACCAAAGTCCCAAGGGCAGTAGCCCGGGGCTCATATAGTGCATAATCACCATAGACTCACAGAGAGTCGGGGAAGAGAGGCTGCAAGCATCATTCCCCATAAAATAGCATCTTACAGGAGCTAGTTATGTTAACAGTGTTTCACGCAGACAGGGTGAACGTGTTCAGCCTGAACTGGGTAATAGTAGGGGTTATTTAACACCCAAGGGGCAGTTTCCATCGCTCAGTGAGCGATGCACAGGCAAACTCAGCATCTGGGCCGCACTGCGGGACAGATAGCACTGAATTCTAAACCGACAGAAGCTTGGCTTGTAAGGCGGGAACCTCTAGGTTATAAAACCTTATAAATGTAGACGGCGAGGCCCAGCCCGCGGCCGTACAGATATCTTGCAAGGTAACCCCACTATACCACGCCCACGACGAGGCCACGCCTCTTGTGGAGTGCGCTCTGACACCCAAAGGACACTGCAGGCCCTTAGAAGTGTAAGCCAGTGCTATGGCGTCGACTACCCATCTGGATAGGCTCTGTTTTGATGCGGCCAGGCCCTTGGAGCGTCCGCCAAACAAAACAAAGAGCTGCTCGGTCTGTCTGAAGACAGACGAGCGGGACACATAGGCTCTCAGTGCCCTGACAGGGCAAAGGAGACTAGCATCTTTCTCCTCATCATGAACCGAGAGAGCGCACAGGGAAATGACCTGGGCCCTGAACGGTGTGTTGAGGGATTTGGGCACGTACCCGTGCCTTGGTTTGAGTATGACCTTAGAGTCATTAGGCCCAAACTCCATACATGACGCGCTTACCGAAAGCGCTTGTAAGTCCCCTATGCGCTTCACTGAAGCGAGAGCCAAAAGGAACACCGTTTTGAAAGACAGATGCTTCATGTCTGACAAATGGAGTGGCTCGAACGGGGCACCTTTCATGGCTTCCAAAACCGTAGAAAGGTCCCACACCGGGACTGAAGGAGGTCTGGGAGGGTTCAGCCTCCGAGCTCCCTTGAGGAATCGCACGACTAGGTCGTTCTTCCCCAGTGACTGGCCAGACACAGGTTTTATAAACGCTGCTATGGCCGCCACGTATACTTTGAGCGTGGATGGGGACCTGCCCTTATCCAGCAGCTCTTGAAGGAAGGAGAGTACTTCCGTGACCCCGCAGTCTACAGGTGAAAAGCGCTGAGCTTGACACCAAGCAGAGAACACAGACCATTTCGAGGAATAGAGCCGTCTAGTAGACGGGGCCCTTGCCTGCGTGATCGTGTTTAGCACTCCCTCCGGGAGGCTAGCGGGTACCCGTTGATGGCCCATGCATGTAGGGACCATAGTTCCGGGCGAGGATGCCAAATCGAGCCCTCGGCCTGAGAGAGGAGGTCTCTCCTCAACGGTACTGGCCACGGGGCAGTGCTGGTCAGCCGCATCAGGACTGGGAACCAAGTCTGGTTTGTCCAGAGCGGAGCCACAAGCAGCACTGGGCATCCATTTTCCCTGATTCGTTCCAGCACTTGAGGCAGGAGCGAGACGGGGGGAAAAGCATAGAGGGGACAGCGGGGCCAGACGTGGGCCAGCGCGTCCTTGCTCTTGGAGAAATATTTCGGACAGTGAGCGTTCTCGTGGGACGCGAACAGGTCCACTTGCGCTCTGCCGAATGTCTCCCACAGCAGTTGGATCGTCTGCGGGTGCAGCGACCATTCCCCTGCTGGGACATTGTTTCTGGACAGTCTGTCTGGTCCCAGATTCAGGTGACCAGGCACGTGCGCCGCTCTCAGTGAAAGCAGGTTGTGCTGAGCCCAGACCAGGAGGCGTTCCGTTAGCCTGTAAAGGTTTCGGGACTTGATGCCGCCCTGGCGATTTATGTACGCCACCACTGACATGTTGTCCGACCGGACCAAGACGTGGTGACCCATTATCTGGGGACAGAAGCGCCGTAGCGCGTTGTCGACTGCCATCATTTCCAGACAGTTTATGTGTAGGAGCTTTTCCTGTTCTGACCACTGGCCAAAGAACGGTCTGCCCTCGAGCAGCGCTCCCCATCCCGAGGTGGAGGCGTCCGTGGACACCACCTTCACACTCGAGGGAGTCCCCAGACTCACACCTGACTGATACCAGTCGGTTATCTTCCAAGGTTCCAGAGCTGAAACGCATTTCAGATCGACCCGGAGGCGAAACCGACCAGCGGTCCATGCCCTGGGAGGAACTCGCGCTTTCAGCCACAGCTGCAGTGGGCGCATGCGAAGCAGACCCAGCTGGAGCACTGAAGCTGCTGAGGCCATGAGGCCCAGCATTTTCTGAAACCTTTTGAGCTGGACAACCGAGCCGCGGCGGAAGGATTTCGCGGCGCTCTGAATGTCCCGTTCGCGCTCTGGCGTCAGACGCGCTGTCATGGATAGCGAGTCCAGCACTGTTCCCAGAAAAGAAATTTTCTGGCTGGGAAACAGCGAGCTCTTCGCCCAATTGACTGTGAGACCCAGATTCTCGAGATGCTCGAGTAATGTGGCCCTGTGTTCTATGAGCTCTGATCGTGATCGAGCTAGAATCAGCCAATCGTCCAAGTAGTTCAAAATTCGCATGCCCTGGAGTCTCAGGGGTGCGAGAGCCGCGTCCATGCACTTCGTAAATGTACGGGGTGCCAGGGACAGGCCGAACGGCAGGACTTTGTATTGGTATGCCTGGCCCTCGAAGGCGAATCTCAAGAATTGCCTGTGACGTGACGCTATTTGTATTTGAAAATAGGCGTCTTTCAGATCTATTGACATAAACCAGTCTTCCCGGCGAACTTGCGCGAGGATTTTCCTGGTTGTAATCATTCTGAACTGGCGCTTCGCGAGCGCTCTGTTCAGCTGTCGCAGATCTAGAATGGGTCTGAGACCCCCGTCTTTTTTGGGTACCAGAAAATACCTGCTGTATAAACCCCCTTCGCTCTGAGCCTGAGATAAAGGTTCTATCGCCCCTTTGCTCAGTAGTTTCGCTATCTCGGCTCGAAGTAGATGAGACACTTCGTTTTTTACCGTCGTTTCGACTCGCGCCGCACAACGGCGGGGGCGTCGAGCGAACTGCAGCGAATAGCCTCTTTTTATAGTGTTCAGCACCCATTCTGATACCCCGGGAAGCTTTGCCCACGCATGTGCGTGAATAGCTAGAGGTAGAATGAAATCTGGGCTCTGGCCGCGGCATAGCGGCGGCCGGAGAGCTCCGGTGTGCTGAGAAACAAACACTGTGTTTGCAATGCGCGAGGCGGGGGGTGCGCTGATCACAGCGGGCAGCCCGACCGCGCTCGGCTTCTCTCTGACAGATTGTGGAGAGAAGGCGAGCGGGACGAGCCCCGTGGGCTTCGGCATGTCTGTGAGGGAATGTGGGCGCGGGATAGCGGGCACACTCATTGCACTGATAACACTGTCGGCTCGCGCCGACTGAAAATGTGTTGGTTTCGTTTTTACAGAAACCGTGGGACATGCTTCGTGTAGTGTTTGTGGGCACTGTGTCGTGGGCACGTACACTACGTTCATTGCACAATCGACATGAGTCGATTTTATTCGTGCTAGCCCTGTATTGTGGTGGGCTGTGTCTGCGTGTGGGAATGGGCACTGAGACGTGGGCATTCTTACAACACTCATAACACCATCGGCCGTGGCCGGAACACCAGAAAATACACTCTTTATTGGATTTATCTGGGTAGCCGTAAAAACGGCTTTTGTGTGCAGGCAAGCGGGCGAATGGACCGGCTTGTTGACTGCTAAGTGCACTGGAACAGTCACATTGCATGGAACTGGACGAGCGAAACGTTTCGGTGAAAATCCGGCCGCAGCGGGATTTGAACACCGTCGCTTTCCTAGCACGGCTAGGAAGGCTTTGAGACCTCGGGCTTGATCTCGATCCTCGGCCGGGGCCCGCGCTGAGGGGGGCGGCGTCCAGCAGAGCGAGAGCGCGGTCTCTGTTCTCGGGCCTGGCGGCGTTGAGAAGCAGCGGCGGCGGGTGGTGTAGGCTGCGGCTGGGAGCTTCTAGCAGGCGGCTGTTTAGAGCGACCTGTTGCGGAACTCGAGCGCTTCGGGAGGAAGTGCTTCATCGCCTGCGATGTCTTTTGAACCTCTTGAAATCTGTCCGCGAAATCTTTGACGGCAGATCCGAAGAGGCCCGCTGACGAAATGGGCGCGTCCAGGAATACAGAGCGCTCCGCCTCAGTCATTTCAGACAGCGTTAACCACAGGTGTCTCTCAGCCACGGTGAGAGAGGCCATGTTCCGCCCAATGGCCTGTGCAGCGGACTTTGTAGCGCGTAGAGCCAGGTCCGTAGCGCTCCTTAAATCCGCGACGCTGATCGATTCCGCGCCTTCCTCGTCCATTTTTCGGAGAAGGTCGGCCTGGAAGATCTGCAGAATGGCCATAGTGTGTAAGGCTGACGCGGCTTGCCCGGCGGCGGTGTATGCGCGACCGTGCATGGCTGACGTCACTCGGCAGGCTTTAGATGGTAGCGTTGTCTGCGCTCGCCGTCCAGCAGAGGGCGGGCAGAGATGAGAAGCTACCGCTGCTTCCACTGGGGGAAGAGAAAGGTACCCTTTGTCTTTCGCACCGTCCACAGTGGAGAATGCAGCTGAGACAGAAGTACGCACCCTGGCCGAGAGGGGGGCGCCCCAGGACCTCGCGACTTCTTCGTGAAGCTCAGGAAGAAAAGGCGCGGGCCTGGATTGTGACGGCGCGTGGTCCTTCTTGAGGAAGCATCCGTCCAGTCGGTTGCGCGCGGGCTGCGCGGGCGCCTCCCAGTCGAGGCCGAGGTTGTCAACGGCTTGAGAGAGCAGACGCATCAGCTCTGATTCAATGCTGGCTCGTTTTCCTGACGGCTCGCGGATAGCAGAGGGGAGGTCCACAGAGCTCGCCCAATCCTCACTATCTGATGCCAGGAGAGAACAGGCCTCGGCTGTTTCGTCGACCTCTATGGCGGAAGCGGCGGCGAGCGGCGGCCGCTGTCCGTCGGGGAGGGACTCGAGCGACGCCGGCGAAGCTGGCGGGCGAACCGGCGAGCTTTCGCGGGCAGGAGAAGGCTCGGGGCCGCGCTGGGCGCGGCGCTTCTTGCGGCGCGGCGCTACAGCGGGCTGAAGTGCAGGCTCTGAGAAGGATGCCAGGCGAGTCCTCAGAGTCACCATAGGCAGTAGCTCACAGTGATGGCATCCGCCGTCGACGAGAGCGAGAGCCGCATGATCCTCACCCAGGCAGGAAACGCAGATGACATGGCGATCCTCCTCACTGAGTGTGGCTCGGCACGAGCCGCAGGACCTATGCATCTTGAAAAAGACGCAGCTCTTTTAGGAGAGAGAGACAGTGAAAAAATGTGTGTCGCAGCGGCGAACACACACACACACTTGCAATAAAGGATATGACGCCGGAAAGCGTAGCAGGTACGGCGGCTAAAGGCGGCGATGCCAGCGACTTCAGACTCGAAGGCTCGTCCCGCTGTGTGCTTATCTCAACGGCGCGGCTTCTCACTCCGGATCCAGCGATGCGTGATGCTTCGCTGAAGAGATGAAAATCAGTATACCAGCCTAATCGAGCCGTATTTATAAGGGCGGGACCACGCCCTTTCTGGCGGGACGTGACGAAATGGGCGCGAAGTGCCCCCATTGGCTACGTGTCACGCAGGGCCACTCTCGATAGGCTGCTGCTGTTGCCGCAGGGCAGCCAATAGGCACGCAAGCCGCCTTGCCTATGTCTGCATGCTGCTGCACAGCGTTTTGCATTAATTCAAAATTAAGGATAATTTTTGGCTTCAATATCTCGTGGAAAAGAGGTTTTCCCCATAGCGTAAGATATTACGCAGTACGAGAGATACTCTCGTAAGAGAACTGGCACTTCAAATGACCATTTAAACCAACCAAACAAACAAAAAAAAAAAGACAAAAATAGTCTTTGAGAATCTGTTATTATATTTTAAAATCAACAAACTGAAAAAAAATTGGCAAATATGTGCAAAAATCACTAGAATTCGCAAGCCTTTCTACAGAGAGCTGTAAATCCACTAGTGGTAAAAATGTGCTATTGCGTGATAAAAATGCTCAGTGTATCCACCAGATGGCACCCATCTCATTTAAAAAAAATGCTTTCATGAGGCCTAGGCTTGACTCTAAAATGAAATACAGCTTTAATAAAAAAATAAAAAAAATTATATATATAAAAAAAAATTCTATTATATTCAATGGGAAAAAAATGGGTCATAATTATTGCATAAATATTAATTATAAATCATAAAATTATCTCAAAACACCAAAAAAGAAAAGAAAAAAATATTATAAAAAACAAGTAAAAAAAAAAAAAAAGATGATTTTTTTTAAATAAATATTAATTTCACCCTTCCGGCCCATTTGGACCCGAAGGTCCTGATTGTGACTCTGAAACGAAGGACCCCAGAGGGTTAAGATACCAGATGTGTCTAAAGTGAATGTAAACAGGCGGGACACAATATCGGATATGGTCAAAAGATCAGATCAGTGCATTAAGACTTGCAGTGTAAATTCAGCAGTCTGAATCAGAGCAACATAGTTAGGATACCAAAATGAAACTTTTAAAAAGCAATCTCGTTGTTGATCAAACTCTTAAGCATTTCGCAGCAAATTTGTGTTTACAAAATAAAATAAATAAATAAATAAGTTTAGCCAGTGTTATTTTCATACTATTTATATACTGTCATAGTATTTATTAATATTTTGAATGAGTTTCTTATTGTCATATTTTCTGTTTTTATTTTAATTTTAGTTTACAGTAAGTTAAAGTGTTTTTGTCATTTTTTTAAAAATGTATGTAGCTTCAATTTATTGTATTTCAATGTTAGCACTTCAAATTCAACTTATTTTATTTTATGTTTATTTTCAATTTATTTCAGTTATTTTATTTCAAATTTCATATATTTTTTTACATTTAAGATTTTAATCTAACATTTACATTTGATTTCAATTTCCGAAAACAATTTTTTTAGCAATTCTAGTTTTAGTAATAAGTAACTAAATAACAAACAAACATGCAAAATAAAATATCTGTTTATAAAACATCGTTTTAACAGTATTTTGGCTCAACTTTCATCAATCTCTGTACCTGATTATTATCACAGCAGACAGACTGGATCCTTGTGTGCTTGTAAATAATTGTGTTTTTTGAAAAATCAATAATTTGACAAACCAGATTAAAAATGCATACGTTCTCCAATCCTGAACCTGTTACAGTTGTTCTCCCTGACCTTGCACTTCCTGTTCTTCCTCAAGGTGACACCTCCTGACTGACGCTAGACAGCGAGTTACGTCTTCTGTCTGAAGTGCAGTCATGCTGATATCTCGGCAGGACAGCTGAGAGCGTTTATAAAGTTGTATGTGTGCACAGCTGACAGCGATGTGACGGAGTTCACTCACAGACAGGAGGCGGTTCTTCTCTTTCTCGGAGATGCTCTGTGTGTTCTCCAGAGCGGCCCGGTGCTTCCTGGACAGCTCCTCCACCGCCCGACTGTGGCTATCCTTAAAGTGAGCGCTATCCTCTTCATATCTGACACGCAAGTTTATGAGCTCCTTCTCATAGATCTGCTTTTCCTCTCGAAGTGACTGTTGAGAAAAAATAAAAGACAAATGTATTTAAAACATGGTCTGATGCTTATATATATATATATAAGAGAGAGAGAGAGAGAGAGTATATTTGTATATAAATTTAAAAATGTCTAAAAACACAAATTTCATTATTGTCCATCTGTTGCATTTGTATTTGTTTTTTTTAGCACTTTTAAAATTGTTACAGTTTCTGAATATTTATTATTTCCATTATATATATATATATATATATATATATATATATATATATATATAACAACCGTTTAAAAATGTATTTTATGTTCACCAAGGCTGCATTTATTTGATCAAAATACAGTAAAAACAGTTATCCTGTGAATTTTTTTTTTCAACTTTCAACAATATTTTTAATATATAATACATTTTAAAAAAGTGATGTATTCCTGTGATGTCAAAGCTGCATTTTCAGCATCATTACTCCAGTCTTAGGTGTCACATGATCCTTCAGAAATCATTCTAATATGATGATTTGATGATTTGTCTTATTATCAATGTTGAAAACATGTATTCTTTGATGTGCAGCATTTATTTGGGATTGAAATCTTCTGTGACATTATAAATATTTTACTGCCACTTTTGATCTATTAAATGGGTCCTTGTCTAATACAAATATTAATTTAATAATAGTTATATGAGGTAAAAGTTTGAAACATAAACAGCAAAAAAATAGATTGAAATGCATAGCCTTTAATGACAATTACTTTTTTTAATGCGAGTTGCTTCTTTATTCAACACTGGGAAACATCATAATGCTACTGTGCTGGTGTTTTTGATTTTTTGAGTTGTTTTTGCAGTTTGGTTTCAATAAATGTAAGGAACCTTTGAGTTCTCATAGGAAATGTTGATTCCTCATGATTCTACATTTAATAGTGATGACATTAGATAAACACTTCTCATTATATATTATGTAAGGTATAATGTACATCCAGCCGGTTGTTATTGCAGAATAAGCCTTGATACAGGGATCAGGACCTCGACACGAACCGGCTGGATGTACATTATCCTGCTTATTACACGGCTACTTGCCACATGAGTAAATAATTAGACATGAAATATTGATCTGTTGAAATATTTTATCAGCTCTTTAAACGCAAAGCTTCCTTGGAGAGAGTTGCTAAGCGGCAAGTTCAAACTAGAAGGACATTTAATGGAAACAGTACAGTCCTATCACATACAGTATACACGGCATTTCACCACATACATAATTATGGGGATAAGAGATATTGATTTGAGATGAAACTTTTTAAAAATCGTACCTGTTTGTTATCTTATAATCCATTACATTGTACAAAACAATCGTCGCAAAATGGCAGCAGCTGCGTTTGTATGAAACAAAGAGAAAGTCCTCGATACCAGTTAACATAATTAAATAACTGTACACAAAATATTGATTTGAGTTTTAAAGGTGCAATGTGTAATATTTCTGAGGATCTATTGACAGAAATGCAATATAAGATCCATAGCTATGTTTTCAGTGGTGTATAAAGACCTTACTTAATGAACCGTTATATTTGTATTACCTTAGAATGAGCAGTTTCTGTCTACACACACCGCGGGTTCCCTTACATTGAAATGCGCCGACATGTTTCTACGGTGGCCCTAAACGGACAAACGCGTTTCGTTACTATGTTGCTCTTCGTGCGAGGAAGCAAGCTTAGTTCAGCGAATAAAACATTGACACAATGATGAACAAGTAACAATAATATTCGCAATAACATATAGTTTTACTGAATAATTAAGTAAACATAATTTCTTAATTTATCCTTGTAAAGAAACCTCATTGCTGAACTGGCTACTCTCTGCTGTCTCAGACGATGACATCACTTCCTGTCGGCCACCGTAACTTTTGTTGGTTGCAATTCGTAACCTCACCTCTAGATGCCGCTAAAAATCACACACTGCACCTTTAATATTTTATTATCTCACCAAACGCAAAACTTTCACGAAGAAAAACCATTCCTATTAGCCGGTGTTATTAGTTTTTACTGGTTGTTATCGGGGAATAACATATCGCTGGATGGTACGATTGACCAATCAGAATCAAGTATTCCACAGAACCGTGTAATAATAATAATAATAATAACATCAGTACACAATCAGTACTATAACGCTCTTTTCACATTCACATGAATAAACAGGATACAAATACTACAGGATAGTCTGAGAGTCTGTGAAAGTTTGAGTACGGTCTATGAAAAGGGAACAGACAGGTCTCAATAAGAGACACTCAGACTGCCTCTTGTTCAGACATGTCATGAATCCAATCTAAAAGTCTAACAGTGAAAACACCTTCAAAGCCCACACTGACACTGTGAAGAAACTGCCCGCAAGTAAATAAACTTCCTATTATAAGACCAGCAGAAGTGTCGGCAAAGTGAATCACTCCACAATCCTTTCCCGTTCTATTTAGTGAGTGTTGTCATAGTAACACCAAACTCAAGGCTGTGCTTCAAACAAACTGTGATGTGGGCGACAGAAAGAAACTGAGAGAAAGATTGATGAAACCTTTTCAAAGGGGAATTATCCGGAAATTCAAGCACACAGCAGCAGACCGAAAATACATGATGCTTCATATATTCTACATATATATTTTTGCAAATTTGACCAGTTGGTCAAACGTAAGTGCTGAAATTAGGCTGGTTTCACCTGAAGTGTTTATGAGGGTGATGTTCACACATTCCCACGTTTCCAAAACAGCTTGAAGGAACAGAGTGAACGTAACGGAGTGAAACGGGATGGCAGTCTTTATAAAAGATTTATGTTGACCTTAAGATTTATGTATTTGAATTGCATGTAACATTTCTTTCCATTTGGAATACATTGTTTTAATATTAACAAACTTAATGTGATGCATATTTGTCAGTCAGACTTAAATAAAAAAACTGATAATAGTTCTGTAACTGAATGCATTCTAAACACACAATAATCAGGTTTATATTTATATAATCAATAATATATTTATTATCAATAAATCGAATAAATAGAATTTCTTTCAATCAATACATTTTAACAACTAAATATTATATATAGAATTTTTATATTGTGAATAAAAGCCTAAATTAAATCTGTTCATCATTTAAAGCGATCGAGTCTCTTCAGACAATTTGGACTAAACTGCTCAATTCATATGGATTAGTTTTACGATCTCTTTATGAACTTTTTGAGGCGTCAAATTGGTAGTTGCGTAGCTGTCAATGGAAATTTCTCAAAAAAGTCAGATTTCATCAAAAAGTTCTTTATTTGTGATATGTATGTGTTCCGAAGATTAACGAAAGTCTTATGGATTTGGAACTATATTGGAATATTGGTTATTAATGACAGAATTTTCTTTTTCGGGTGAACTATCTCTTTAATGTAAAACAACAACAACAAAAACATAAAAAAAATCTTACCAAACCCAAAATCTTGAAGAGTAGTGTAACAAGACGTATTACCGTTTGTGCAGTTGTTTATTCTTAATTTCATTTTTCATTCTCAGACAAAATGGTACAAAAGCTCTCACTAGGACGATACCCTTTAAAAGGTTATAATATGTACCATTTAGGCACTAATACAGTGGTGTGAATAAGTTATTACACCCATGCTAAAGTTGCCTAAAAAGAGGAATAAAAAATCATCTTTTGGAAATTGATCTTAATGCCTTAATTAGAAAAATGAGGAAAAATCCAACCTTTAAGGACACCATTTTTCTTTGTGTATGAATAATGTATCATAAATAAATAAATGTTCTTCCTTAAAATACAGGGTGCATAAGTCAGGACACCCCTATGTTAAATTCCCATAGAGTCAGGCAGATTTTTAATTTTAAAGGCCAGTTATTTCATGGATCCAGGATAATATGCATCCTGATAAAGTTCCCTTGGCCTTTGGAATTAAAATATCCCACATCATCACACACCCTTCTCCATACCTAGAGATTGGCATGGGGAACTTTCCATAAGATCATCTCTCAATGCAAATCAAACCAGCTATTAGCCTAACTGAAATAACACCATGCCAATCTCTAGGTATGGTGAAGGGAATGTGATGATGTGGGATATTTTAATTCCAAAGGCCAAGGGAACTTTATCAGGATGTATATTATCCTGGATCCATGAAATAACTGGCCTTTAAAAATAAAAATCTGCTGTCTCTATGGGAATTTAACATAGGGGTGTCCTGACTTATGCACCCTGTATTTTAAGGAAGAACATTTATTTATTTATGATACATTATTCATTCACAAAGAAAATTGGTGTCCTTAAAGGTTGGATTTTTCCTCATTTTTCTAATTAAGGCATTAAGATCAATTTCCAAAAGATGATTTTTTATTCCTCTTTTTAGGCAACTTTAGCATGGGTGTAATAACTTATTCACACCACTGTATGTACACTTTTGGTACCAATTTGCACCTTTGAGGTACTAATATGCACTCTTTACGTACAAAGGTGTACCTTCCGAAAGAGTGGGGCGCCATGACAGTTTTTGTATCTTTTTTCTGAGAAACTTTCATTTAATAGACAAAAATAAGGGAGAAAGACCGTAGCTATGGGGAGAGAGAAGGGGAATGTAATTGCAACGCGTCACAGGACGAACTGTGCCATGGCTCTTTTAAAAGTTTCCCAAAGTCTATTTCTAAAACTGCTGAGAGGGATATTTCAGGAGCAAAAACAAGCCCACATTCCCACAATCTGTTTATTGGGGCTCTCAACGTATTAATAATGAATCAAAACCCAAATGCGACAGGACAGCCAAAAAGGCAAACTGCTAGAGCAGATTGTTGCGTGAAAACAGCACGAAATGCCATGCTGTAGCGAGTCAAATAAATAGCCATGCTGTCTACGCAAAAGAAAAATGATTGCAGGGCTGAGTGAAACCACTGAGAAATAAGAATTCCCGTTCAATCAAACCAGCCGTCCACAAAGAGACATATTTTCTGAAGTCTTGCAGTGAGTTTTGAATTAAACATGGAGGTCTGGATTTAGCTGTGATAAAGCAGCTAGTGTTTAACACGAGAGATGGGCTTGTATATGCTTTAAACATAAAACTAATGATGTCTCAGAGGAACTCATGTGAAATAAATGTTACTGGAGAAGATTGATGTTTGAGCTACTTACAGACAGATTCTGCAAACTTGAGCTGTTTTTCCTCGCTCCATCTTCAAGATCTTATGGTGCAACACAAATCATGCCCTCAAAACATATTTGGACACTTAAAAATGTCATTGGATTAGATATAAAATATCAAACCAAGTGGCATCCGCATAAAATGCTGCAAGAGCTTTTCTTGACTTCCCTTTTCTGAGCCATTTTTGCTGTATAAATCCAGCTAGTCTCATGCTTGTGATGTCTGACAACCAGAAAGTGTCCAAACACTCTAAGCGGGTCTAAACGAATCCATATTCAGCAAACTGCATCGAATTGATCCGTACCTTCTCCAGGGAGACGACCTGCTGTCTCTGCCTCTCGTCCAGCGTCTGACATTTGTTCTGCAATGCCCCTCTCTCCTCCTCCAGACGTAACACCTTGTCCTTCAGACGAGACTTTTCCGATTCCAGATCCCGAATGACCGCCTCGTGAGTCATCTGAGTGGCCTGGAGGCTTCCGATCTGACCTGAACAGCAGAGAGAAAGCTGGAGATAGAGCTGTACAAGAGGGTCAGCGCTTTGAATGTCATCTAACCCAGACGGGAGAAATACCCCGTAGACGGCAGACAGTCAAAGATCCTTTCTAACGGCCAATACTGTGAATCTGAACACGGCACAGAGACTTTAACCATCACCAGTGATGCTTGCTTACTCTGCAATGTCTTGATGGTTCGTCTATGG
Organism: Gila robusta; assembly: GCA_030770095.1. Classification (NCBI taxonomy): domain Eukaryota; kingdom Metazoa; phylum Chordata; class Actinopteri; order Cypriniformes; family Leuciscidae; genus Gila; species Gila robusta. The sequence goes on along the minus strand of JAVALU010000805.1, from coordinate 3,914,682 downwards.
CAGGGGTGCAAAACTCTACAGCCCTAAAGAGTTTAGTTCCAACCCTAGTCACATTTAAGTGCACTTGATAGTTCTGGTGACATACTTACACGTTTCTGCAGTTTCTTGTCTTTTATACTAATAAAACTGTGTTTAATCCAAGTTAATTACATTAGAGTTAATGATATCTGCACTTTATTTCACCTTAAACATTTAAAAAGAAATGCACTTGATAGTGATATGGCCTGGTGGTCAATGCATACCCGAGCTTCTTCTTCATGTTAAATTCATTAATTTAACATAATATAAATATCTTACCCAACACTGCCAATAACAATAGTAATAATTACAAAATACATGCATAAAAAAATGCATGTGTTAAGAAAAACTATACAAACAACAGTAGTTTGATATGAAGTTGAAGTTGAAGTTGATATGGGATTTAGAAAGTAATAAGTAATGCAATACTTATAATGAAGTAATGCAGTAATCGAAGTACTCTGTTGAAGATGTAATTAATTACTTTTTTTTTTTAGAACAACTTACCCAACACTTCCAATAACAATAGTAATAATAACAAAATGCATGCATAAAAAATCCATGTGTTAAGAAAAACTATACAAACAACAGCTAACCTATATGAATTTCAATTAATTATACTTCCAATGACTTTTATTTTTTAATTTGAATTACAATATTCTGTATCCTGTTAGCTTCCCTTAATTCAAATTTAATTCACACCGAGGAGTTTAGCTTGAACTTGAAGGCACTTGAAGGCAAGTTAATTACATTAGAGTTAATGATATCTGCACTTTATTTCACCATAAACATTTAAAAAGAAATGCCCTTGATAGTGATATGACCTGGTGGTCAATGCATACCCGAGTTATCTCAGAAAACGGCTTCTTCTTCATGTTAAATTCATTAATGGCGTGCAGAAAGCACATTCTCACTGTAATTACACTAAACACAAAGACAGAGTGCGAGTCAAGCGCTTCAAACCCTATTGTTTCTCCCAGATAGAGGATCAGAAGTCTGTTTGGCATTTAGGTGTGACAGGCCCAGCTGGGTTCTGCCTCCCTCAGGGAACATCCCAGAATGTGGGTGATGAACACAGCTCGGACACACATCTGCTGTTGCCAGGATACCAGCGGCTGATCCGTAACCCCAAACTTTTCTGTCAACAACAACAGCTAATGGAGCTGTGCCACTAATCGGACACGTTGATGACTCAATTCTGTTAACCTTTTACCCAATAATATATTCTGATAATTAGTTTAGGTTTTTCTCCTTCTTAAAAAAAAAACACTACTTCTTAGCCAATCAACTGTTTAGGTTTAATAGCAAATTATAAAGATAAATAGATAAATACAAATAAAATCAGATCGTATTTGTGAAGTTACAATAGATTTTGACTTCAAAAAATAGTTTTACTATTAATAATAATAATTATAATTACTATTAATATTACAAAACATTTTTTGAAATGCATGGACTAAAATAATTGTAAATATTTGTATGAATCTAAAATCTAAGTTCTGAAATACAATTTGATATAAAATAATTAATATATATATATATATATATATATATATATATATATATATATATATATATATATATATATATATATATATATATATATATATATATATATATATATAAACTGAATCAGGTCTTAATAGTTTTTAACCTAAAAAGTGAATTATTGTAATAATTTTAATTATTATTATTTTTAATATTACAAATAATTTTTTGAAATGCAGGGATTAAAATAACTAATATTATATCTAAAAGTTTAAATCTATAAATAATGATTCTATATGCAATACAATAGTGAATTTAACAAATATTTAACATAATGTATGTAAAAATGTGTTTTTAATGTAACCATCTCCATTTAAATACATTTTATATTTTTGAATGAATTAAAAGAGCAGTTTCATCAATCTGGTCGAAGTTGATATGGGATTTAGAAAGTAATAAGTAATGCAATACTTATAATGAAGTAATGCAGTAATCGAATTACTCTGTTGAAGATGTAATTAATTACTTTTTTTTAGAGCAACTTACCCAACACTGCCAATAACAATAGTAATAATTACAAAATACATGCATAAAAAAATGCATGTGTTAAGAAAAACTATACAAACAACAGCTAACCTATATGAATTTCATTTAATTATACTTCCAATGACTTTTATTTTTTAATTTGAATTACAATATTCTGTATCCCGTTTGCTTCCCTTAATTCAAATTTAATTCACACCGAGGAGTTTAGTTTGAACTTGAAGGCACTTATGCATTGCATTTCACTCTGAATGGAGCACAGGCCTGCTGTGCATGTCGGTAATGGATTAGTAGCCTGAAGCAATAGCAGGATGAATCAATGAAGCCGAGTGGAGTGCGATTAAACAGTGGACTGAGGTGATGAGAGCGTGCTCGTATATCTCACTGGCTTTGAGCAGGATCTCGGTGGCCTGCTGTTGCACTCGGTCTCTGGACGCCTCCAGCTCACACTCCGCCTCTCTCTGCCTGATTTCCACAATCTCCGTGTCCTTGGTCACCTCCTCCAACTGTTTATGCAGATCCTGCAGAACACACACACACACACACACACACAAATCAATCAGTATAACGACCAAAACACCTCACATAAACCTCTCCAGCTCTCTGTTCATTACTGAGCTGCCTCTCTATATTTAACCATCGTGTGGTTTTCTCTCGCTTTCTCTCGCGTCACTTTTTCCATTTTTGCTGCTCTCACAGTGTCTCCTCTGATCTCAAATTCCTCCTCATTAATTGTGCATGTACACATTAGCTCTTTCTGCCTTTCATCTCTGCTCTCGCTGTCAACTTCCTGCATCGCTTTCTGGTGCCATCGCTCATTGTCTTTCAAACTTTTTCTTTCACTTCCACCATTGCGGAGCTCACGTGCAAGACTTCTCCACTGAATTCATTTATAACATTTATTTTGTCCTTTATATACCAAAGACACGTTTCTTCGGTATAAGAAGAACAAAAAGAAATGGGAAAGAAAAGGATCACTTGTAGGGAAATGCATGCATTTTTCTTGATTACGATTACAACTTGAATGGTCATGTTCTGCAGTAAAGAAAAAAATCAGACACTCTTTTACTCCTAAGTACTATATATATATATATATGCAATATTTTTTTAATAATGCATATTTAGGTTCATGTTTCATCCATCCATCCATCCATTTATTACTACCTTTCAAACGTTTGGGGTCATTAATACTTTTATTCAGCAAGGATGCATTAAACTGATCAAAAGTGACAGTTAAGTTAAAATATTTGTATTTCATCATCAAAGAATCTTGAAAAAACAAGCAGTTTCCTGATCAGCAAATCATCATATTAAAATGATTTCTGAAGGATCGTGTGACACTGATGATGCTGAAAATTCAGCTTTGCCATCACAGGAATACGTTTTAAATTTTCAAATATATTGAATAGAAAACACTTATTTTAAATTGTTAGAATATTTCTCAACTGTTTTCACAGTATTTCTAAAGAAATGTCTGGTGCTACAATAAAAATGCCCTTGTAAAATGACCTGTGGAAATCTTTTAATAAGGTGACTGAGTCTCATCTGGAAAACCGCACCATTATAATGCTGAAAAGCTCCACCCGGGGATCGAAAAGCTCTTTGATTGATGCGCGTCTGATTTGCAAAACTGACTGCAGGCTATTTGAATTCAATGATTTCACCCGTTAATGCCGTTTTCCTTTAAACGAAATACTCCAAGTGACGTGGACGCTACAAACATGTCGTACTTGAGCAATTCAGCATTTGATCAGCATAGATTAACAAAAACTAGCACAGACCCCAGGGACTCGGATCATTATGAGCGTCGGTCTGAAAATGCCACAGTGACTAAAGATCGATTCCATTAAAGATCTGCTCAGCACACTGCCATTAACACAGGCCCAGCACACTGCCATTAAATAGCCATTATAATGTGCCATAAAAGCAAGGATTTACGTAAAACAAACACAATATTAATCCATCATTGTTCCTTTGAACGACCGTATTATAATTCAAGCCAAGCATGTATCTTTTGATGACACCCATAAATTACAGTCAGTCAGTTGCTCCATTCAGAAACAAGTCCAAGAAATGCCTTGGAGGGCCGTCGTGGCCGATTGTGTTTTTCTTTGAAGGAATATTCAGAGCTCAGGATGTGTGTCACTGCATTTGAAGTCTCTTTGCTAAATGTGCCTGAAACATCTGATGCGTTCAGAATGAAACCAAAGCGCTAGTTTGACTTTCACTGCTACGATGATGTTCTGTGTACATCATTTTAATTATTCAAAACGCACTGCAGAGTGTTTAGGAAATACTGCATTTGTTCCAGCATGTGTTGATAAGGGACTTCTGAAATTTTTAAATCAACATCAAAAAGCATTTGTAACCCATTTTACTATCATAATGTGATGCATTTAAACAAGATATTCAACAAGAAAATACAGTCGTTTACAATGTGACCAGGTATGTGTGTATAAGGAGTTTAGCTGTCGTTTTAACTATTAAGATTAGAAGATTCTTATTAGATAAATTAGAAAATGAGATTATATAACAAGTTTTAATCTTCAAGTTCATTTACTTTTCTCAGTGAAAGTGAAATTTTACACAAAGTGAAAAAAACAGCCAATCAAAACTTTGATGTGTGAAATTAAATTTTAATTCAATTTAATTTAAAGGTATAGTCTACAAAAAAAAAATAATAATAATTTTTTACTCACTTTTATGTTATTCCAAACAGGTATGACTTTATTTCTTCTGCACAACAGAAGAATGTTGCTAACCAAACAGTATTGTTTGATATTGACATTGTATGGACAAAAAAATACAAATGGAAGTTAATGAGAACCGTACTTGCCAACATTTTTCCAAATTATTTTATGTTCCACAGAAGAAAGTTTTGGAATTAAATGCATTGTTTCAAATCAGCTTTACTGCTATACAAAAATAAAGGAGATAAAGGGAAAAGCTCCCTCGAAAGCTTGCCAGACCTCCCGCGCCTAGTTACGGTTGCTAAGACACGATTGGCCAGTGGCGGTTTTCGGGCGTGGCTTAGCGAAGGGTCAATTGCTCTAGAAAGTAACGATGGTGCCGCCGCCGCCCCCAAACACACTCAACTTCCCAAGCTCAGTGTCCGTTAGATTGCGCGGCGCCTGACGAAGTGTGACAGTAGGCTATTGTGTTATTGGTTATTGAGTTATATGTTTGGTAATAAAAAGTTAAACTGGCAAAAATTAACGTTTATTTTTCTTTTGGGGCGGGGCATCATAAAGGAATTATGCTTAGGGCACCAAAATGGCTAGCAGCGGCACTGGTTGTCTCTAACCCCTATCATTTAATTTCAGAAAAAAAGCACATGTGATGCATCCGGTGGGCTTTACCTTGATGTTGTTCTCCGCAGAAATGAGGGAGGACTGCAGTTTGTGGGATTTGTCCCTGCTCTCCCTGGCCTCCTCCTGCACTCTCTTCAGTTCGCTGCGCAGCTTCGCCATCGTCTTCTGGAGCGCCGCTTCCTGCGCCTGGAACTCCTTCCTCAGCTCCGCCTCGGTCTTCTTCCAGGCCAGCAGGTTTTCTGCCGTCATCTGCTGCGTGCGCTTCATGGCCTCGAGTTCGCGTTCGTAGAAGGCCTGGGCTTTATTTAGCTTGGCCTCGTACTCCTCCACCAGACGCTTCTTGTCCTGTTTCAGTTCCTCAACCCTTTCGGTCAGCGAATCCACCTCCGCTTTATGAAGCTGCCCCAGTTTCTCCTGGTCTTTGCTGTAGTTGGCGTTCTGGCTTTGGTGTGAACGAAGCAGGTCTTGGACCTGTAAAAGCAACATTTATTTGAGCCAAAGTTAAATAAAACACAACAGCATAAACAGATAAACTATTGAGTAATTATTAACTTAATTAACCCAAACTTTAAAGAAAATGCTCAGAAAATAATAATAATAATAATAATAACAACAACAACAATAACAACAACATGTATTATTAACATATTGTTTTTTCCCCCCCGAAACATTATTTCTTTTATTCTTGGATTTCTTTGAGGTAAATTAACCTAATAATATATATATATATATATATATATATATATATATATATATATATATTAAAAAGAAAATAAATAAATAAATATATAAATATATATATATATTAAAAAGAAAATAAATAAATAAATATATAAATATATATATATATATATATATATATATATATATATATATATATATATATATATAAATATAATTTATAAATCAACCGGATTCATCTGATATATTTATCACATGTCTGTAAAATATTAATTATTTGTGTTAAATTTAGAATAAAAATCTCTGTTTGCTAAGCAACAGTGAATATAATGAGCATGTGCACAGATTCAGCTGTGTTAATAACCGGTCCCTAAAAAGGCAGAAAACCTGACTTTAATGACATTACAGTGTTGCAGTGTTTCTAGCAGCAACATCAAGGTTCGATTCCCAGGAAACAGTTATATACATCTATTTCTTAAAATGATGCATGAATGCATAAATTTAAAGAACTTTTAGAAAAAGACATTTTAGCAACCAGTCACTAAACTTGTTTTACAGACTAAGGGCAAGATTTACTAAACAGGGCAAATTAGCGTAAGAGCGGATTTCCATAAAAAGCTGACGGAGGTGGAAAGTTCTGCGTGTAATCTACAGACGACGCACAAGTTAAAGAACACAGACGCAGCCGGATCATTTCCATAATGACCAACGCAATCTACCTAGAGTTAGCAAATTAGCATCTGGTTTAAGATATGCTTTTTTGGGGCATTAAATAATGGCGTGAATACCAGTAAATTGACGAGCGCAAACCTTAGTAAATCACCTTGCATGATTCATTTAAATATTCTCCTCCCATAAATTTTGCATCTGAAAGAGAAACTCCTACAAATGCATATGCAATAAAGTCAGCCACAAAAATAACCCTGTCCACGCCTTTTCAGCACTAATTTTTCACTGCATGTCTTTAGTAAATCCTGACTGTAGTTTTTTAACGCCAAAAGAGTTTGTGCTGGCGCAAGCTGTTAGTAAATCTGGCACTAAGGCTGCATGATTAATCAATATATAACCGGAATCGGGATATGGTTTAGTACGATTATCAAATCGGCTGCAATTTAATTAATTAAATATATGCGCTGCGTGTTTCAGAGTGAAGTGTGTCATTGTTTTAGACAAAAGCAGCTCAGTATCTGCCAGTGTCTACACAGCGTCTCCGAGCGTTTAGTTGGCAGGAATGCTGATCCACACTGCAGCTACTCGGAGATTGAGTTGTTTTAACATGCTTTTGGAAATGTAACATGCACCAACCATCTTCCCTCACCTTTATTTATATAGCACTTTTTGCAATACAGAGTGTTTCAAAGCAGCTTTACAGAGATAACAGGAAAATAATGCAACAAAGTTTGTTTCTAGAAGAAAATAGCATCATAGTCAAGCTTAAGTTCAGTGATGGTTAATTTTTGTTGTTATAAAAGTTATTAATTTAGTTAATTTATATGGTTACACTTTATTTTAAGGTGTCATTGTTACAGTGTAATTATATAATTAAGTATTGAGTAACATTAAGCAACTACATGTACTATAGAATTAGGATAGGATTAGGATTTGGTTGAGGGTTAGTTGCATGTAATTATGCATAATTTACTGTTATTACTATGGTAATTACATGTAACATAAGTAACTAGAACACTGTAAAATAAAGTGTTATATATTTATATATAGCCGCTCTGGAGAAAACCGTGATGTCATCGTCCAGGTCTGTTCAGTTCTCATATGATGGTGTCAATGCAGGAGATCAATAATATTGTTGAATATTAAATACTAAGTTCTAAGGGGAACTTATCAACAAAAGAGAAGCTTTAAGGGCTTCCAGCAGTTGTCAGTCAAAATAAAAGTTAAATACTTTAAAAAGTTAAAAATACACGTTTTTATTTTACTGTGAAATAATACTATTTACAGTGTACTTACAGTGTAGTACTCCTATTTTAATTTTATTTAGCATTTTTTATATTGTTATTTAGTAATAATATTTATTTATTTATTATTATTGATAGCCATTTTTAAAAATTATTATTATTACCTATATAATCTGGAATTATTTTAAATCAAGGTCAGATTTATCAGAAAAACCACAATCGTGCAGCCCTAAGACAGACCTTTTTAAAGGAACACGCCACCGTTTTTTGAAATGGGGTTTATTCACCGTCTCCCCTACATTAAGATAGGTGGGCAAAAGCATTTTTGTCTCAGTGCAGGCATTGTCTTAGTTTGGCAGCGCCGACGCTGGCTTAGCTTAGCATAATGAATGGAATCCTATGTTGTCAGGTAGCATGTCGTGAGTAAAAGTGATAAAAAAACAAACAAAAAAAAAAATTACTTCTTGTGGCCTGCGTATTCACAACGAGCACAAATAGCAATTCAAATTAAGACTAGGTGATTTCCTAGGCAGAGATTGATTTGGGACTATATTAGGGTGAATCACAGGCGAAGCACTGCTACTTGGGCGCAGTCATATCACGCAACAGCTGAAATCCCCCAACTTCCGTCAACATACCGGCGTGAATAGTAGCTGGCTATTTTTCCTACAGTAGACATAGTGAATGGCGATGAACATAAGCTAAGCCAGCGTCGCCGCTGCCAAACTAAGACAATGCATGCACTGAGACAAAAATGCTTTTGCCCACCTATCTTAAAGGGATAGTTTACCCAAAAATGAAAATTCTGTCAGTAATTACTCTCCCTCATGTTGTTCAACCCCGTAAGACCTTCGTTCATCTTCGGAACACGAATTAAGATATTTTTGATGAAATCTGAGAGCTGGATCACTCCTCCATAGGCTTCAAAAGGATTGAAACTTGCCGGCCTCGAAAAGTTATTAAAGACATCGTTAAAATAGTCCAAGTGACTACAGTGGCTCAATCTTAAGTTTATCAAGCGACGAGAATACTTTTTGTGCGCAAAAACAAACAAAAATAACGACTTTATTTCAACTATACATTTCCTTCTCTGTTGGCCTCGAGTCAGTTAGCGTAGTGTGATAGCGTAGAGCTACGTCACACGTAGGCTCACTATTGGCCGACGCTGGTCATGTGTGTGATGCGTGTGACGTACAACACAGAAGCGCTGCGCTGTTACACTAGTGAACTCACTCGAGGCCCACAGAGAAGGACATGAATAGTTGAAATAAAGTGGTTATTTTTGTTTGTTTTTGCGCACAAAAAGTATTCTCGTCGTTTGATAAACTTAAGATTGAGCCACTGTAGTCACTTGGACTATTTTAACGATGTCTGTTATAACTTTTCGGGGCCTGCAAGTTCAATCCCTCAAGAAGCCTATGGAGGAGTGATCCAGCTCTCAGATTTCATCAAAAAAATCTTAATTCGTGTTCCGAAGATGAACGAAGGTCTTACGGGGTTGAACAACATGAGGGTGAGTAAATACTGACAGAATTTTCATTTTTGGGTGAACTAACCCTTTAATGTAGGGGAGACAGTGAATAAACCTTATTTCAAAAAACGGTGGAGTGTTCCTTTCAATGTGACCACAGGTAAAAAGCACTAAAAACACTCCACACACCTCCTGCCGATGTGAGGAACGCAGCTCCTCGAGAGCCTGCCGTTTCTCCTGCTCAAACTGGGCCTGTAACTGTCCGAAGGAGCGCAGCTTCTCCTCGAAAGAGCGCCGCATGTCCTCCACCTCGCGGGACATGGTGACCACACGCTGCGTGTGCTGCGCCTCTGTGCACAGCTGCATGTCCTCCACCCGCTGACGGTACGTCTCGAACTCCGTCAGGGCCTGGCGCTTCATCCGCTCGTGCAGCTCCATGGACTCCTCCAGCGACTGAATGCGTCGCTTCAAGTCCATCTCGTCGCTGATCTTGCTCTTGTACTGCATGATCTTCTCCCGTGTTTCCGAGAGGATCTGCTGCACCTCTTCCTCGTGGGCCTCCTTCAGGGTCTGGATGGCCGCTTCATGCTCGTCGTTCTTGGTGTTAAGGGCGTAGATCACCTAGAGAGGCGAGAAGATGGAAAACTGAGAGATCTACACATGGAAATCATAAACGAGACTCCAAAGATCCAATCAAAAGTTAGATAAAATGGTAGTTGCATCATCTTCTAGAACATTCTAGGCTATAGAAACTGTGTTTGTTCATAGAAAGCAAGACGTCCATGACAGATTAAAAGGTTGAGGAAGTTTGTGTAGACCAAGCATTATGGCAAAGGTTAAGTAAGCACTGTTTTGCTGATCTAGAGCATTTGTGCTTAATGCATTACACATGTAAAGCCACACAAGGGACCGACACACTTTAGCAAGCTTTCATTGACTGACCTTTAAATCCAGAAGATTTATGTCCAGCTTAAATATAAAAGCTTTTTCATCATACATTTATAGGTTAATTCCTTATTTACAACAAAACTTTTCTGTCCCTTTCTAAACTTTTTTCTGTAGTGGTTCTAAAGTGTACTTTAGACATCAAGTGACAACAAAATGCTGTACATAATTGTACAAACATAACAAAGTTTGTGTATATATGCAAAAAAAATAAAATAAATGCATTACATAGGCTGTATAAAAATTTTTTTTAAAAAGTTTTCATTTACCTTGCATAGTTTTGTTCATGGTTTTTGAAGACCTGACAATTTTGGCAGCTTCTACAAAGTTAGACGAATTTGCACCAAAATACTGTAGATTGTAGTTAGATGTTCTATCTTTGACATCAGCAACTAAATAAGGAAAGGGTTTCTCCTCTTTCTAAAATAATAATACAAAAATGTATTTTGCTATCCTATGCAATTAGTAAATATAATTATATTGTTAGTTGCAATTTATCATTTTAATTATTTTGCAGCTTCCCGGTCTGTGACCCCATTAGAAAAGAAATGTGTCCCATTTTTGGGTTGCAACCAGCCAGCTGAGAGCCGGCCCAGACTACTAGTCCACAAAGATTAATTATTAAAAAGATTAATTATTTAGTTTTTTTATAGCATGAATGTGTTGGCTAATGCATCATTTCTTTAGGAACGCTAATAACAAAGTCAAAACTGTACACAAAAACATTTTTCAGACATGTTTTTCATTTTTAATCCCCTCAATTACTCATGAGAGAGCATGAAAGTCTCCAAAAATTGGTCTGAGATTGCCTTCACAAAAATAAAATTTCGGGTTGCTCTGCTCATGAACACTTATTATTTGTTGTTTTATTAAAATGATGTGTTTAAAATGACAGAAACTAAATCTTACCTCATGAATATTAGGTTACGCACAATTAATTTAACATGATCTTTTACTGTTTTGACAAGTATTACACAGAGATTAGGAGATGAACATCCACCATGGTCAGTCCTGGGATTTTAAAATGCACATAAACAACACATAAAAAGCCTGAATAAAAAGCTCCTATTTCTTTTCAGCCTTCCCCTGCTTGATTATTTGGAAACAAAGTGACCTTCGACTGCAATTCTCATGCTTTGTGTGTCCGGCTCCCACTTCATTTCCATAATTGTCTAGACATCTGATTAGGTGAGAGCAGTTCGCCACCTGAAAGCGGCACAATAGAGTTATCTCCTTTACAAATCCTGCTCTGTGAGAAACGGTGACTCAGTCAAAGACGTATGTGCTTCTCTCATCACATCTATAGCGGACTCTCTCCCGTGATTGACCACGGAGGATCCATTATTCTCCAGTTTTCTCTCACCACACTATTCACACAGTTCATTCTCTCAGCCAGACAAAACTGAGCTGATAAGGGCACCAGTGGACATTGAAGAAAAGGTGGTTCGGTTACTTTGACTGTGTTTGCTCTCTCTCAGTCAATGTCGATGTCTGGAGCCTATCCCGAGCGATATGCAAAAACGAGCCATATCTGTTGTGTTATCTGCTCCTTTACTGTGTGAATATGGGAAAATCTTTACAACCTAGTTTGGTTTCCACCTTATCAGAACCGAACGATCATACGCCCGTTTTCTAATACCGATGCAACTGCCTTACTGACTCGTGAAGCGCTATTTATGCATATTATCTAATAAATAATTGGAAACACTTTGCAGTACGTTTTCAATGCATTTTTAATTAGTTAATGCATTAGATATGACCTAATAATGAACAAATTAAGAATTATTTTAAAATGTTTGAATTATTATTTTGTATTTTATTTAAATGTAGGTTAAAAGTGAAGTATGTCGTTTCTGCGACACTAGTGGCCCCTATAGTGGAATTATTAAACAAACTTGCAAAAGCCCTTTTTTGCGTATCGTGCCTCCCCGAACTCAAACATCACAAACGCAGCTCTTACGGGAGCTTATGAAGGCATGCCTCAACAGGTAAATGTAGGTGCATTCAAAATAAGGTGCAACATATTAGGAATACTTTTAGCTGAGTTGCTATGTGTCATGAGTAAGCAACTTAATAAGCTACCACTCACTTATAATAAACCCATTCAACGTATCTGCACCGGGCGCATTATGACGTGTCAATTGTTTGAGGCGGTCTACAATGGACACTAGGGGTGTTGAAATTAATAGTTTCTACGATGCATCGCGATGCAGACGAGGACGATTCGGTATCGGTTCAGTAATAGACCATAACCGGTTATACTGACGCTTTTCTGACGTCATTTGTCGCGTATGTTCCTTGTCACGGTAGCATACACTGGCAGAGGGAGGCGAGACGCGAGTGCGAGTAATTAAAAATGCTCCAACTACTTTAAAAGCCGACATCTGGGCCCATTTCAGCTTTTATACAACCTGGTAAGCACGACCTGGAGAAGACGCACGCTGTGTGCGCTCATGTCACGCACACATAGAGCTGATTTAAGTATCCGCACCCGATGGTCAAATTACAATTATTCTGTGTTGTTACGCGTGATTATAAATGGATGATCGTCACCTTCAAGAGTGGACTCGGCGACGGCTGATGCGCGCATCTCTATGGTAACATTATACACTGATGAATGAGCGCTGCTTTTAAATGAGCATTTCTTTAAAACAAAATTGAATTGACAGAATTTCAAGAATTTTCTCCCTTGAAACTTAAACTGGAATGTCACTGTTTCTGTCACTGCGACTTCCCGAACAGGCGAACACACACACACACAAACACACACACACACACACACGTGCACGGACACATCACTTTTGAAGTAAAATTTAAAATTGAGGATGCAGTGCATCGTAATGCATCGCGATATCGAATTGAAATGAACCGATGACATGATAATCGTAATCGAACCGAACCGTGAGACCAGTGTAGGTTCACACCCCTAATGGACACATCAAAATAAACATTATAAACTGGTATATTCGTCTTTCTGAATCGGCGCATGATGATGCTGTATGGTAACTGTAACTGAAGTTGAACGTCCTTTCCAATGTAGCACGGCAATCGTGGTCCAATACCAGCTAAACACCCTCTGGCTCCGCAAGCTACAGTAGCCACGCCCCAAACTCACAGTATTGGTTGAGCTGGAAAGAGATTGACAGATCTGAGCAAGAAATGTGTTTTGGAGGAGGCGTGGCTTTGGAGACGCTCTGAAGGGAGGATGGGATCTCATGCTATCAAAGCTAACTTGCTAATGCTAGCCTCTCTGAAATTGCCTACACTACCGTTAAGTGTTACCAAATAATTAATTTGCATAAAACAAACTATGAAGAGTTATTAGTTTGCACTGGTTGAGTAAAAGCTTCTTAAAGGTCCCATTTTGTACAACTTTCTGAAGTTTTATTTTAGGTTTTGATGTCCTTAAGAATATATATTTGCGGTATAAGTACCAAAAAACCATATCAATATATTTTTACAGCTCCTTTCTCAGGAGCTCTGCCTGAGTGACCCACCATTGGTGACTAAGTAGTTCTGACATCACAAATATACGGAAGTCACAACGGCTCGTGAAAAAGCACAGCTACTTTATGCAGGCTGTGTGCATTTGTCTGTGGATCGACTGTTTTGAAACTTAAATGGTAGTTTCATAGAGCCTAGACCTCTGTTATCATGAAAAAAGCCCGAAAATTTCAGTTTTGACAATATGGGACCTTTAAATGTTCTTGCTTTCCACCATCTTTCACATAGACACAATTTCGGTATCACTGAGAAATTTGAATTTCTTATCGCTAAATAGGACTTTGTTTGGTCAGTTATGTGCATTTACAGTAACGCTCAAAAGTTTGGGGTCGGGAAGATCTTTTTAAAATAAGTCTTTTATGTTCATCAACACTGCATTTATTTGTTCAAAAATACAGTAAAAACAGTAATACAGTTAAATAACTGTTTTATAATTTTAAATATTTAAAAATGTAGTCTATTCTTGTGATGGCAAAGCTGAATTTTTAGTTCAGTTTTCAGTCTCACATGATCCTTCAGAAATTATCATTATATGTTGATTTGCTGCTCTAGCAACATTCTTATTATAATCAATGTAGAAAACTTTTTTTCAGGATTCTTCGATGAACAGAAAGTAAAAAAAAATATGGTAAAGTACGGTAAAAAAAAAGTATTATAACTCAAAGTTATGATATTTTTGACTCGGAATGCAATGCTATTTCTATGAAGGACATTTGATAATGTATCCCCTGTAAAACCCCCTTGCAGAACCTTTCATGAGAGGACGTGTAAAGCATAACTCTAGATATCTATCTGTGCAACAGTCAACAGTGAAAGGCAAAACACAGTCCTGAGGGGTTGCTCATGAAATGAAAGTGGCAGCCATCCTGTATAGGACTGTATTAAAATTCAGTAGGCAGTCAGAGTGCCAGCATTCATTTTAAATCTCAGAATATCCTGAAAGTTAAACACTCGACCTGATGCACACTGACTGACACTGAGAAAAATACTGCTGGAACGCTCTAGCTATTTCACTTGTAAAGAGAGTAAATTTGACTGATTTTTGGGCTATTATGTTTAAGTCTAGACATATTTCTCTGAAAATGTTCAATTGGTACATTTCAGTACAGTGCTAAAATTGCTACTATGCTGTAAATAAAAGCCAACGCTATGTGTATAGCTAATCGAGCGAGCTAGCCGTCTAGACAAGATTTAAAGACATTATTACGCGTTCTGACAAATAGTTGAGCTAGCATAGTTAGAAATGTTTGCATTACATAAAATACAAGATTTTATGTAGATAATAGCCATCAATGCAACAGCCTCTGTAATGGGGTTTCACACAATTATAGGTCTTTTTTGATTTGCCACATTGACTTAATCTTTAGTCCAGTAAATTTGGCAGTCAATGAGTTTTCGGCCCACTCAGAACTGGAATATGAGAAAACCCATTAACTCCCAAAACACTGGGAAGTCTTAATCACTTTGTACTTGAATCTGAAAGTCATTACAACTGTTCCAACATCAGTCAACAAGACCAGACCATGATAATGATAATTACAGTCATTTGCAATGGTGCAGAGTGAATACCATATTGTTCAGTGTATAAAGGCTGTCTGTAAATTGGTCCAGATCACTTTTGAGTGACAAAGGGTTATTGTGCGGCTTCAATCACAGTCTGTTTCACAAGATGTGGCTCGGTTGGAGATTATAATGTGCAATGAGAGCTTTCCTCACAGTTATCGACTTGGCTTCAAGCTTCAGCCTGTTATATATAAAATATTCTGTGTTTTAAAGAATGATGGACCATGTAAAATAAATATATATCCATTCACTCCAGCTCTTATAGATTTTGCATTCTCTGGCACATGGGATTAGATTGTAATTGGCAGGCTTATGAATATTCATTCAGTGAGGAAATGGGTTATAATGAAGTTGAGAGATTGTGCTAATCAGTGTAATTATATGCATGGTATCCACTAAACTGCAAGGCACACCTTCAACGAAGAGGTAATTAAAGTAGTTGAAAAAGAACAGTTTGCTCTAACAGGAAAAACTTAGAGACGAAAACAACTCTGTGCAGACGACTTCCCTCTATACTGTGGGCATTAATCATGATTAAAAGCATCATAAAGGGTTTTGTAGCTCTAATTTCTTGCTATGTAAATGGGCACTGGCTGCAGAGAACCTGGAGGTGTAAAATACATTTATGTTTGGTCCCTTTGGTTTCATAACAAAGTGTTTCTTACATTTTCTACAAATGTCAACTTCCTTTTCATTATGCAAAAGGCGAGAGAGAGTTTAATTTCTGAAAGTCTACAGTTCAAGAAACTCCCAGCTTCGGCTCCTGAGAGTTTGAAGGTCTTCCAATCATTAATCATGAGGGTAAGACTGTATTACTTCAAAAGTTTGTGGTCAGTACATTTTTTTAATGAAATAAATTAATTTCATTCAGCAAGTAACCATTATATTGATCAAAAGGGACAGTACAGGCATTTATAATGTTACAAAAGATTTCAAATGCTGCTCTTTTTTCTTAGAAAAGTATATTAGAATGATTTCTGAAGGATCATGTGACACTGAAGACTGGTGTAATGATGCTGAAAATTCAACTTTGCCATCGCATGAATAAACTACTTTTAATTTAAATATATTTTTTAAAAACAGTTATTTCAAATTTTTATAATATATTTTACAGTATTACTGTTTTTTCCCTGTATTTTTGTATAAATGCAGCCTTGTTTTTTTTTTTTTACTTACCGACCCCAAATTTGAACAGTAGTGTACATTACATAAGTTACTGTGATATCTGTGTGAAAAATGACAGTAAATTTAATTGACAAGTAATAAGAGTGTAGAATGTTTCCAACACATTTATAAGATCTATTTAACTTTTGAAGGTGACTTAGAAAAAATTTAAAATTAAAACACAAGTGATAAATCATATGGCGTCAGTAATATTAAAATTCTTAAAATATACAATGTGGTTTAACTCTTTAACAGACAGGTAAATCCTACCTTTATTTAATAACAGCTAAACTAAACCTGTTGGAAAAAAATCTGTAACATATCTGACTACATCTAATAATATATTCAAAAGCTAAACATCATGCATTTAAGATCTAGCATATATAAGCTAAATGATCAAAATATAGCAATGTGTAATCCACCTTTTAAACATGGTAGGTTGTAAAAAGCTGAATACATGCAAATAAACAAATGACTGACTTTTGACTTGAATTTTGTCCCCTGCCATACATACAAGTACTACATGCTGCAATGACAAGACGTGAAACATAACAGGGAAAACCAGTTATGGTAAAGTATTGTGATGTTCTCAATATAGATTCAGAGAATCCGCAAGCAATAATATTTAAGCAATGCTTAAAAATATGCATCACAGTTTATTAGAAAACTTTGATTATCACAAGGAAAAATAATAATTATATCTTACCGTTATCCAAGTATGGAAAACATCTCTCAATAATCTCTCTCTTCTATTTGCATGTGCGCATATGGAGAGATTCTGACACATTATCAGGATGCTTACAGTTTGTGCATCACAGTCACGCTCGAGAGCAGCTCCACCAAAACAAGCAGGAGAAGGCAGGGTACGATCCTTAGGGAAAATCATGTTTTTTCTAGTCTCAGAGTGTATGACGATTGGATTTTTTTATTGAATGCAGAATATCTCTTGAAATAGGGGAAAATATGACTAATCTTATGAATGCAGAGATCGAAGAGATGGATGGCTGTGATGAAATACGCCTGTCCGGATGAGGTCAGTTCATGAAAATATTTATATGCTATGAAACTGAAATTCTGCATGCAGACTCAGAATATCTATGACATTTACAGTGTTGTTTCACATATTTAATGAAGGGGTCATACAACAAGGTCTCAAGCTACACATCCTTTGCCACCGGCGTTGACAATTAAGCTCCCTTTAAATGTTGTGCTGCCTTTGCCTCGGGTGCTACAGAGAAAGCTGTCAGGCCTGTTTACAGAGCCAGTTCAAAATCAATTCTACAAGGTGTGAGAATGCTGTGCGAGTACATCTCTACAACACTTGTGGAATCTCAGAAGAAAAACTCTTCTCAAGTCAAATCCCCAAAAGTTTAAAAGGATCTCCAAAAGATACGCTGCATCTTATTTTGAAAGTCTAAAAAATTCCCACTAGAATTGTACCAATGCCATGCAGTCTAAGAAGTTAGCTAATCTACTCATCTCATTACTGAATCTAAACAATAATCTCAAAAAGCTATATTTTAAGTTCTATTATAATTTTTGTGCTTCGATTATTATATGCCGTTCAGATGTTTTATTTAAAGAAGTTTCTTATGCTTACCAATATAGTAAAAAAACAGTAATATTGTGAAATATTATTACAATTTAAAATAAATGTTTTCCGTTTAAATATATTTTAAAATATAATTTATTCCTGTGATGTCAAAGCTGAATTTTCAGCATCATTGCTCCAGTCTTCAGTGTCACATGATCCTTCAGAAATCATTCTAATATGATGATTTGATGCTCAAGAAACATTTCTGATTATTATATAAACAGTTGTGCTGCCTAATATTTTTGTGAAAACTGCGATACATTTTATTTCAAGGTTCTTTGTTGAATAGAAAGTTCAAAAGAACAGCATTTATTTGAAATAGAAACCTTTTGTAACATTATAAATGTCTTTACTGTTACTTTTGATTCATGTTAAAGTACCAATTTCTTTACAAAAAATATTACTGACCACAAAGTTATGAACAGTAGTTTATACATACTGTATGTATTGTATGATCCCTGGCAATTCTCCTTAACAATGCCTACTGGTACCGTCAACCTAACTTTGTTAAACTGAACAAGAAAGTTCTCAAACAGAACCCAGACAGTGTTTGAAAAGAGCATGTTGGTTTTGCTGGATGGGTCGTTGCCAATTCTGTGAAGCACGGCGGCAATCCATTTCAAGTATTTTATCCTTCACTTTCCTCAGAATCTCAGCTCAAAATGAAAATTCACACTTCAGTTTAACTGTACTTCACGGCTGCTTTCTAGGGCAATAAAGTTAAGAGCCAAATAAAACTCCTCAAAACATTTTAGAGACAGGCCTGTTGAATCTAATAAAGTGCAACTAACTTCAAAAGTTACTCTACCACAACATAAAAGCAGATTAATGGTACAAATGCTGGATGCTTATGTGTAAATCTGATGTGTGCACTAAGAACAATCAGAACACAAAGCCAATGATCCACTTTTAAGCCAAAGATCCACTTTTAAGATAACACTTGCCTTCTCTGCTCATTTTGTCTTTGAGGGAGGAAAAGGGGTCAATATGCAGTTTTGGAGTAACAAATAGATTTTGTTGTACTTGTATGGAAAATAGGGTCACTCCAAAGTTTCCAAGCTGTTATCTAGAGAGACAAAAGCTTTCTGCACAACAGCCGATTTGGTTCATGCTACTCCTGAGGACAAAAGGATATAGTGTTTAGACGGGGTGGCGGTGCGCGTTCAATGCCCTGGAAAGTTTGCTGCACCAAGCAGCTTTGGGTTAAGCTAACGCAGGCACCGAAGTTACAGATATTGGCAGAG
The DNA here is from genome assembly GCA_030770095.1 of Gila robusta. Classification (NCBI taxonomy): domain Eukaryota; kingdom Metazoa; phylum Chordata; class Actinopteri; order Cypriniformes; family Leuciscidae; genus Gila; species Gila robusta. The sequence continues at coordinate 3,895,243 of JAVALU010000805.1, read as the reverse complement.
TCTATACAGTAAATATCAATGGGATTCTTGAGCAAGATAATAAATCAAAAAGACATGGCTATTTGAAAGCAAGTCAATAATAAATATGAGACTACAGTAGATTCAATAATCAGCAACCCAATGGCCCAGGTTATGGAATCATTTCCACCTCAAAGTAAATGCTACTTCATTTCTCGTAAATGCTGTATATCTACCAATTTTGACTTAACATCTCACAAATTCTTAATTTTATCTCACAATGTAATTTTATATATTTCAAAGTGACTGTTTCTCATAAATGTGAATCTTGCTATTTGACTTTTTATCTTGAATAGTGCCTTTGTAACTCACCGTATGACTTTTTTACTGTAAGGTGAAAGATGTAGAGTCTGGGGCTGGAAAACCGTAGGCTGAGATGCCTCCTACCTGAGCTGTCATTGTCCTTAGTTTTTTCATAGTTCTTATATATCTTTTCCACTCCTTCACCAGCAATCAGACCACATATACCAGAGGGTATTATGCAATACTACTGACACCATTCCTCTACAGAGTGAAGATTACAGCAACTAATTAGTCTAAGTTCCAGAATCTAAGCAAAAAAAAGCATTGTGAAAAGGAAAAAGCAAGTACAATGTGAGGAAAAGGTGCCATCGAAAGTTTCCTTCTCTGAAAAAGCAAAATACTAAATGAGGGCATCAGAGAAGTTCAAGCAAGCCAACCCTGACAGCTGAGCAAGTGGGGTCAGCGCTTTGATGGGCAGTTATGACAGAAAAAAATAAAAATCAAGGGAAAAGAACTATTTGCAGGCTGAGATTTACACCCGGTGGAATTTAAACCTGCAGGAGAGGTTTTAAATCAGACTTCAGAGCACTTAAAAATCCACATCTCCATCTCAAAAACACTTTCTGAGAACTAGTGAGCCGTTGCAGCTCACATCACAGGAATATCTTTGTGAGCTTGAACTTGAAACTCGGATATGGGTTTGAAAAAATGAGAAAAATCTTCACTGTTCAATGTGTGGATCCCCAGCGGGGTTGTGCATCATATAGAATTAAATCAATATTGAATTAAATTGAGGTATAGCAAACAGGATGCAAAATTGCAGTTTGAACATGTATGATTTGTATTTGAAATGTAAAATGTACAACTGAAAATTCAAACAAATTCAAATAACTATTTGTTTTGAATGTTGGCTAGACAGACAGACAGATAGACACAAATAATGAAAGAACAACAGACAGATAGACAAAGAGACAGACAGAAAGACAGATACAATGACAGACAGACAGAGCCGTTTCCATAACATAGGTTTTTGATTAGAAATAAATCAATCCCAAGAATCTTAGGCAGTCTGTGGGGATTCAACTTCATTCCTTTAACTTCCCGATAGGATGTTCAATATGTTCCACTGGTAACACCTGGAAAAGACTGGCTTGATGGATCAGATGTTATTTGAATTCTCCACTGACTACAAAACCATCCCGCCAATCTGTCTTTGAGAGGAAGCTCAAGGCAATGCATGTGGACACCAGCAAAAACGTCCACATTTTGGTTCTACCCCAACAAGTATGCCTACATAGCAGTTGGTTAACACTCCAACACGGAGAAGGTGTTGAGTAGCCCAGAGGAACCCAAGGGAGCCGTGCTGTGAAAGAAAGGCCAGAGCAGACTGAACTGTCTGACGTGGCTCAGATCTCTCAGTGCAGCGAGCTGTTAGCGATGTGCAAGTGTAATGGCTTCTTTTTCAATGCTGTCGTCTGCTAAGGGAACAATAGCAGTTCAGATGATTCCAAAGGCCTGAACAAACCAATCAGGAAGCCCACCTTTGGTACCGCACCCACGGTCAACTAGACAAAGCAGGGAACAGGACGGTGGCCAAATTGGAGTCCATAATGAACAGTGTGGCATCTTAGAGGACCTTTAGCCAGGGTTTATTCCAGCATGGTGCTCTAAGAAGCGCTACAGGGGATTCTTCTTGTCTGGTGCCAACAGGCTGTATACTGCCATCTGTGCACCTGCACGGTCCCACTGGCAATGAGGAGGAAGGACATTGGACAAGGTTACTTACTTCAATTCATTGACCCAATAATGATTTCATACTTTTTGCTTAGCAATTATTGTATTACATTGGCTGACGGCACTGTATAGTGAGAATTCAAGAACAAATATGTCTACCAATCTATAGGGTAGGGCTGGGTAAAAATTAGGATTTTTCGAATTGACCTATGGCTAAGCCACGCCCCCAAACACGATGAGCCAATCACAGTGCGCATAACTACCCAAATACACTCGGACATTCTCTGCTTCCTCGTACATTGAAATGCATTGCAGTTAGTCAGTTTTCATTCGTTTTTATGTTTTTTCTTGTCATTTTAAGTTTAAAATTGTCAAACGGTTAGCATGGGCTACATGTAAGATATCCCGAGAGGCTGGGTGACGCTGTGTATTTTTTACCCTTTCCCAAGCCACATCTCAACCGAGATAAGTGTCTGGATTAAGTTATGCGGTAGACCACAACACCAACTAAACGTGGATAAATTAAACAAGGATGTCTACATCTGTTCTAAGATAAGTCAACAACGTATTTGAACGTTATCTTTAACATCTCTAACGTAACGTTAGGCTAACATTAGAAAATGTTAACGTTAGCTTCTAGCTGCGTTGTACATCATGTCACTTAGCTTCATTAACGTATCTGTAAATAACCGAGATAACAAATGTTAGCAATGTTGTGCTGAATGATTCATGTAAATACTGTAGCACCAAACTAACAGAGAGGTACTCTTGGTAAAGATGGTAAAAACGCTTGTCCTGGAAACGTATGCAACTTAGACCTGTACATATTTAATTTGATCATGAACCATTAATTACATATTGAAGCACAACATTTTAGACAACTTTCTACCAAAATATAATCTATATAATCTTTCCATCTCCAAAAATCATCAATTGCCTCCTGTGAAATGTCTCCTACTGTGACAGCTGCCGAGTGAGTGGAGGGGGCGTGGCTTAGCCATAGGTCAATTCTTTATTTGAATGATGTCGGTATCAATTCTTAAAGCCCCATGATCGATGTTGTACTCTATGCCAATGTTTCGTGCTGAATCAAATCATATTTTATGTGAACTTGCAGTAGCAATTGAATGTGATGAGATAAAAAGGATATGTACTGCAAAATTATTACTTAACTCTATTATGCTGTCCTTGTGGGACGCAAGCAATGACATGAGTCATTTGTTCATGAACAGTAGTCAGGACTACATTGGCCATCAGTGGTCTGATTCATGAAGAAATCAAGCTTATGAACCAGATTTGTTTAGTGAATCAATGCATAGGCTATAGCAAAAACAGTGTGGTCTGATTTATGCAAATTTATGCAAATGACTCATATGAACAGGTTCCTTTAAAAAATATAAACTACTTATTTTTATTTAATGGACAATCTAAGAGGCTGACCAGGTTTGTATTTTACTGTAACTTTTATCCTGTGTGACAATTAAAATAGTTTATTAATCTTTGAGTCAATCAAAAAACATACAGTGAAACCAGTGTAGCCCAATTCACATACAAATTATTCCTTGATTTGGTCCTTTCAATTAATCATTTAAAAAAACTCAAAGTTTTCATTTGACTCATTCAGAGCATTTACTAAATCAATATCAATTTATCATCACTTTCAGTGATGGGATATTTTATTGGATGGATGAATTATAATAGAGAATTTCTTTTAAAATAGGTACCCAAATGAATCAGAATCAATTAATTGGGAAATGTGAATTGAACCCCAGTCCTATCAGATTTACCAAAAACAATTTGATTATTGATATCGGTCTCGTCACTGCAGGAATCCTTGCTCTTTTTGCTCTCAAGAGGAGAAAAACTTTGTATCCGAAGATGTATGTGGCGACGACATCCTGACAAACCATGCACAAAATGATGACACATATTTGCTCTGGAGCCTCCCAAAGCCCAGAACAATCTGAAATGCAGGAGGTATGAAGGCCACGTCCCAAAGTACAGCAACAGGTGCATCTCCAGGCCTGTCCATCTGTTTGCCAGCCATGCCTCTCTCTAAACCCCCAGGACTCGCAAATGACTGAATCTCATTACAAAACCCTGCAAACACGCTGAATGGAAGAGACACAGAATCATTTTAGCGATTAAACTGGACTATAAATTTCATGAACCAGTCACAAAGTTATATGGTTATTTCACAACATCTTTGGGCGTTTGATTGGAACAATGATGTTTAAAATAGATCCAATCTTTCATGGTTTATGAGCTACATTAGAGGACACAGTTTCAATGTTTCTGAAAAGAATCAAATGTGCTGCTGGGCATTCAAAGGAAAAACCTTAGAGTTGCACAGCATAAATGTTTCTGACCGGGTAGTTATTTTAACTCAGTTGTAGGAACTAGCCACCAGGATGATCCCCTGAGAACTAAATGCTCCCCTATAGGGCCATTCCTGGTTGCATTCGCACCAGTAAGAGCTCTGAAGTGACGTAAGCCGACCAACATCAACATCATTTACAGTAAGTGTGGCACTCCACGATGTCAAAAACTAGAGTAAAGGTTGAGAAGAGCCTGGATTTCAGCATCGGTTCATCTATCGCTGTTTTCCATGTTCGTGGAGTAAAACCGTTTGTTTACATGGCTTTAAAAAAAGGTGGGTGCCGGTGTTTCGTATGACATCCGTTCAGCCATTCAACATACACTTATGTCATGGGTAGTTCATATTGTGCTGGGTTACACCCTACTCTGAAGTAAGAGCTAATTTAGTCCCTCCCAAATGGTGTTCCTAAAAACGTTCCTAGTTCCTGTGCTCCGAACATGCCAAAAAAAAAAAACAGTACTTTGGCCAATAGTTAGAGGAACTATGAAAACATCCTTGCGAAAGCCCCTATAGTCGTAGCATCTACTCCCCAAAATCACGGGTGCAAATTACAGGGAGTTTTGGGTGGTCTGACCCTCCTAATAAAGGATTGCAAATGAAAGTTAGGGTCTTAAAAATAAGAAACTAAACAGTTTTAATTGTACATACTGCAAATTGTACAAAATGTAAAATACCTTTCAAAAGATTGGGGTCAATAAGATTTTTTTGTTGTTGAAAGATATCAATACTTTTATTTTTGTTTAAATGAATGCTGTTCTTTTGAACTTACTATTCATCAAAGAATCAGTTTTTAGAAAAAAAAAAAAGGTAACACTTTAGTTTAGGGTCCAATTCTCACTATTAACTAGTTACTAGGATATTGGCTGTTTATTAGTACTTATAAAGCACATATTAATGCCTTATTCTGTATGACCATTTTCTACATTCCTTAATCAGACCCAATACCTAGAACTAAACAACTATCTTACTAACTATTAATAAACAGTAATTAGGAGTTTATTGAGGCAAAAGTCGTTGTTAACTGTTAGTTAATAGTGAGAATTGGACCCTAATCTAAAGTGTGACCTAAACTGTTTTCACCATTGATAATAAAAATAAATGTTTCTTGAGCACAAAATCAGCACATTAGAATGATTTATGAAGGACCAATAAGACTGAAGATTGGAGTTGTTTTTGCAGTAAAATTCTATGGAGGATATCTGTGTTTGGACAGTTTTAAATGCGATTTTATGAATGATATAAAAATACATTAAAGGATTAGTTCACTTTAAAATGAAAATTACCCCATGATTTACTCATCCTCAAGCCATCCTAGGTGTATATGACTTATTCGTGTATACGATTTCTTCTTTCAGACAAATGCAATCGGAGTTTTATTAATAAACACCCTGATGCTTCGAGCATTATTGTCATAGATCGCACCTCTGTGGCTCTCTCCGCTCATCCTAGAACACCTTCACCAGAGTATTGAACTGCATTTCCCACAAGCCCCGTTTCTAGGTCTAATTATCTGCACAGGTGTTCCCACTTCTCTCCTCTATATAAACTGCCTTCTGACTCACACACTTTGCGAAGTCTTGTTCTGCCCTGGCTAACATTACCAAGCGTTTATATACTGTCTTTTGATTCCCCGTGTACTGACCTGTGATTGTTTACCGACTCCCGTCTCCTTGTCTGCTGCCTGCCTTGACCTTTGCCTGTTATCGTTTGGATTTTGGATATTGCCGTCTGCCCTGATCTCTGCCTGGTATCGTTTATGCTCTTGGACTGCCTGCTACATTGTCTATGCTGTTTTCTGATTTCTGCCTGTTTGACTATCCTGAATAAACCACTGCAAATGGATCCGACTGTCTCTGACTCTGCATCACAGAAGACTTCGCCAACACAGGATCCAGCAGCTATGTATCGTCTTACTACTGAGGTTACATCTCAAGCGTCTGTTCTAGCTTCACACCAGCAACAACTCGTCAAGTTGACTGCGCTTACCGAACAGCTTGTGAGTTCCATGCAGACACTCACCGCACGTACCGCCGCACCAGCTACTGCCGCGGCAGCTTCGGATCAACCCATTCCCAGTGTTAGTAATCCATCCAACAATCCTCGCCTATCCCTTCCAGACAAATATGATGGATGTCCCTCCAGATGTAAAGGATTTCTGTTGCAATGCTCGATCTTTATCAATCAACAACCACAGTTTTACCGCACTGACGATAGTCGCGTATCATTCATTTGCTCACTGCTGACCGGAAGAGCTCTGGAGTGGGCAACGGCACTTTGGGAGGGTGGTCATCTATCATTTCCATCATATAACAGTTTCCTTCAACAGTTCAGAGATGTGTTCGAACATCCCGCCGGTGGAAAGGAACCGGGCGAACTTCTGCTTTCGCTACGTCAGGGCGGATCTTCGGCTGCAGATTACACTCTCTCGTTCCGCACACTAGCCGCACAAACTGGCTGGGTGGATGGTCCGCTGAAATTACTCTATCGCAAGGGTCTCAATGTTGATCTACAGGGGGAATTGGCATGTCGGGATGAAGGGAAATCACTCAATCAGCTCATGGATCTGTCCATTCGTCTTGACAATTTGATGCGAGCTCGGCGAGCTCCGCAGATGCACAGATTCACTGAATATCCAGCCGTTAGTCAAGAAACCGAACCCATGCAGATCGGCTACACTCGCCTAACGCCCGAAGAGAGAGAGAGAAGATTACGCAATCACTTATGCTTGTACTGTGGACAATCCGGGCACATGAGGGCAACCTGTCCTAAGCGACCCATCTCCCGAGATTCCGCTCCGGTGAGTTCTCATCTCAATTCTTCAAAATCCTTTGAACTTGATGTTACTCTGTGTTTTGATAATGAAACGGTTAATACCACCGCTTTAATAGACTCTGGAGCGGCAGGTAATTTCATTGATCTGTCTTTCGCGAGAACTCATCATCTTTCTCTTCTCCCATGTAAATCCCGGATGGCTGTGGCAGCATTAGACGGGCGCCCTTTGGGAACAGGAGAGATCCAATACATCTCTCAAGAAGTCACCTTACGCACCAGTACTCTTCATGCTGAACTCATTCAACTATTCACAATAGAATCCCCACGACACCCCATCATTCTTGGTTTACCCTGGCTGGAGAAGCACAATCCCGTAATTTCATGGACCGAGAAGCAAATAACCCAATGGTCTAAAGCCTGTCAAGAAGAATGTCTGCACTCTCTTATCAAAATCACTCCAAATGCCATCCACCCTGAGAGTCCCGATCTGCCGAAGATTCCTGTTCAGTATCACGATCTTTCTCTAGCCTTCAGTGAGAGCCGAGCCACTCAACTTCCTCCTCATCGATCCCATGATTGTGCTATTGATCTCATCCCAGGAGCCACTCCCACACGAGGAAGAATTTTTCCTCTCTCAAAGCCCGAATCCGAGGCCATGAAAACTTACATAGAGGAACAGCTTTCCAGAGGATTCATAAAACCATCCACCTCTCCTGCTTCAGCCGGATTCTTCTTCGTGAAAAAAAAAGATGGAGGATTGCGTCCCTGTATTGATTACCGCAGCCTCAATGAGATCACCGTTAAGTTTCGCTATCCTTTGCCTTTAGTTCCAGCTGCCCTTGAACAGCTACGTACCGCAAAGTACTTCACAAAGTTGGATTTGCGAAACGCCTACAATCTCATTCGGATCAGAGAGGGAGACGAGTGGAAAACAGCTTTTTCAACCACTACGGGGCACTATGAATATTACGTTATGCCGTTCGGGCTGGCCAACAGTCCTTCCGTGTTCCAGTCCTTTGTCAACGAGGTCTTCCGAGACATGCTCAATCAGAACCTCATCGTCTACATTGATGATATACTTATCTATTCTGAGACTTTTGAAGATCACGTGAGAGATGTAAGAGCAGTGCTGCAACGCCTCATTGAGAACCAACTGTACGCCAAACTACAAAAATGTGAGTTTCACCAAACACAGATTACCTTCCTGGGTTACATCATCAGTGCTGAGGGGGTAACCATGGACAGCGGCAAGGTACGAGCAGTTGTAAATTGGCCACAGCCCACCAATGTGAAGGAATTACAACGTTTCCTGGGCTTTGCCAACTTCTATCGTCGGTTCATTAGAAATTTCAGCATCACCACAGCACCTCTCACATCCCTACTTCAAGGTGGAGGACATCGGTTAAAGTGGTCATCTAAGAGTATTGCAGCATTTCTACAGCTCAAGGAGAAATTCACTACAGCCCCCATTCTGCATCACCCAGATCCTGAACGAGAGTTTATTGTGGAAGTAGACGCTTCCAATACAGGAATCGGGGCTATATTGTCACAACGGCATGGTAATCCAGCGAAACTTTTCCCCTGCGCCTATTATTCTCGCAAACTTACTCCAGCTGAACGCAACTATGATGTAGGTGACAGGGAACTTCTGGCAATGAAGGCAGCATTGGAAGAATGGCGGCATTGGTTGGAGGGAGCTCATCTGCCCTTCACGGTACTAACTGACCACCGTAACTTAGAATACATTAAGGCTGCCAAAAGACTGAACCCCAGACAGGCCAGGTGGTCCCTCTTCTTCACCAGATTTGATTTCAAGGTAACCTATCGCCCAGGCTCCAAGAATGGCAAGGCCGACTCTTTGTCTCGTCAGTTTGACAGCTCCCCTTGCCCTCTTTCATCTGATCCTATACTTCCCACGACACTTATTCTTGCTCCGGTACAGTGGGACATAATGACCGAAATTTCATCCGCACAGAGTGAGGAACAATCACCGCCTGAATGCCCCCCAGATCGTACCTACGTGCCTACCTGTCTCCGCACACGAGTATTACAATGGGTGCACAATACTCCCAGCGCAGGACATCCTGGGATCACAGCTACTACTCATCTTGTAATGAATCGTTTCTGGTGGCCGACGCTTCAGGCCGACGTGATAACCTTCGTGCATCAGTGCACCACTTGTAACATTTCCAAAGCATCCCATCAGAGACCGGCCGGATTACTTCAACCACTCCCTGTACCACAACGTCCATGGTCGCACATTGCTATTGACTTTATAACCGATCTACCTCCCTCACAGAACTATACGACCATTCTGACCGTGGTTGATCGATTCTCGAAGGCTTGCAGATTCATTCCGTTGGCCAAACTACCCACAGCCTTACAAACAGCAGAGGCTTTAGTGCAACAGGTTTTCAGACTGTACGGATTACCTGAGGATATCGTATCAGATAGGGGTCCCCAGTTCACCTCTCGGGTTTGGCATGCGTTATGTGGTCAGCTGAACATTAATGTCAGTTTGACGTCCGGCTATCATCCACAGTCCAACGGGCAAGTAGAGAGGTTAAATCAGGAGCTCACCCGCTTCCTACGTACATACTGTCATCAAAATCAACAGGATTGGAGCCGTTTCCTCATGTGGGCCGAGTACGCCCAGAATTCATTGCGCAAACCTTCTACTGGCCTCACCCCCTTCCAATGTGTGCTAGGTTATCAACCCCCTCTGTTTCCCTGGTCTGGGGAACCCACGGATCTCCCGGCCATTAACGCTTGGCTACAGAGAAGTGAGGAGACCTGGAATAATGCTCACGTACACCTTCAACGAGCAGTTCGCAGAGTCAGAGAACAGGCTGATCGTCACCGGAGAGGGGGACCCAACTACCTTCCGGGACAATGGGTATGGCTGTCATCCAGGGACCTCCGTCTTCGTCTTCCCAGCAAGAAGCTAAGTCCTAGGTACGTGGGTCCATTTAAGATTCTTAGACAAATTACACCAGTCTCATACCGTCTAGCATTGCCATCCACTTACCGCATATCTCCCACTTTTCATGTTTCATTGCTCAAACCTGCCGGAGTTCCGAGTGGAGAGAGGGACCAGGACGAGGCTGCGGAGGCAAGCTCCCCTCCTATCATCATCGAGGGCGAGGAGGCTTACCGTGTAAAGGAGATTCTCGACTCAAGACGCCGAGGCAGGGAGCTACAGTACCTGATCGACTGGGAGGGGTATGGTCCAGAAGAAAGATCCTGGGTTAAATCACAGGATATACTGGATCCCGCACTTACCACCGAGTTTCATCAAAACCACCCCACAAGACCTGCCCCCAGACCCCGTGGAAGACCTCGGCGCCGCACTGGTCCTCGCTTCCGGAGCCGCTCGCAGGAGGGGGGCTCTGTCATAGATCGCACCTCTGTGGCTCTCTCCGCTCATCCTAGAACACCTTCACCAGAGTATTGAACTGCATTTCCCACAAGCCCCGTATCTAGGTCTAATTATCTGCACAGGTGTTCCCACTTCTCTCCTCTATATAAACTGCCTTCTGACTCACACACTTTGCGAAGTCTTGTTCTGCCCTGGCTAACATTACCAAGCGTTTATATACTGTCTTTTGATTCCCCGTGTACTGACCTGTGATTGTTTACCGACTCCCGTCTCCTTGTCTGCTGCCTGCCTTGACCTTTGCCTGTTATCGTTTGGATTTTGGATATTGCCGTCTGCCCTGATCTCTGCCTGGTATCGTTTATGCTCTTGGACTGCCTGCTACATTGTCTATGCTGTTTTCTGATTTCTGCCTGTTTGACTATCCTGAATAAACCACTGCAAATGGATCCGACTGTCTCTGACTCTGCATCACAATTATGATGGCAGTGGATTGCAACCATTGCAACCATCAGATTGAAGCTCAAAAAAAGTGCATCCATTCATCATAAACAAACTCCACACGGCTCCGGGGGGTTAATAAAGGCCTTCTGAAGCAAAATGATGAGTTTGTGTAAGAAAAATATTCATATTTAAAACTTTATAAAGTAAAATAACTAGCTTCTGGCCAAACACACATACGGATTCGACTTAAGTCTAAGCGCAACTTATGCGATTAATGCAACGTACTGCTGATATTTACGCTACGCCATGACGCACTACGCTACTTCCGACGTCACAAGTTGCGCAAGTTGCGAAAGTAGACTGTGTATGGCTTATGGGCGTTTGGCAAGAAGCTAAAATTTTACTTTATAAAGTTTTAAATATGGACATTTTTCTTACACAAACTCATCGTTTTGCTTCAGAAGGCCTTTATGTGGAGTCTGTTTATGATGGATGTATTCACTTTTCTGAGCTTCAATCTGATGGTTGCAATCCACCGCCATTATCAACCTCGGAAGCGTCGGTGTTTATTAATATAACTCCGATTATATTTGTCTGAAAGAAGAAAGTCATATACACCTAGGATGGCTTGAGGGTGAGTAAATAATGGGCTCATCTTCATTTTAAATTGAACTACTCCTTTAACACAGTGTCCTAACTAGACACAACACGATAAGATTCCAGATCTGATGCGACTACAAGACACAGGAAATCAGAAGAGCGTGTGGACGGAATCTCTGCAAGCACTCGCAACAAAATGGATAAGTGCATAATCAAATTCATAAATATTACACCAATTTAACCGTAGTAAAAATGCACACTGAGTTACTGAAACAATCTGTCATAGAATATGTTCGTTCACATTGAGTTGACAGTTTGTATGTGTTTTTTTGTTTGTTTTGTTATTCTCACTTTTCTGTATGGATATAAAGGACACGCAAAACGATAATCAAGCTCACATTAGACGCTTTTAACATGTTGCATCTGCTTAGGACACGGTGTAAAATGTTGTTGCTGACCCCACTGAAAGTCATTTTTATAACTCATACACTAAAACAACAGGGACAAATCAAGCTTATTTGAGTTTTTCAAAAATATGAATTATATTTACATATTTTTTGCCTAGTAACTGCTGTTCATACTTTCATCTATAGTAGCAATGCACCACCCTGCAGTTAAATCCTCTGAAAACTCATACATATCAACTGATCCGTTCCCTGACCAACAGTAATTATCTCTCAGTGAACCAGCCCACTCAAAACTGAAACTTCTCCCTACCCGAACCATGAGCAATGAGCCTAGCCGAATCTATCCCTTCAGGAGTCACTGAACGGCACCATCACATGTAGAAGCACTGTGACCGTCCTTCGTCACCATGGCAACTACAGTACATTAACACAGTCTTTCAAAAGATTCACGATATAGTGGGCTGCAAGCAGGGCAGATTGGCTTTTCTTATAGAGGGAGCAATTGAGAAAATGGTTCTAAAGCCAGCAAACGTCGAGACTGTCTGGGTTGCTGTTGGGGATCTTTTGACTGGGCTGAGATCACAAGAGACATCGTCTCCTGGTGGTTTACTTAGGCCAGTTATTTATGAGGCCCAAAGCTAATGATCTAGCATTTGTCTTTGAAGTGAACCTCTTTGTTCAGAGCGGGGGGTAAAACGTCTGTGGGTCCTGCTTCCTCTGATGGACAAAGATTGACTAAATATTCAAATGTTTATCTCTTCATCTTCATCCAAAACTGTATCTTTTTTCATCTAGGTAATATAATGTGAAAAGAACATTCAGCCTTGGAGAACTTAAAGGGATAGTTCACCTCAAAAATGATGTACATACTCACCCCTTAATGTCATGCTAAAACTGTATTGAGGTTTCGTACAGATACTGTGAAGTGAAATTCCAGAACTTTCAAGGACTTTAAGCACTACTTTTTTGTGACACTAAAGACTGGAGTAACGATGCTGAAAATTCAGCTTTGCCATCACAGGAATAAATTATATTTGAAAATTACAGAACAGTTACTTTTAATTGTAATAACATTTCACAAAAAACACAATATAACTGTGTTACTGTATTTGTTGATCAAACAAATCCAGCCTTAGTGAGATTAAGAGATTTCTTAAAAACAAAAAACTTTAAAATCTTACCGAACCCGAACTTTTGAACGGTAGAAATCCTTTTTAGGGGGAACAAACCAAAATATCGATAATTCACAAATTCTTCACAGGGATTTATGCAAATTTGTCAAATAAAATGATCTAGAATGAATTAAATTCTGAAACCAACCTTTTCACAACCGTGTCGTTTTGACGTGAGAGCAGACGTTGTTGATTAATAATTTGTAAATAAAGTGGTAAATTATACTGTTTTTTTATTTGTTGCATAAACAAAGCACTCACGCCACTTCATAAAACTGAGGTTAAACCACTGGTGTCACATGGATTACTTTAATAATGTCTTTACTACTACTTCTGGGGCTTGAAAGTGGTAGTTGCGTAGGCTGTCAATGGTGGGACATAAAACTCTCAAATTTCATTAAAAAGATCTTCATTTGTGTTCCGAACGTGAAGATTAACGAATGTCTTACGGGTTTGGAACGACATGAGGGTAAGTAATTAATGACAGAGTTTTAATTTTTTGGTTAACCAAGGCAATAATCAAACACACAGTGAACATAAATGTGTAGAGCTGGGAATTCCGATTTATTTTAGTGAACAATTCATTTAAATGAACCACTTCACCTAATTAATAAAAATAATGTCTACTATTAAAAAGTCAAGCACATTTCATTACATTCTTTAGCTATAATGAAAAAATACAGTAAAATTGCTGGATAAGTTCACGTCACATTCAGTATTTATGTTATATTTAGCCCGGCTAATTGCACAAAACAGCATATGAAATGAGGACTTTGTTTCCTTTCTGATTGGCAGTGCTGACTTGAAAATAACAAGAGAGTTACCATGGCAACTAGACACATCTGCTTCTGCGATAAAAAATGTTGTGTACAAACAGAGCCACTAGTCTTGATCCCCCACTGTAATTTACCCTACTTGCTTTTTTCCATATAGAGCTTTGATTACAGGAATATAATTTTGCAGCTGATAATTACACATTTGCTAAAAAAAAAGCTAATTGGATGTATATTAGCCATACTACATCAGTTACTTAATGCAATGATTAAATGTATCCCAGAGAGCTTTCCTGCATTACGCTGCAAAACATAAGACATGGAAACTGTTGTTAGTTATAGCAATGATATCAAAATAGTTATAGGGAGACAAGGAAGAGTTTTTATGTTTAAAGGCACTAAATTACAACTTACACACTACTAAATGTTTTTGTATTGTACAATTATATAGGTGAAATATAAAACTGAATATTTACATAATCCTCCAACCAGGAGTAACAGTTGGAAGACGAATTGAATTAATAAGCTCATTTTACCTGACAGACTTCAATCTTTTAGACATACTGTAAATGATAAAGTTGACATGTACACTTGTTTACACTTTAAGTGAGAGAACAACAAATCTAAACAGTGCGCCTCGTGTCTGTGTTGTGCATGTCAAATAAAATCAGTCATAATAAATAAATGTAATTTCTTATGATTTTTGGTATAAGTATTTATTTACTAATCCATTCATTTAAATACAGTGTCTGAATGTTATTTGCATATAAAAATACCTATTATGTTATTTCTGGTTAGGAAGTATTGTTTTTCAATGGGAACTGTCAAGTTGGTTTGGGTTTTGGTTCATTTATGTTTTCATGTCTTTTAATTTGTAATTTTGCCTTAGTCATGTTTCCTGCTTCCTTCAAGTGATCCTGTCATGTGCTTCCCATGTTCATGTGTCTTGTTCTGATTGGTTCCCTTGTCTATGCGTCACATTCTCATTGGTTCATTGTTGATTATTCACAAGTGTGTCTTGTGTGTATAGGCCTCATGCTACCATTGTAGTCAAGTCATGCCAAGTCAAGTCTTTGTTTTGTATTTTTCTCACATTTGGATATAAATAAACTGCATTTGGGTTCGTCTACACTAGCCGCCATTGGACTACTTTACAGGAACATATTTTTACAGTTGTATCGGCGATTCTTTTGATTATTGAAGGGGTCATGACATGAGAAACCAAATTTGCCTCGATCTTTTGGTATATAAGAGGTCTTTGTACCATTAAAACTTACTGCACGTTTCATAGCTTAAGACGTCCTCCCCATTATAAACGAACAATTTATTTAATCAAGCTCTAAATACAGCTCGTTGTGGATCCATAGTATAAAGTAACGTCATGGTACGAAGTGACGTACCAGTCGTTTGCATATGACCGCCTCAAGCGCAAGACGACTACGCCTCATTTCGCATCATTGCACTGTAGTCGCGCGCACAGGTGTTCAGTCGACGTGCAGCGAGTGGAGATCGCGACGCTACGCAGACGTGCTGTTCACAAACAACATGTTTGAATACGCTGCCGAAAGATCCAGACGTCAGGGAAAAATGGATGCAGTTTATTTTTTGCGGACGTCCCAGTCAAGGCAGTGTTAATTTAAGCGTGTCTTCTCTACATTTCAAGGATGACTGTTTTGAGAACAAATCGCAGTAACTTTTGCTTAAAGATCAGGCCGAGCCGACTATTCTGGGCCCAACAACGACGGCGCAAACTGTAAGTAATGTATTTCATCTTAAAACTACTTTTTATGCATAAGCACTGACGTTAGCCAATCATAACAGTAGGCGTTAACACTGAACTCTTAAAGGGGAAACACCCCCAAAACAGACTGTTTGGATCAGAGGATGAGAAACAGGCTGGGAAAAGGTCATAAATCACTACATTTTAAAAGGTTTTTGTCCAAAAAACTATAGTAATAGTATAATTGCACCTAAGGAAGCATAATAATAAAAAATAAAAAAAAACATGTCATGACCCCTTTAAAATGTTTTTTGCACTAATTCATCAGAACACAGTTTTCTAATTACCTGGTACAATATGGCCACATCTTTCCATCTGTTGTGCTATCCGAGGAGTAAACATCATTATCTGATGTGATATGACACTTTCATTTCTGTCTGGCAGGTTTGTGATGTCACTCATTCATCACAAAGCAAGGCATAATACGACTGGCTGATGCTCAGGGGTCGCGTCTGCAACACAATCATACACGCAGTCGCAATGAGAAGATGTGATGGATGGCCCCTTTCATCACTCGTCGCTGGCCGACAGCTTGTGAAATTGTGCGCAAGACAAGATCCTGCTCCAGGCACGAGGGCCAGCTGTTCGGAGAGCATTAATCAGCACTATATAATCTAGTACGAATAATCTGAAGGATAGAGGCATGCTAGAGATGGTGTAGAGGATTTCGTGGCAACAAGGATTCACATAAATTCAACATTCATATGGCAACAAAAAGACAAATCAAACACAGGCAAACAAGTAATATACAGACTGAACAGAGGGGAAGACGCTCGATCAAATCATCTCTTGAGATTTATGTAGGCCACAGCGGAGTGTTCTCAATATTTCTTCAACTCTACACCCTCTCACTTCGGGCTCCGTCAGACAGAAGCATTATTCAGCATCTCAAAGTGAATCCTCCATCAAATGCAAAGACATTTATTCAGTGAATCCTGTTTCTAACTTTAGTTCCTAATGCAGCACAAAGCAAAAAGGATCCCGGAGAACTAGAGAGAAGAGCCCAGACGTATTTCAGAAGGAAGTAGAGTAGTTTTGGCTGGTGACTGAATTTTACAAGCTATCATACAAGCATGGTTTATCCATGAAGGAAATGTTCCTGGATCAATGTTCTTGTTGGTCTGGGACGGTTTAATGAAATGATACGATGTCCTGCCTGTCAACAAATATATTTCCATACTTCCACACGCCCAGCTCACGCAGACATCACACGCCATCAACGCTTTCTGTAAGACTGCAGAGTTGTAGACATACTGTCATTGAGTGCAGTAAACAAACAGCAGCCGTCTTTTACAGTTCCTCCTTAAAGGGATAGTTCACCCAAAAATGAAAACTCTGTCAGTAATTACTCTCCCTCATGTTGTTCAACCCCGTAAGACCTTCGTTCATCTTCGGAACACAAATTAAGATATTTTTGATTAAATCTGAGAGCTGGATCACTCCTCCATAGGCTTCTAAGGGATTGAAACTTGTTCCCCGAAAAGTTATTAAAGACATCGTTAAAATAGTCCAAGTGACAGTGACTCAATCTTAAGTTTATCAAGCGACGAGAATACTTTTTGTGCGCAAAAACAAACAAAAATAATGACTTTATTTCAACTATTCATTTCCTTCTCTGTGGGCCTCGAGTCAGTTAGCGTAGTGTGATAGCGTAGCGCTACGTCACACGTAGGCTCACTATTGGCCGACGCTGGTCATGTGTGTGATGCGTGTGACGTACAACACAGAAGCGCTGCACTGTTACACTAGTGAACTCACTCGAGGCCCACAGAGAAGGAAATGAAGAGTTGAAATAAAGTCGTTATTTTGGGGGTTTTTTGCACACAAAAAGTATTCTCATCGCTTGATAAACTTAAGATTGAGCCACTGTAGTCACTTGGACTATTTTAACGATGTCTTTAATAACTTTTCGGGGAACAAGTTTCAATCCCTTAGAAGCCTATGGAGGAGTGATCCAGCTCTCAGATTTCATCAAAAATATCTTAATTTGTGTTCCGAAGATGAACGAAGGTCTTACGGGGTTGAACAACATGAGGGAGAGTAATTACTGACAGAATTTACATTTTTGGGTGAACTATCCCTTTAACCAAAACAACGAGCTTACGCTGCGTTCATGCCATGTCATAACCGTAATTACAAGATGGCAACCCATGACGTTCTACCCGGAGCTGTTCAGGTCCTCAGACTCAGATTTATGCATTTCTATGTCAACACTATCAATGCTGAAATCTACTGCAGCAGTCAGGTGGTATAAGTAAGAGCTCTGTAAGTTGTTTACGCTCATTATTATTGTAATGTTTTGTGCTTTGAGACATCAGGTAATTTAACGCAGTCTCTCATGAGTTCATGTGTTTTGAAGGAGGCGTTGGAGACGCTCTGAAGGGAGGATGGGATCTCATGCTTTCAAAGCTAAATTGCTATTGCTAGCCTCTCCGAAATTGCCAACGGCCACATTTAAAAGGCAATCTCAATTCAAATCTGAATGCCGCACAAACCTGCTCGGCAAAATCACTATGACCAAGCAAAACTGTCCAACCGTTTAACATGATTTAGCTAAGTAGGACACTTTCCTGGATCAGCATCATTGTTCATCCCGGCACAGCAATCTAACTTGGCTAAATTTCATGAAATTTATATTATGTGAAACTTAATCCCACATTGCTACACAGTCTCTGTAATAATACTATATTTTATTTTACATAAAACTGTCTGCTAAATGACTGGATTTTTTATTGGGAATGCATTTTCATGAGTGCAGACTGCTTTTCTCAACACTGGTACTGGTCTAAGATTGAAAAAAAATGACCATGTAGGATTAAAGCGGACTAGCTCAGGCACTTGACTATTTGAATGGGTCAAAATGAGCTAGATGTCCAGAGGCACGGTCACACCACGGGACACCTGTGGAAAGCGGCGAGGCTGACTGCAGGTCTTTTATAAACCATGTTTCGTCTTGGAACATTAGATGGCAAAGACAGCAGCACCCCCACTTTCTCACAAAGCTCACATACGTTTCAGTATACACTCTTCCAGCAACATGACACTGAGAAGTTGTGTCTAAGAATGTACCAGCCATTCACGATCATTTGAGTTGTGCTACTCCCACTTTTTCAATTAAGTGTATCTGCTGCACTAAAGCAAAACAGTCAGAAATCTGAAGAAATCTGGCCAACTAGTCTTCAAGTGTGTACTGCAAAAGTTTGGATCTTCAGAACTGACCCCAGTATTTATTATTTTTGTGGAAACTGGGATACTTTTATTATTCAAGATTATTTGATGAACAGAAAGAACTGCATTTACAGTATTTGCACGCATTAGAAATCTCTTTAAAATTATGAATGTCTTTACTGTCACTTTAGATCAATTTAAAGGGGTCATGACATGGTTTTTGTTTTTTGTTTTATTATGTTCCCTTATAGTGGAGCGGCTAAGTGATATAATCGTTCAGTTTATGATACAAGCGTGAAAATTGGCATGAGCAGTCTCCATGGGTCACTTGACAAGAAAATTGTCCGAGCCACTTGAAATTTCAAGATGGCCGATATTTTTCAAGATGGCCGACACCTTAGTGGAGCAGTTGGTTTATTTGGTGATACAAGCATGAAAATTGGCATGAGCAGCCTCTGATGGTCACTAGACAATAAGCCACCCCCAGCTACTTGAAATTTCAAGATGGTGGCCATTTTTCAAGATGGCCACCACCTTAGTGGAGCAAATAGGCTTAAGAAATCATTTAGTTGGTGATACAAGCATGAAAATTGCTATGAGCTGTCTCAAAGGGTCATTTGACAAGAAACCACCCACAGCAACATAAAATTTCAAGATGGCAGCAATTTTTCAGGATTACTGCCGCCCGCCATGTGGATCTTTAAATGATACATGTTCTCATAGAAATCCATTGGGTTCCTCAAGAGACTCTGTCAAGAGAGGTAGTTTGACTGTGTTTTGTCTGACTCCTGACCCATGACCTGTCCAGTTTTGTAAAGCCTGGAGTTGCCTCCCACCGGCATAGCTCTCAGGGTTCATTGAGGTACACAAGCTCCCTTACCACGACAAGGTTACAGTCACAAGGGAGGTTTTTTTTTTTAAACTAACAGTTATTAAACATGTCAAATTAACACAGAGAGGTGGGGAAACAAAAATAAGATTAATAAATTAGCACAGTTGTGGTGCTGAACGGACAGTGCACCAAACAAAAAATTGAGCAATGACTAATACTGAATGTCAATAAAAACAGATCCAGAGGCAACAGCGACTCTGGCTGACACAGCCATGGAACCATGACAAACAGAAAGTATCTATGAGAAAATGTATCATTTAAAGATCCACATGGCGGGCGGCAGTAATCCTGAAAAATTGCCGCCATCTTGAAATTTTATGTTGAAATTTCAAGTGGCTCGGACAATTTTCTTGTCAAGTGACCCATGGAGACTGCTGGTGCCAATTTTCACGCTTGTATCATAAACTGAACGATTCTGCCAAACATAAGCACTTAGCCGCTCCACTATTAGGTGCAATTATACTATTACTATAGTTTTTTGGACAAAAACCTTTTAAAATGTAGTGATTTATGACCTTTTCCCAGCCAGTTTCTCATCCTCTGATTCAAACAGTCTGTTTTGGGGGTGTTTCCCCTTTAAGAGTTCAGTGTTAACGCCTACTGTTATGATTGGCTAACGTCAGTGCTTATGCATAAAAAGTAGTTTTAAGATGAAATACATTACTTACAGTTTGCGGCGTCGTTGTTGGGCCCAGAATAGTCGGCACGGCCTGATCTTTAAGCAAAAGTTTTCTGGCAAAGCTGCGATTTGTTCTCAAAATAGTCATCCTTGAAATGTAGAGAAGACACACTTAAATTAACACTGCCGTGACTGGGATGTCCGCAAAAAATAAACTGCATCCATTTTTCCCTGACGTCTGGATCTTTCGGCAGCGTATTCAAACATGTTCACAGCCAGGAACAGCACATCTGCGCGGCATCGCAAACTTCTTGTTAACAGACCCACTCGCTGCACGTCGACTGAACACCTGTGGGCGCCACAACGGTGCGATGATGCGAAATGAGGCGTAGTCGTCTTGAGCTTGAGGCGCAAACGACTGGTTCATATGCAAACGACTGGTATGTCACTTCGTACCGTGACGTCACTTCATACCATGGATCCACAACGAGCTGTATTTAGAGCTTGATTAAATAAATTGTTTGTTTATAATGGGGAGGACGTCTTAAGCTATGAAACTTGCAGGAAGTTTCACTTTCACTTGTCATGACCCCTTTAAAGAATCTTTGCTGAGTAAAATAATTAATTTCTTTCTCTTTAAAAAAAAAAAAATCAAACTGACCCCAAACTTTTAAATGGTATAGTGTACCTAGTTTGAACCACCAACCTTTTGATTACCAGCCCTGATAACCGTGCAACCCCTTCCAGAATCTCTTCTCAAATAGAGAATCACCTCCACACAGGTGATACAAAAACAAATTACCTAGCTTTCCACTGCAATGTCAGTGGATACAGAATCTTGTGCAGACCTTTCCCAGAAAAAAACACCTATATGCCAACAGCTGAATTGGGTGACACCTGCAAATGGAAACCTGGGCACCTCAGACACGGGGTGATGCTCCTCTATTGTGTGGCTAGCTGGATGCTGAGAAGAGAGGTGAAAATTCATTAAAGAAATAAAGAGTTGATAATAGCATGACTCGACACCCCGAGGGACGCGCACAGTCACACCCGTACGAGAGTGGAGACGGATCACAGCAGCATTGAGAATTGCCCACAGTGGCACATTTCTTTAACCTCATATTCACTTGTGGAAGCAATGGATCTTCATTTAAGCAGAGCCTACACAGCACTGAAACTTTCACCTGCTGCTCCTCTCTGGTCAGCCTCATTACGCTCTGCCTCAAAACACCTGAGGAAAGCAGAAATAATCTTTAACGCTCCACTGATAAGATGCAATTTATATAAAAAAGGGACTTAGTCCTGCAGAAAGGACGACAATATATTTGGCAGGCCATTACGCCATGGACTTCTGCTTATCAAATCACATCAACTAAAAGTGAATGTTCATAAGCAATAGATGTAACTTACTGAATTTCCAAAACATGGAAATTATTATGGCAATGCCTTTGTTCATTATTTGCCTGGCATACAAATGTTTTATGATTAGACTGAAGCGATTAGCTTGGGATTAAATCAACAAAGGTGTTTTTTTAATCTAAAAAAATATGCAGACTAATCAAATGTCTCCTCAAATTAATGTGGTCTCCTATAGAGAGGAACTGCTGGACGCCTCTTCCAATCACATATTCAGGGCTAATCACCTCATTAGCATTCCTAACCGTATCTCATGTAACTCCAGCAGGCTACTTAAAGGGTTTTTCACCATTTTTTTAGCTCGGACCATTAGCAAACAAAATGAGTTCAAGCTGAAGGTCAGTCAGACAAGGTAAGGTCTTTGAGGACTCCAAGGCCCTGGAGGTGTGCACACGAATGGCAAGTACACTCATTAGATGCATCTAACTGCAGTGAGAAAGTTTTACATCAGTAACATCTTCGGTAAGGAATGGAGAACTTCTCATTCAGAACCGGCTCTATTTTTTTTTAGAAACACCTGAACCCATTTACCATTAGTTAACGGTTCTGGCACATGACAACAGGCAGCTGACTTGTTGCTTGTCCTATCAGGCAATGACTTTGCAGGCAGCGTTTCGTGACTCACAAAACTGATTTCGGACAGACTTTCTGAGGCAGCATAACAGTTTAATGATCTGCAACAAAATAACTTGAGCTTTAAGTAAATATTTAATAACTAGCTACAATAGTAATTTCTTGCTAGAAATTAAATCAAAAGTGGAAAATGTTGGTCAAAAACATACATTTACACACAATCTGACCACCAAACACAACTTTCAGACACCATCTTTATTTTTTTTAGCTTAAAGTCCCTATGAAATCAAAATTGAAAGTTTTTTGGCTTTTAGTGTGAATATATTATTGTTAGCCTTACTGCTGTATAGTGTGCTCCAAAACAATAATACAATTTGCATTAATAAGATATTCAAAACTTACAGTCTCTCACTTCTGCCAATATGGATCATTGATTTTGATGACATCACTCTGCACTTCTGCTTCTCATCAGACTTTATGTCCAATTCAATTCTCTCTAGAATCTAAAGCGTCCCGTCCCCAACATTATAGACACTGAAGCTGCGGCTGAAATTGTTCACTTGTTCACATAATTACTATTTTTACATATTTTATTATGTTATTTATTAATTACTATTTTACTATTTTATATAATACACATATGGGGGCAGTCATGGCCTAATGGTAACAGAGTTGGACTGGTGACCCAAAGGTTGCTGGTTCGATTCCAGTACCGGCAGGAATATGACTGAGGTGTCCTTGAGCAAGGCACCTAACCCCCAATCGCTCCCCGGGCGCCACTCAAGGCTGCCCGCTGCTCCGGGTGTGTGTATCCACGTTTGCAGTGTGTGTGTGTTCACTACTCACTACTCTGCTCCTAATGTGTGTGCACTTACTTGGATGGGTTAAATGCAGAGGTCAAATTCCAAGTATGGGTTACCATACTTGGCCATCACGTGTCACTTTCACTTTCACTTCCACTTTCATACGATTCAGATTTCAATTGCTTTCCATTGGGGCTAATTAAATCTGGTTTTACATTAGTGTCACACGAACCGCTGTAGCGCGCACATCTGCTCCGGTCCAGAGACACGGTAGCACAGCGGATCATATGTGCGAGTCGGTGCATACCACAAAACGTATGGGACCCATTTGAATTCTGCACAGAATGCTATATTTTAAAGCGATATGGAGGAGATTAGGAGAAAACTGCAGCTTTACAGAGCTCAACGGCTCTGGCTGAGCTGTGATATAAACTAAATGATATTGGCTATTTTAAAAAAGGAGAGGAGCTGGTCAATATGTTCCACCCTATCTTCCTGTTTCAATGGAAATTATGTCAACACATTAAATGCTGTGCATTTCAAGGCAATTCAGTGGGATTGTGGGATATCAAAGACAACGAAGGATACATCTATGAAGGTATCTCAGGAGTAGGGCTGCACGATTAATCACAATTAACATGAAATCTCGCTTAAACGATTTGGCTTATTGCGATTATGAAATCGATCATTTTTTATGCGCATTTTTGTTTTATTAATCAGTAAGGGAACCATTAGGAAACAGAATCGTTAACAGGTAGCAGATCTGGAATATTTACATTTTTGCAATTCCCTAAATGACAACACAATGCCATTTACCAGACTTCAGCTAGACATCAGGCTAAAAATAGCTCTTATTCTAGCCTCAATTCATCAGAGCCTATCAGATAAAAATGTGTGAGGGGGCTTCACTGGAGAAAGCTGAATGAGCTTCTTATCACTGATTGCGCGTTTACCTTGAAGGCTTAGCCGATTCAGAAACCCGATAGCACTGGAACGTTGATTGCCTGCTGGAAGCTGATTCGAGAGAATGGGAAGAAGTCATATCAGAGGCCAAATGAAATAATAGCGAGTGGGAGAGCTTTACCTACATAGACCAGAGCCGGAGTTTACTAATATTCTTTGCTTCAGTTAACACAGGTATGAACTTTTCTCAGCTGGCCACGGGAGAAAGTGACGGGAGACAAGGTCAAGGTCAAACCTGCACTCGGCTGACCCACAGTATGCATGAACGGGTGCAACTGTGTGTCTTCTACAGTAGTAGTGCGGAGGTAGACTTAAAAACGTGCCCTAGGTCAAAACGGCTGAAACTTACATTCAATAATGAGCTCAGGATATGAACTCTGCAGGAAACCGTGGGCTGCATCCCGATTTGCAATGGTCTACTATGCACTAAATCATTGCACTGCTGGTTTGGGACACACTAATCGCACTCTTGCATACTACAGTACCAGTGGCGAACCGTGCATTTCACACCTAGGCCTTCAGTGAATTAATAACTTTTAGTAGTGTGGCAGCGCACAGACTCTCTGTAATTGTTGTGAAATTGCTGTTTTTATGTTGCACTGGCAGTTATAGGGTTAATGTGGTGAGTTGGGAAAAGGCCGGTAGAGAGAAACGAGCGAGTGAGTTTGGCGTGTGTGTTAGTGTAGGCTACAGTGATTCTTGCGTTCAGATTATAAGTTCAGAAACGGAGCCTCCCTTGTCTTGTCCTTCAAGGGTTACAAATGTTTGAAAAAAACATTAGATCATAAATTTACAAGAAAAATTAAGAAGAAAATCCTATTCACCACGGAAAAAACGGGGGCAAAAAAAGCATTATCACCAAAACTTCTGATTATGTTTTACACAAAATCCATCCTAATAAGGCTGAATAAGGGATTTTTTCCGGTAGTATTGAACCTGCTGGGGGTCGAGGAGGGAAAGAAACATTAATTTGTGGGTTGAAAATCTACAGGAATGTATTTTAGTTTCTGCAGTTCGCTACAGATGCGGTTAGCTAGCTCAGCCTCTGACTACCAGTAATAGTACGCGCTCTGACCACCCAATCAAAGCACGTGAAAATGCCGACGTTATTGTACGCCGGCTAGATGGCCCCGGTGCAGTCAAATCGAAATCTGATTGGCTGATTAAATCTGACTGATTATCTGATTGGTTAAAGCAACCGTTTCATTTCCATTCATTTTAAGCTACAGCACTGTCGATTCTGAAGGCCTCAAGGCAGATTTATTTTACCCTGGCAACACATGATGGCTGAAATATAATTGGATAAAAGCGTTAAAATAAATATACAATACTGGAAGCAGCGCAACCAAGAGAAAAGCTGTGAGATTAAGAGAATGGACTATTGGGAATAATTTAATACTCATTCATGGAAAAAATATATTAAAGTGCAAGTCAGTGATTCTGATAGTGTTTAGGCCAGCAGAGAAGGCCTTGCTGGCCCTGACGGCCCTCCACTGTACAGTACATAGCCGTTTTTACGTCTTTTAGTTTGTCAAGAGATTTAAAGCACCTTTTTTGAAGAGTGCGCATGTGCATTCGTGCTTTAGAGCGTAAGAACGAGCCTATGATTGAATCTGGAAAGAAATAAAAATAACTGAGAAAAATGAGAAATAGCCCTCAGATGCCATGTCCGTAATTTATAGCAACACATCTAGCATTAATTCGATCTCAAACAGATTCATTAAAAGTAGTTATTACTCCACCACTTGCGTGACATCATTAACCAACGTGGTTGACGACCAAATTGCGACAGTAAGGTTTCGGGAAACACTCGTGGCTAGCTACAGTATAGTTGATTTCTTCAACGATCCATCATACTATGGTAGTGAAGCAGCGAGTTACGTCGTTGTACGGGAAACGCACCCCTGAACGGTAGTGTATGTGGCTGTTGATAAAAAGACAGCACAAGAGAGAGAAAGATGGGAGGCGGTTAATATTCTGAAAGTGTGAGGTCCAGAAGTCAACAATTATTAGCACCTTCTGATGTGAAAGGAAAAGACATATTGGGTCCCTCACATCCCATAAATGGGAAATGTCTACCACTGCCAACACTTGCTATAAGCACAGAGGAAAAGAAGTCTATGTGTAAAATGAAAAGAGAGGAAATCGGCCAGGCAGCTCAGATGAATGAAAAATGAAGTTTTCAGTCCACTGAGCATTGCCGATCAGTCGGTGGTCTGACTGAGGTGAAAGAACCCTCAAAGAACTCTCAACAAAACTCTGCACAACAACATGCAATTTCTTTATTTCAATGGTATAAAGAACTCGAAACAAAATTGCTGCCAGGAGTGAAAAGATGAAAACATTCTTTTATCTCCAGTTTTGCCCGCCCTCCTCGACTGTTTTGGGTGACTGTTTATCCCAATGAGGGGGATGACAGAGGCAGGGCAGAGAAGACTGCAGGGCGCCAACATCACAGGGCTTTAGGGAACATAGCCTTCCTCTCCTGTCAGCACTGACCTGCTACAATAATGCATACACTGCATCTTTATTCCCAAGACCTTTTTCAGCACAGAAATAAAACCCAGAGAGTCTTTTGCTCTGGTGGAAATATAGACTTTTTTGATATCATCTTGCTGCCCACACTAATGCCTTTTTTATGTTGTACAAGTGGGAAAATGTCACATTTGAATGTGCTGATTACTTATTTTAATAAAAAGTGAGTGGTGTATCTGTGTGTATGTGCATGCATTGGCTTTCATCATGTGGTTTTCTATTGTGCCACCTCTATTACCCCTGTGGAATTTATCAGTACATTTTAAGGTAAAAAGGCAGATTTTGGTAAAGTATGTATTATATTAACATTATATCACTTAATGAAATATATGATTATAAGTTGTAAATTATACAGGCATTCTGTAAAACTGAAAACATTGTCACTGTTTTTTACGGTGAATTCTGGCAACCACAGTTGCCAGTTTTTTTTTACTGTAAATTTAATGGGATATTTTGATTATTTATATTATTCGTGAGTGAACATGGCTTTGATGTTCTGTGTGTTCTGACCTGCGCTGTGACCACATGATGGGTCTGAGTTCTCATCAAAGAAGTGTTTGGGTGTGTCTAATTCTCACAAATCATCTCTAGTTATTCTGATGACACAACCGATGCTTTGCATAATACTAAACATATCCAACTAAAGCACCTGTATTAATAACAACAGATCTATATCAATTTAAATATATTTTTTGCTGAATTGCGATGGATGGATGGATGGATGGATGGATGGATGGATGGATGGATGGATGGATGGATGGATGGATGGATGGATGGATGGATGATGGATGGATGGATGGATGGATGGATGGATGGATGGATGGATGGATGGATGGATGGATGGATGGATGGATGGATGGATGGATGGATGGATGGATGGATGGATGGATGGATGGATGGATGGATGGATGGATGGATGGATGGATGGATGGATGGATGGATGGATGGATGGATGGATGGATGGATGGATGGATGGATGGATGGATGGATGGATGGATGGATGGATGGATGGATGGATGATGGATGGATGGATGGATGGATGGATGGATGGATGGATGGATGGATGGATGGATGGATGGATGGATGGATGGATGGATGGATGGATGGATGGATGGATGGATGGATGGATGGATGGATGGATGGATGGATGGATGGATGGATGGATGGATGGATGGATGGATGGATGGATGGATGGATGGATGGATGGATGGATGGATGTGCGGTCAGGGTAGGCAGTGCCTCACCAAAGGAAATGTTGACATTACATTTATTAATTCCAAGAGCTTTATTAATTCACCACATTATTAATTGCATTTATTTTATTCCAAATATTATTTTTTGTAACAAAATTTTTCAGGAATACACATATAATATACTCCTTTTGCCATTGTTTGCTCCTAAAAATCATTGTTTCATGCAGAAAATTCAAGGCCATGGCCATTGAGGCAGAGGTTAGCTGTGCCTCTTTGGTCCATAGAACGTAGTTTACGTAGATTTGCGCATGCGCAGTCAGTTCTCGTGCTGTCTTGAATTATCAACATTGAGGCAGAGACCGAGCGTGCTTCATGTCACGTGATCCACACGCTCTCACTCACTCCGCGCTTCAAGCTACTTAGCATCTAGCGGCGCCTAGCGTTGGAAGCGTCCTATGAAGAAAAAGAGTTGTGGTCGTTAACGGGAAACCGTTGTAGACGAAGTCCATGCGTCTATCCCTCTGGACAAAGATGTCAATTACTTTGTTGTAAAAGTCCTTTTTGTTGGGTGTATTTCTCAATTTCATGAGTCTCTCCTTTTCAATGGAAATAAGAGCCAAGGAGGAAAGTCTGCTCCATTCACGTCAGAGGCGCCCGCGCCATTGGATGTGCAGTTGCCGCAGCACAGCCTATTATAAGCGAACCATACGCTCACTGTGCTAACGTTAGCTGTGCAGCTGCAAATGCGTTTTACATAGGCTTCAGTTAATCGAGGAAAAGGAGTTTCGTCTACAAATAAAAGTAAGCACCCCCTTTAAAACGTAAATTATTCATTTATTTATTATTTTTAAAACCCTTATATCGGCTTGTGTGTGTTGTCTGATGGTGGGCTATAGGCTATAGGCCTGCTGTGCGCTGACACCAAAATGTTCTCTCTTCCATACCCTGGTGCGCCCGTCACCTCTGCCACATTTGTACTGTAGGTCTATCTGTGCGATTATGGTGCATTTCGTAAGGGTTAAAATGCTGTTTTGTAGTTCTCTTTTTTTAATCCTGGTGCGCCGTCGCCAGACGCTCATTGCGTGTCGGTGTGTGTGCCTATAGCGCAGTTTGTAGGAGCGAATAAGCTGTTTTTGTACTTTAAAGCTGTACTGCTGACACAATGTTTTCGGACTGTAGCCTATTCAAATCCCGGTGCGCCGTCACCAGAGTGACCAGAGCAATAGTGTGTGTGTGGCTGTCTGTGCGCGTTTGCGCATTTTGAAGGAGTGACTAGGCTGCTTGTCGGTTCGCTGACAACGCGCCGCCTCCCTCTCTTACTGTGTCCCGCACAAAACATTTGTTTGTTGTATAAGTCATAAGATAGATGTGTCCATTAATTTGATTATTAGATTTGATTGTGCATTAGCCTCACATATGACTGACTTTGCTGTATGCAGGCAGCGATGTGATGATGCCTGATATGAACTTGGGTTGCTACATTAACTGAATGAATATATGAACATATATGCCACATTGATAGGTCACAGCCTACCCATGACAAGATTTCACCGCATGTTACTGGATGGATGGATGGATGGATGGATGGATGGATGGATGGATGGATGGATGGATGGATGGATGGATGGATGGATGGATGGATGGATGGATGGATGGATGGATGGATGGATGGATGGATGGATGGATGGATGGATGGATGGATGGATGGATGGATGGATGGATGGATGGATGGATGGATGGATGGATGGATGGATGGATGGATGGATGGATGGATGGATGGATGGATGGATGGATGGATGGATGGATGGATGGATGGATGGATGGATGGATGGATGGATGGATGGATGGATGGATGGATGGATGGATGGATGGATGGATGGACATACACAGAAAGATTACATTACAGACACACCATCCTGTGCATATGATAAAATTGTCAAGTAGCCCTCAATCTGATTGACATATTCACATTTTTATTAACATGACAGTTTTCAATTAATTTTGTCCATAAGGTGGAGAAAATCTTGATGAGGTAAAACCAGACATTGTGGAAATCCAAAAAGTGTTCTGCAATGAAAGTTAATAACATTTGCTGAATTAAAGTTGGCTCATTTTACTTCATTTCCTCCTCAAATTGGATATAACAATCTACTAGAAGAATGATATTCTACATCCAAAGGTTAAACTTTCAGGAAATGGGATTCGGAGTATATCTTTTTAGGCAGAATAAGCAAGTTGGTGTGTTAAATGGTCATTTCATGCACAAATTCCTTCCTCAAACACAATAGATACAATAAATCAAGCTTGAAAAGCACATAGACTTATTTGGATGTGGATATTATAAATTTTTGTCTAAATTTTGCAGGAGGTTTATGTATGCTTCATGTTGACTAACTAATAGAATATACATTCAAAAAGTTTCCGGTATTGATTTTCCACCATATTGTGACATAATTAATGGTTCACATAGAACATGTTTTTGCTGTTAAAAACGAGAAGCAGGTCAGTGGAAAGAAAAAAAGTGCAAAGTCTAGTTTTTTTTTTATTGTTAAAACTATTTTTAACTTGAGCAACGCATTTTCAGAATGCTGTGTCATGCCAAACAACACGAGCGCAATGGTTAAAGACGTCAGTCTAGAGCATGTTTACATTGAAAAACAATGGAAAAGTAGTGCAGTGGAATGGAAAAATGCAGAGTAACAGAATAATTAAGTTACAATTTCACAACACGGCTGCTTAGTGCTTTTATAAGTTACTGTAAGTGTGTAATGCCATATCTCTGTGTTATCAGAGTAAGCAAGCTGTTCCCTTTAGGTAAAATTTTTATAGTCCTTACATTCACTATTGCACCTATAAGCCCCTGTGCCCTGGGCTTCCACCATCTGCTGTGCGGCAGGCGGCCTGCGCAAGAATCATATTAACCCCTGGATTATGACACACACACATCCTCCTCTCACGCCAGGATTCAAACACAGAGGTTACTATTGACTTCACATGTCAGGCCACATGGAACGGAAGCACTTGCCGCTATCTATGACCCCCAACAATCAAATGCTAATGCTGTCAACTGAAGAAACTAAAGTTTAAGAGGTTTAAGAGTATCTCTCAAGACAAGGTGAAATGCAACATTATAGGAAACCAAAACAGAAACACTCTGTGAATTAAAAGAGAATGACGTATTTATGCACCCTATGGCAACTCAGTCATACTTTAGACTACAGTGTGGCCTTCAATCTTGCATAAGCTTCAGAGTGAATATAATGTAATTATGTTACATAACATACAAGAATACATCTCAGTAATGGTTTTGACGCAATATATATGCAGAGGAGAAAGCCTAGCTCGTACTACTTTTGTCTCAACTGGCAAATCATAGCTGTTTTACGTATTTCTTATTAGATTTATTGAATTTCAATGGCTGCATTATGCTGTAATAATACAGAAAATTCTCTAAAAGCTTGCATAGCTTGATTAAAAATCCTCACTCAGGGCAACATTTTCACAGCTAGTTTCATTAGAAAATGGTACTGGTTTGACAGTTGTGTAGTTGCTATGGAATTATAACAGTAGTTTGAGGAAAATATCTTCCAAGTACTATTATAGTCACATTTGATGGTAGCAGTGAATCTCAATACATGCATACATACATACATACAGGTGAGTGAATACGTTTGCAAACTCCTTTTGTCTCCTTGCATAATTTATAA
The DNA here is from genome assembly GCA_030770095.1 of Gila robusta. Taxonomy (NCBI): domain Eukaryota; kingdom Metazoa; phylum Chordata; class Actinopteri; order Cypriniformes; family Leuciscidae; genus Gila; species Gila robusta. The sequence goes on along the minus strand of JAVALU010000805.1, from coordinate 3,863,675 downwards.
AAACAAATTTTGTCTTGTGGAAAAGCTTTTCTTCAGGGCCGTACAAAAATAATAACCAAAATGCAATTTTTAGGATGCCTCTATAATGAAACATCTTGAAGATTCACTCAAGTGTATATTCTGTATATGGGCCAGTCAAATCTAATTAAAGTATGACAAAAATGCCAACTTTTGTAAAAAAAAAATAAAAAAAAAGACCAGCAGGTAATTTACAATCTCCTAAAGTGTAGAACAAAAAGATTGAACAACAGTTCAAGTAAGAAACAGTAAGAAAGACAGTAAAGACTGACAGATTGCTTCAACCGCTCAGTAAAGATGATAATTAGATATAAAAAGCTCAGAAGGCCAGCTACTGAACAAGCATGTTTTTGCACAAATGTCCTGTGTGAGGTAATTAAATTGCAATGTGAAGCTTCTGGAGTTTATTGATACCCATCAGAGGTTGTGAGACCCAGACATGGGCCCATCTGGAGACTGGGAGGTGTGGATGCCAAGTTAAACCACAAGAGGAGAGACAGAGGCAATAGAGAATAGAGGCCAGACCGGTATCAAATTGATTGACTGAAATGTTCAACATCAGCACTACACGAGGAAGGGACTGACACAGTACTAATACACTAACAATGCATTCAACTGTGAAAGGCAACAAAAAAAATTCAACACATATAAATGAAAAAGTTTCTCTTAAAACACTGTGAAGTCAGGATCTTGGGATCTCATTACAGCTCTGCTCAAACCAACTGCATAAAACTTCAGCAAGACATTTGCTGTTATGCCAAAATCACACAAATATGCAAAAAGGTTTATGTATCCAGTAGAATAATAGTGCAAAGTTTTGTACCAAACAGTAAAGGAATAGTTCACTTAAAAACATATTTTTTTCAATAAGGGCAGAATGCAAACATTTTGCGAGCGAAGGCAAAGTTTCTAAAGTTTCTTGGGGGAACGCACAAAAACATTTTGCGAGCGAAGGGAAAGTTTCTCGGGGAAAAACGAAAAACAAACATTTTGCGGGCAAACGCAAAGTTTCTTGGGGGAACGCAAACATTTTGTGAGAAAACGCAAAAGCATTAGGCCTAACATATTTTTTCCTATACCAATTTCTTTTCTTTTTTTTATCCATACAGTTTGATTTAAATTGCAAATCTATAATCAGGTTTAAATGTGCAAAATTTTCAGCACAAAGCACAAAGAATAGTAATGTGATGCAAATATCATAAATTACAAAATCCTTTGCACACTTTTTTGATGACACATCAATTCCTCGTGCTTCGGATATCCTTTAAAAGCAATGACCCAGGTGTCTATGTTTAATGATAGTCTGACAGGTACATCAATACTCAGCCAAAGCAATGTAATCTCATTTATGAGTCGCAGCCGAGCTCCCTAAGGACGAATGAACTTCACTGTGCATGCGCAAGAACAGCAATCATAAACCAACAGATCTGCTGGAGGCTGTGGTTAAATCATTTAATGGATTATGGAATATGAATGGTTGCACACATTAATGTTAAGGCTCAGGTTCAATAAAATATGCGTTTCGTTGCTCACTTTGTATTCCTGATCCAGTTTCTTTACAAATGGTTAGACAACAAGCACAGAGATCAAGGACTGAAAGAATCTTGCTTTTTACAAGTATTACAAGACAAAATAAAATTGCCAACCTTTTACAAAATAGAGGCTTTGGGTACATGAAGATATTACATTTCTCAATCTTCAATCTTCCAAGCAAACACTTATTGAGAACCAGTCATTACACTGACAAATAATTCAACACAGATTCACTAAGGAATCATTATGTTTGACCATTCATTTCAAAGAAACCAACTCAAAAGAGCAATGATTAAAATCATGAACTTTTCACTGAATAGAGACATTTGGGTATGTGAAGATATTTGATTTGATTTATCAAAAATACTAGGCCTATTGTTCAAAGCAGACATTTAGAGATCTAGTCATTATCCAGAAATGATTAAAGACAGATTTGCTAATGAATCACAGCAATATTTAAACCGCTTTTACCAATTCGTAAAAAAAAAAAAAAAGAACTGGCTCACAAATCGAACATATACGACTCTCAAACAAGTTTAACTCTACACATCATCAATATCTTGCTGATGAGATATTTTAGAGAAAATGCATATTCACTATATGATTGCAATACCTTTTCCAGGGCTGCAAAACTCAACCATCTGATATTTTCAGGTTGTCCTTGACTGTTGGAACTCTAATACCTGAAAATTAATAGCTGAAGCAGGCTTGGGAAACATGCCATCATATCCCAGTTAGGGCTAAGAGGATCATACAAAACAGCAGGTGTTGATCATATTCATTCACGGATTAAACCACATATATATGTTAATGTAAGTGAACGTATCAGGATGATCTGCCACCAACCCTACCAAAAAAAAAAAAAAAAAAAAAATACTGTATCATATTCTGTATATAGATTCTCACTACACCAGCAGAGAAAGTATGCTTAGTATGCTTCAATTTACTCAATATTACAACTTCGACCAACCTGAGGATGGAGGATGCTCAGTGTTATTAAAAGCACTGAATTACATACTATGCTACACTCTTAAAAATAAAGGTTCCAAAATAGGGGTCATAGAAGAACCCTTTCGGTTCACAAAAAACCTTTTAGTGAATCGTTCTAAAAATAACCATTTTTTGAACATATTAATAATCTAAAGAACCTTTTTCCACTATAAATAAACTTTTGTGGAACAAAATGGTTCTTTATTGAGTCAATGATGCAGATAAAGAACCATTACATTAAATTTAACAGAATGATTATTTATCTTACACAAACCTTTCTCAAAGTTAATAAAAAATTGACTTTTGGATTTTTGAACTGACACTATGTGGAATGAGCGGCCAAATCATCTAAAAAAAATGGTTATTTTTAGAACGATTCACCAAAAGGGTTCTTCTATGACCCCTATTTTGGAACCTTTATTTTTAAGAGTGTATGATGGCATTAAGCGTACAAAAATCAGATCCAAGCTAGCTTTAACCCAAAAATGCATGTCCCAAAAACCCTATGAATGCATAAAGGGGGTCAAAATGAGCCGTACTGGATTCAGCTTCATTAAATAATTAAAGAATGTATATGCACAAGATATTTCAATCATGTACATATACAGTAAAAAATAATATTCAGCTATAACTAATGTGTGCTTATGTCAGAAATACAAATGTGCCTAGCAGGCTTTACAGATTATGTAGATATGATCCTTACAGACAGCACCAGCACATCTCTCTCAAGACAGCTTTTAGGCAGATTTTGCTCTGCTTCCTTTTGAGGGAATGAGACCAATACCAGCTGGAAATTTGGACACACCCACACATTCATTATTAATATTAGTATTATTAATACTTTCAATCCCATTCCACAAAGTCAACCTATAAAATGGGAATTATCCCAAAAAATATTAACAAATCAAAATATTTTTTTAAGTCACTCTGCAAACTATGGGACGTGTTTCTCTTTTCTAATCTCAGGAATGCTGCACACTTGTTGGATGCTTTTCCTACACGCTACAATATATATTTGTCTTTAAAACTAATTTTAAAAAAAGCATTTAAGCATAAGGTTTAAAAAGTTTTTTTGGATGATGAGAAATGGTCAGAAATGTGTTCAAACTTTTGACTGGTACTGTACTTTACATATTAAAGAGGCCTATCAAGTGTTTGAATCTTTTCTTACTTTTAAGGAAAAAACAACAACAAAAAAAAAAACACTATAACATACAACATTAATTTGAAAGTCACAAACACCATTTTTAAGTAATCTTTTGTAATTAATATGATTATTGATATTTAACTTTATTTATTTTTATTTATCGACAAAATAGTTTTTATATAGTTTCTGAACCTTTAAAAACTATAACTTAAAAATATGATGATTTTGGTGAGACTCCCATTCAGCAGTTTTGAAAAATACATGGAATATCATGAAGAAATGAAATGTTTCATTAATAAAATATTGGTCATGTTTGCCCTATTTACGCATTCTGGTTAATTCGGACTGAAGGCCAGCCTGGTGTCATTTGGGTCTCGGGCATTTCCAATGCGCATCGCTCAACCGGCCAGCAACACACATGGCATTACGCATCCCCAAAACGCGCACAGAATTACCTTGGTCAGCTGTGCGATCTTCTTGCTCATCTTCAGGTGGAGGTCCTGCGTGTATTCGAGGGTTAGACCGGACGGGAAGGACGTGCTGGTGGATGTTGAAGTGGAGGTGCTGTTATATTTCCCCGTCGAAGCGCTGCCAGCGGGGTTGTAGTAATGCTGCCAGCCCGCTCCAGTCGCCATCTTCACGATATTATATTACTATGGCTATAATACAAAGACTGTAATGGCAAATGGTAAAGGCAGATGATCCTTCGATCCCGATAGAGTGACAGTGAAGGCGTTAATCCACAAGAGTCATTATTTCATACGGATTAAAATCATCTGCTCCTTTTGTAGTCTCCTATGAGAGAGTGTAACCACACATTTCGTTGGTTTCCTTGCTTCTTGTGAATTGACAGTAGATGTATAGGAGGAATACATTAAATGTTTTGGATTCCTGGCAGGTGCGTCGCGTTTAAAAGGCCGACGGCGCGTCTGAAACGAGTCCAAACGCCGCTCGTCTGTCGGATGTAAGAGCCGGTGCAGGTGCGATCCGGGTTCGAGGCATTTCTGTCGGTTCTTGTGCGTGTGTCTGTGCGAGCGGTTGCTGCACTGAGTCTGTTACCATGGATCATCTCAACAGTTTACATTATGCCAGTGACGTCAGTTCCGTTGGTCACGGTTCTCTTTGATCTCCGCCTCCTGTCTCTCCTCCACTCTGCTCTTTTCACTTTTAGATGTGATGTAATGCACACATGGAAATGGAATGGAAAAAAGTGATTTTGAAAACGTCCGGGTAGGTGGACTGGAGCTAAAAATAAAACATTAGGCTATTCTATTTTTGTTTCAGATCGTGTTTGAAAATAGATTTGCTTTAGGCACATGTAAACTCTTGGTTTACTGAGGATCAGTTAAAATGTATGAAATTATAAATAAGGTTCAAGAACCTTTATTAGAACTTTTTTTTTTTTTGCTATTTAACACGGGCTAGTTGTCACGTTTAAAATCCAGTTAATAGTTCAAAAGGTTTATTTTTAAGTTCTTTTCTGACACACGTCTAGCTTTTGTGACAACGTGCCCCAATTGCATATCAAACTGTATATGCTTTTCAGCAACATTTGAACAGTAAAACAATTATGCAAACAAGAAATTATGAAAAATAACCAGTTCGACAACATCAACATCTCATTTGAAATAATGACCCTTTTCAGACTGTGATGATGCATAAGTTGTCTTCATTTTATATATATATATATATATATATATATATATATTAAAACATTTAATGCACATTTATAATGCTATATATTGCATAATATTATAGTAAAAAAAGAAGAAAAAAGCTTGGTTACTCCCAAGGTTTTTTTCTCTATTCTGAGTTTGGCCTCTGGCTTGCTTAGTTGGGGACACTTAATATTCAACAATATTATTGATCTGACTGAGCTGGATGATGACATCACTGTTTTCTGAAATTAACTAATTTAATAATTGATGATATTTACAACGGATCTGAATCAACACTGAACTGACTTCAGCTGAACAACAGCCAAAATGCATACTTTTTTTTCTGTTTATCAATCTGTATTGTATAAAGTGTTATTTAAATAAAGGTGACTTGTCTTGAGTAAATGACAAAAAATAAATAAAAATGAAAGTTACACGAGGGTGTTTCTAATACAACGGCCGAGGGCAAATTTGACATCATATATTTTTCCCTTTTTTTCTAAAGTCATGAAAACTCTATCATGGAATTTCTTTTGCTAATAGTGCAAATGGAATAAATTATATTTGTTGTCGTCTCCCGTTCACCGCTATAAAAGTTTAGTTTACCCAACTATGACGACTTACGTTTCTGAGAACCCCGGAAATGTGAAAATCTGCTCATGCATTCCTTTACAATCCATTGTGGCCTACACCTATTAAAAAATCTCTCTTAATATACTGTGCTGGATATTAAAAATGTCTGCATGCATCCTTGAGGCATCTGAAATTCATGAGCCAATGATTACGCTTTGAAATTTAAAATACATGTGGGCCTTTAGTAGAACTGTGTATGTGCACGTATGCTGATGCGTATCATATGCTGAAGCAGTGGCTAATAACTTGATTTTCTATAAGGATATTTTGCAGCACACAAAAACAAATATTGTAAGCATTTTTTTCAACATGCAAACAGTGGCATGAGTGCCATTTTAAGACAGTCCATATGCTGTACAACCGATATTGCACATGGACTGCAACTTTGTAGAAATATAAAGGCCACACAATCTATTTTATCATTCTCTGCCACTTTCTCCTCTGGTTATGGTTGAGATGGCTGAAAAATATGGTCCAATGAATGAATCACCTGGGAGAGCAGGTACTGTCACAAAAGACAAGTGATAAATGGACTGCTATTGTTATTCTCCAAATAGCCTTGCATGGCACAGGCCATGGAGAGAGCTGCATTTCAGCACACATAATACCAATGCATTTGATTGTGTTGCTGGAGTTGATTTTGCATTTATTGGAGTTAGCAAGTCTCACAGCAAGATTATCATTTAGCATGCTAAATGAACCAACCTCAAAGGCATCACAAGTGCTGCATTTGTACTGATAGTAAACTATCATGAGCAAAATCTCTCTAGAAATAATTGATTTACAAAAAAACATAATTTTATTTTTTTAACTTTATGCAAATGTTTGGCAAAAAAGCAAATGGAAATGCTCTTATATAGTCCAACTTCCTCCAGGGCTCAATTAAATATAACTGAATGCACATCGCTGGCAAAAACGTTGCCCAGCCACACTTTTGTTTCTCTTTTGCATTGAGATAGGAACCACACAGAGAAAAGCATAATCTAAAAGAAAATGAGAAATGCAAAAGTAACTAGAACTAGTTCACAAAGATTTTTTTTTTTTTTTACAGTTCATGAAAGACAGAGCTTATTTGACTGCAGAGTGCTGGATGCATAATATGAATAATTAATCATTAAAGGGTTCACATAAATCACTATTACACAGACAGGCCTACAGTTTTTTTTTTTTTTTTTGCCTACAGTTGTTACAAAATAAAAAAATAAAAAATAATTTGAATGCCGTTCACAATAAGACCAGCCACATTCAGTCAGTTCAGAGATTTCAAAAGAAAAAAGGCATGCTGCATTTATGTAAAAGTGCCTTAAAATGTTAACATCTAACAAAATAATATTTACCGTGAACATACAGTAGGAGTACAAATTATTCTGAAACTACCAATTTACAATAACATGTCACAACCCTCTAAATCAGGGGTTTTCAAACTGTGGGTCGCAGAGTGGGAAAAGGCTGCAGCTAAACTTACGTTTCAGTGAATGACACACACACACACACACACACACACACACAGACACAGACACAAAGTTTAGTCAATAGCTTCACCTGCACGATATACCAACATTATATAGAAATCGTGATATTGCTTAGCCTTAGTGCGATTTTTGAATCATAAAGGCTGCGACTTAACTATATAAATATATGCGCTGCGTGTTTCAATTATAAGTGCCAAAAATAGTTTTTGCGTGCATATGATACGCACTTTATGGCGTGTAATACGCATGCACTCCCCACCCCTAATCCTAACCAAGGGGTTTTCAGGGCGTAGCATGCACGCAAAAAACATTTTTGGCGTAGAAATGGCACGAGAAATAACATTCGTGGTATAGATACACACGGCACTTTCATGATATTGTGTTGGAATTTCATACTCTTTAACGTCTGTAAATGAAGAAATTAAAACGTAAATATTAGTATTGAAATTTTAAAGTTGTACTATAAAATAAATAATTATTTTATTAAAAACTCAATTTCTGTCAAATCCAACTTTTGATTAAAGGGATAGGTCACCCAAAAATGAAAATTCTGTCATTAATTGCTCACCCTCATGTTGTTCAAACCCCGTAAGACTTTCGTCTGAGAGCTGTCGGACTCCTTCATAGACTGCTAGGTAATTGTATCTGCAGGCACAGAAAAGTTAGTCACTACTAGTGACTACAGTGGCTCAACCTTAAGTTTATCAAGCGATGAGAATACTTTTTGCGAAAAAATAAATAAAAACATAACGACTTTATTCAACTATTCATTTTCTTCCGTGTGGGCCACGACGCATGCGCAAGAACTGAGAAGATGATGACGCTCACGATCATTTGATGGGAAAGAGTGAAAGGTAAGCCATTCATTTTGCGGCATTAGTAAGGCAATTTTACGTTTTCTCGTTGGTTTCTCACGATTCGGACATCCAGGAAATGCACACTTTAGAACCATTTTAAACACTACATCGAGACCCATCTGTGTCATCACCTCAGTTCTTGCGCATGCGTCGTGGCGGTCTCGTGAACTCACGTCAGAGGCCCACACGGAAGAAAATTAATAGTTGAATAAAGTTTTCCCAAGGGTGTAATCCATCAGCCGGAAACTGAAGCCGCCACTGTAGCAGACCATCACCTGCTGTTAGCATTCCATTGACTCCCATTCATTTTGGCGTCACTTTGACAGCGAATAACTTTACATCTGAGGCGTCCAAAGACTTCAATTGTCCATTATTTATTTCTAAAGAAACACGACACTGTATAAAGGCTCCATTACTTTGTATCTTACGTTATGGCCCCGTAGAAGCCGTTTTTGTAAAAATAGGCTAACGATTGCGTCATGACCACGCGACTCTCTGTCGCACAGTAGAGAAATTACCGTGTAGACAGGAGGAGAAGCTCGCAGGCAATCTTTTACTGTCTATGAGGCAATCGGGGGGACATGGAGAAATAAAGTCAAGGGAGAAGCTCATAGATAGAGAGTCCATAAAAGCAACGGGACAAAATATTTCAACAACATTTTTGAGGAATTGGAAATTCGGTATGTGGCACAGCTACTAGAAGATTTACAACTGTCAGACAGGTTGCTCACGTAACATCTACGTCGTCAAGCTCAGTTTGAGCCTGCGCAGTCGCTCGGCCATCAGGAAGTGAGTGCTTCTAATCGGGCTTCACGTTTCTCCGTTGAAATCAAGGGGGTCGCTGTGTCCATTTCTTTTACTGTCTATGAGTTTTCCTAGTATTTACCTTTGCCTATAGCAGGGGTTTTCAATCTTTTAGATGTCATGGAATTCCAAACATGATCATGTGAGGGACCACCGACATTCAAAAATTTTAAAGGTGACTATATTTTTTTTATGCATAAAGACCTAATTTTTACTGTAAAAAAATTAACATTATAAATATGTGTAAACTAAATCTCCCCTGAAGGTCACCGTACCCCAGTTTGAAAACCCCTCCTATAGCAAAACTGCTTATAGGGTAACTGAAAACGGTGCTACGGTTGTATAATACCCTTGACCTGACTAAATACTGATTTGTTCACAAATAATTACATTATTTTTCTTTTAAAATGTCTACTTTATAATGAGTTTTAAAAGCACAGTCCTTGGTACAGAGGACATTGCATTCAGCTGAGTTGAGTTGCTAGGCAATGACTTGCTAAAGCTCTTAGCCTGTCCATGAAAGATTGAAATGTAAGCAGAAAGAGATAAGTAAGAGAAGCCAATAACAATTTTCCTGGTGCTTTTTTCCCATAGGTTTCTGGAAAAGATATCACTCTCTGTCCTTTTGAACACTGTAAGAAGAACACTGTGAAATGTACAGTAACTTGCTGTCAGCAATTAGCAAGTTAGTTGCTGTAGTACATTTCACAGGGTGCTTACTGTCAGTTTAATGAGCATTAGAATAGTAAAAATCTCAGTAGGCTACTAGAATTGTCATCAGAAGAGGATGCTGTATTTTTTATTACAGAAAGTATAAGACTACTGTTAACAGACTGCATTAATTTAGTCTGAGCGATCTGAGAGCCATGCAACTACCACTTTGTCACTTCAAAAAGTTCATAAAGAGATAAAAATTAATCCATATTGAGCGGTTTTGTCCAAATTTTCTGAATGATGAACAGATTTAATGGTGATCGACACTTTACAATAAGGTTCATTAGTTAAGATTAGTTAAACTATGCTAACAATGAACACTTATACAGCATTTATTAATCTTAGTAATTTCAACATTTACTAATACATTATTAAAATCAAAGGTTGTATTTGTTAACATTAGCCTAGTTAATGCACTGTGAACTAACATGAGCTGTATTTTTATTAACTAACGTTAACAAATATGAACTAAACAGTATCAAATGTATTGCTCCTGGTTAGTTCATGTTAGTTAATTAACTAATGTTAACAAATTAACCTTACTGTACAGTGTTACCAATTTAATTTATATCTTCATTTGTGTTTCGAATATGAGCGAATGTTTTATGAGTTTGGAATGACGTGAGGGAAATTGATGACATTTTTTTTTCTTTTTTCATTTTTGTGTGAACTAGGACTGACTTTGACAACAGTTTGTCCTGCGATGAAAAACATGATCCTATGAAAAATGTTTAAAAGTCTTACCTGTTGCTGCGTTTTCTTTCGGTATATGATTCCTCACGCCGTAGTTAGCAAGAGAAAGCGAGAAACAGCTAGCGCACTTTGCTAACACTATACATATGCACAAACAAAATTCCAATTTATTTTTTATCCAACTTCTTTAACAAACTGATGATGTTATTGACTAAATGTTACCAGATGGGAAAATCGATCAAAATCGTGTACACAAATAGTTTATTTTTGTAATAATATGCACAGCTTACTAATTAAGGTGCAGCTCTCTCCCAGTGCACACTTTACAAGAGGTTTGGTAAATTAAATTTTTGTTAAAAATAAAAAAAAAATTGGTAAATTAATGTAACATTGCAAAACAATGAACAAAGCGTTACCTTCAATTTATGAAAAACAAGTTTGGAATCTTGTCGTTTCTACTGCTGAAAAAAATCTTGCTCAGAATTACTGTATTGTAGTTGGTTAAGTCACAGTAGGCCTACAAAATATATTTACTGCGTTTACCCACCATTGAAATTTGACCATGATACTTGCATCTACAGCAACATGCTGTAGCTTATACAGGTTCAGTAAGCATTTGTTCATTTTACATTAATAATGCTGTGAAAACTACAACAAAAAAAATTGTTACAGTGAACCCTTAAACTTTGGGACTGTATTAACATTCATAATATTGGTCAGGGTTTCATGCACCAAAAAGCTGCAGTTGTTTATTGCTTTTAAGAAAATTGTTAACCTCATCTACCGTCATCTTCTTCCCGTATGCTGCTCATGTTCTAATGCTGAGCACCATATCAGACCCTCCACACTCCTGTGATCATGCAGAGTGGCTATTTCCCTGTCATCTACAAAGCTGCATGAGAAGAAAATTATACATACAAGTACCAGATAAGCAGGATTCCTGGAGTCCTGTCAGGGCAGGTTACCCTTCAGTTGTGGCTTTCTCACTCAGGTGGTCTGTGAAGTAGATTTCTGCTTTTAAATGATGCGGACGCATGCTCATCCCAATGCTCATCAAGGTTTAGTTAGAAGGACTGAAATATATCAACACTGGAAACGCTGTTGTGTAAACTCTTATGGTCTTAGGCTATATTAAATGCATTAAGCCAAAAGTAGTACACTCTTAAAAATAAAGGTTCCAAAAAAGAGGGTGATGTCATTGAAGAACCATTGTTGAATTCCCAGTAAACAAAACTCCACTTTTGATGTAATTGTCAAATTCAGAAGTTTACTTTAATCCTAAAGCCTACTGTATCATATTTGATGCGCAAATTTCTTAGGCATTATTTAAATCATCAACATGATCAAATCTTTGCTTAAAAATCTACAACATACCTTCTGTAGTCGGATTGATAGTTAAAGCAAGTAAGTATAATTATAAAAATGTCCCCCTTCAGGTCATGGTACACATGTTTGTTTGTTGTACAATCTTTACAGATTTGTAAGAACAACTTTTATATTGTAGTTATATTTCAAGATAAACACTTACTGGACTGAAGCACTGAGGGATGTTTATTTGAAGATTAATCAATCACCATTATTGCATTGAATTCTATGTTTTGCTCCCCACAATAAAAACTAAGCATTGAGACGTGACAATCAATATTAAGACGTGATATTTAAATGAATTTTATTTAAGTAGTCTGCTGTACACATTGATTTACATAATACGCCTAATTAAATCAAAATTTCAACTTCTTGGCCATATAAATGTCAGTAGCTGCACCAAATTTCATATTTTTGCTCAGTTTGTGCCCTTAAATAAGGTGTTTTATATAGAAACCCATCATATTAAAATTCAATAAACCATTCTATTTCAAACAATCTGATTTTTCTGACTGTTATTTCATATTTCAGGCTGTACAGGGTTAAGTTTCTTTTGCTTGCTAACTTTCTTCTTGCTTGAAAAACACTCCCTGATGACTTGCAATGATTATTTTTTCCATTTCTTTCAACACCTGAATTTCTGCACAACTAAACATGCAAAAGGTTTATTTGCAATAGGAAGTATTAGTGTTTAAAAAGTGGCTTTTGAATACTTTTAGAATCACATGATATGTTTTGTTGGGCTTTAGGATTTGTAAAAGTGAAACAGCAGGAGAAGAGAGAGGGGTTAGTCTCATGAGAGGCTTAAGCTGTATATTTTGTAATGCTGATTTAAAGTACACATCATGCATGATGTCAGTGCTGTCAGTGTGCAGCGCGGTGAAGCATTTCTCTCTTTATACTCAAGTAAAGAAATCCAATATGAAGTCCAATTTCAGTTAGAATCTTGCCATTCTACAACTACATGAACATGTTGGATAAATAACTGTTGTTTCAGCTTAAATGGTTATATATACTAATATACACTCACTAGGCACTTTATTAGGTACACCTGCTATTCAACTGCACGTTAACACAAATATCTAATCAGCCAATCACATGGCAGCAACTCAATGCATATAGACATGTAGACATGGTCAAGATGATCTGCTGAAGTTCAAACTGAACATCATAATTGGAAAGAAAGGTGATTTAAGTGACTTTGAACGTGTCATGGTGGTTGGTGCCAGATGGGCTGGTCTGAGTATTTCAGAAACTGCTGATCTACTGGGATTTTCACGCACAACCCTCTCTAGGGTTTACAGAGAATGGTCAGAAAATGAGAAAATATCCATTGAGTGACTTTTCTGTGTGTGAAAATGCCTTGTTGATGCCAGAGGTCAGAGGAGAATGGCCAGACCGGTTCAGCTGATAGAAAGGCAACAGTAACTCATATAACCACTCGTTACAACCAAGGTCTGCAGAAGAAAATCTCTGAACGCACAACACGTCAAATCTCGAAGCAGAAGAGCTACAATAGCAGAAGACACACCGGTGACACTCCTGTCAGCTGAGAACAGGAACCTAAGGCTATAATTCACACGGGCTCACCGAAATTGGACAATAGAAGACATTGCCTGGTCTGACGTGTCTCGATTTCTGCTATGACATTCAGATGGTAGCGTCAGAATTAAGTGTAAACAACATGAGAGCATGGATCCATCCTGCCTTGTATCAATGGTTCAAGCGGGATGTGAGGGATATTTTCTTATCACACTTTGGGCCCCTTAGTACCAATTGAGCATCTTTTAAACGCCACAGCCCACAGGAGTATTGTTGCTGCTGACTTTATGACCACAGTGTTCACATCTTCTGATGGCTATACTTCCAGCAGGATAACACGCCATGTCAAAAACCTCAAATCATCTCAAACTGTTTTTTTTTTTTTTTTTTTAACATGACTGTGAGTTTACTATACTCAAATGGCTCCACAGTCACCAGATCTCAATCCAGTAGAGCAGCTTTGAGATGTGCTGGAGCGGGAGATTCACGTCATGAATGTGCAGACGACAAATCTACAGCAACTGTGTGATGTTATCATGTCAATATGGACCAAAATCCCAGAGGAATGTTTCCAGCACCTTGTTGAATCTATGAAGAATTAAGGCAGTTCTAAAGGCAACCAACCCGGTACTAGCAAGATGTACCTAATAAAGTGTCCAGTATTCAAACATAATATGCAAATTTAATATTACAGTAAGCAAAAGGTGATTGGCTACAAGGGTAAAGAACTTTATATTCCTTCACACAGATGCACATAGACAGTGGTTGGATTAAGTCATACATATTCATGTTTCATTTGCGCTTGCCTTTCTGTCCACGTGATTCCTCTTGGCACAGCATCAAACAGTGGGGGATGGGGGGGGGGGTGATGGGGGATGGGGGGGGGATGAGGTGACAGCCTCTCTTCTGCTTAAAGGCAAGTGTTGGAGCTTTGCTCTGCATCCCAATGTAACTCTGATGAGTCTCCAGAGACAAAAAAAGCATTAAGTCAGCATCTAAGAACTACAAAACAAGAAACAAATTTGAAAAATGCAAAGTTTATTTTTCAAAGAAAGAGTTTCGCCAGTATTTTAAGTTCAAAGGGAGGTTTGAAATCTGTTTATGTTGGCCAATTATGAATGGAATACTAAAGAGACGTTCTTACCGTGCAGAACATCTTATTGGATAAATATTAAACGCATAATATTAAACTTAATGTATTAGATCAAATATGAAATTTACAATCAAAATTATGAATTTAATTTCAAGTTGATTTCCTAAAGTAAGATATAATTATTTAAAAAAATATTCTTTATTGGCATATGGTTCCATGATGGACCCTTTTCATTGCAAAAAGAAAAAGAAAAAAAGAAGGTTCTTAGAAGTGGAAATGGGTTCTTACGATTATTAAAATATCTTTACAGTCGCACTAAGAAAAAAATGGTTCTTTTAAGAACTGAAAGGTTTTTTTCTATCATAAAAAAAAGAACTCAAAGGATTTTTGGGGAACCCTAAATGGTTCTTCTGGCATCACTGTGAAAACTTGTGGAACTTTTAAAAGTGCAGATTGAGAGTTATTTCCATCCCGTTTATGTGTGTGTGTCTGTGTGTGTGTGTGTGAGAGAGAATAGAGAATAGAAAATGAAAATATAATATAATTAATATAAAAAGTGTCTGATATTGAACAGAACATATTGCTGAAAGTCTAATGTACCCTTTTTATTAAATGCCTCCTTTATATTACAAGCATATAATATTTCTTCATCTTTTTTTTCTTTTCTTTTCTACATTGCAAAGTAATAGAATAGCCTGAAATGTACCTAGGGGTTCATGGCATTGAAATTAATTCACTGGATGTTCTTCTGTTTTGTTAAAAGCGGTAAAATTATCCAAAGAGCTGATCTGGGCCTTTCAGCAATAACGATGATTTGAACCCTCATCAGGCGAACGGCCGAGAATGACCGTCATTGAGCACCTCTCTCCCTAAAGCACAAGAGAAACTGCACTATTCATTTCAGTCTCTGCTGAGATCTCACATTGGCTCTGACATTAGTCCATTCAATTAGTCCTGTCCTCATGACCATCCACTGACAGGAGTCTGCAACTTCCAATACGCTGCTTTAACGGCTGAATGTGGGCATTAAAGGGGCATTCGGCAACTCTAGCTATTTCTTCACTGATTTTCACTTTTGTTGTCGCATGTTTTCTCAGCGAGTTCCCCCTACAGCTGTGAGGCGTATATTTCACAACAATGTCGTAAAAAAACTCACTTGCGGCCTCCTCCTCCTCCTTTCTCCCGCTGCTCATGTGCATTTGTTATTATCGGAGCCGGCCAACTTTATCGTGTGGAGTGTGTCTACCGAGGTGGGTAATACATCATACACATTGAGGGCGGCGTGTGTGTTTATGCGAATTGCCGTAAAGCAGTTTGTGTTTCTCGCTCGTTCTCGCTTCTCACGAGACTTCCTATTTCCAACTTACCGGGACGTAAATCCTCATGTTGCAAGGTTGGTTTTCCGCCTGGGAACGCTGGGGGGAACGGGGAAAGTCACCATTCTCACCGGAACAGGTTATTTAACCATCCAAATGATTTCTAAACGGTTTTATTAAGTTGAAATAGTTGCCGAATGCCCCTTTAACAAATAATGTGGATGCAAACTTTTAGTTAATTGAATTTATATATTTATTTATATTCTGAGGCTGTTGAATGCTTGAATCTGATTGGTTGACGAACGTTCTAAGGCGTGCACTGTGCAATTATTTTCAGGGAAACGCACGGCTAAAGTAGTTCCAGGCAGATCACTTCGCCAAGTGATTTCAAAAGTCCTTACAGCTTACAACAGCAAAACAACCAAAACCCAAATGACACTGTCTGGCCAAGCAAATAAATATAGTAGCCTAAACAATAGGATAAAAACGACTAATTATTTCCATGTTTTTTTTGCCAGAAAATTTTGATTTTATTATACAGAAAGCACATACTCTCTTTCTTTCCTCTCTCTCACACTCAATGGACACACACACTTGTTCAGAAACGTGTTGTCAGCGCTGATCTATTTTATCAAATATTTGAGCAACTTAAAAGCTACATAACATTTCTCACTAGTGAGGTAATAACGGCACTGTTCTTGAAGCAGATAAACTTACAGTTTCGCTATTAATAGAGACACTTTTGCCGAACACTGTTGTGAGACGCAAAGACTTAAGTAGGCTAATTCACACATGCTTAATCTTCTCTCTCTCTCTCTCTCTCTCTCTAATAACTGCATTGATAACTGCATTAGACTGCTATAAATGGCTCATGCCTCCGTTACTAGCTCTAAAAATAGGATGAGATGCATAAGAAATTAGTCCTATACACAAGATCATTTTAAGGACAAAAACCCACCCAACATCTGAACAATGTCTTGAGGTAAGCGGAATAACTGACACCGATTCTTTGGATTATTAAAAAATAATGCACACCAGAAGTGGTAATGAGGCTATTGTATAAAGTATGTAATTCCTTACTTATACAGTAGTTCAAAAGTTCACTTCTATTTTGCATTTGTCTAATACATCTGTATAATAAATAGTTTGAATTTAAAAATGTCCTTACAGTATTGGTTATTCCTTTTGTACAAAGGAGTTCATGTCTTACAAAACAACAAATGGCTTTAAAGGTGACATGCCCCTTTTCAAAAGACAAACACGCGAATAATTTCACTCAGCCAAAATCTCAGAAATAACAGTAGCGTTACGAGTGCAGCCTTACAGAGACTCAGGAAGAGGTTTCAGACGCACCTGGACGTTTCTGAATGGTTAGTGGATACATTTATGTAGTTGTTGTGGAGTTAGGCTACATTGATTCATCTGTTTCTGGGGGATTTCCGTTGAAAATAAAATCTGAAAATCTTCTCATCTGAGGCTGGGACTCTAAATAGTGTTCTGTACTCAACGACAACAGTTTGCATGCTTTGCTCAAACTTGTGCCATTGCGTATACAGAACTGGTTACACTGTTGTAAACCAAATGGCGGCTCCGTAGGAGGAAACGTGCCGATTAAGGGGCCGTAATATTATAATAAGATCCCCTTCCTAAATCAGAAGGGGAGCGAAATCTGATCGGCTTGACATGCTTGCAGAGAAAGGCTCACAAAAACAAAGTTACTGGGTTGTCACTTTTCATGTTTTCTGGGTTTGTAGATGCAGCGTGGACCAAATTATAGCACTTAAACATGGAAAAAGTCAGATTTTTATGATATGTCGCCTTTAATAATAACCATAATGGGTTTTTTTTCCTCTTGAAATTGTAGGAATATTAAAGTGTATTCCCTCTGAAGGTTTAAGGCTATGACTGGCTGAGCATGACCTGAAAAGATCAGAAATAAAATCCGTCATTGGCCCTCAGGGGTGCACTTGTTGACAGGACTGTGTACAGAAGTGTTCGGTTCTTTGGACACGTGCTCGTCCCAGAATGCTGTAGGACATTAGTGTCTGAGTGAATGAGTAATCACCAGTCATAGTGTAAGAGAAAAGAGGGCTGTTATAATGAATGAATTGTGATCTGATCACAAATGGTTAACCACACATTACTGATTACACCTGTTATTAACATTCATTTCTTGTAAGTGGTTGACCACTTGTGATTATATCTGAAGTTATATCTCTGATTTCATGACCGTGCACATTGCTTCATACGTATCTACAGTACACTATACCGTTCAAAAGTTTCAGTAAGATTTTTTTCTCAAATAAATTAATACAAAGATGCATTAAATCGTGACAGTAAAGAAATTCATAATGTTATTTATTTTCTCTCAAAATTTCAAATAAATGCTGTTTGGAATTTCTATTCATCAAAGCATCCCGGTTTACAAAAAAATTAAGCAGAACAACTGTTTTCAACATTGATAATATTAATAAATATATAATCTAGAGCAACAAATCAGCATATTAAAATTATTTCTGAAGGATCATGTGACACTAAAGACTGTAGTAATGATGATGAAAAATCAACTTTGCATCACAAAAATAAATTTCCTTTTAAAATATTTTCAAATAGAAAACAGTTATTCTAAATTGTAATAGGCCTAATATATCACAATATTAATGTTTTTACTTTATTTTTGATCAAATAAATGCAGCCTGGTTGAGCTTTCAGAATATTTGAAGAATCTTACTGACCCAAACTTTTAAGCAGTAGCGTATGTGGATTTATTTAAATGCTATAATAATAATAATAATAATAATAATAATAATAATAATAATAAAAATAACAGTAACAATGATATTACATAATAATAATAATAATAATAGCAAAATGATTGATTGACAGGTGAGGAAACACTTCTGAACACTTCATTTTCTGTTGTCCAAGATTAGAATGAATTAGCATTTACACTACAGATGTGTTGTTGTCACATGCGTTTTTGACTACCTCCGATGTCGGACAATACAACATTTACTCCCCTTTAATTAGCACTGTATACTTCACCCATGGCCAGATAACCCGAAATACACTACGTTTACATGCAGCCAATTTTCGGGTTATGGTCGGGTTAAGGTCACTATTCGGGTTTCTGAAACATTAGGAATAACCCGTTTACATGCGTGAGCAGAGAGAGTTTCTCCTGTATACATGGAATTGCAATATCCCGATGTAAACGGCGACGCACGGTTAGCGTCTGGACGTACGGACAACCTTAAGACGCAATATGCGTCATTTCCGATTCTTCTTCCTGTATCCAAAGACAACAACAACAGCAGCAGCTGTTGACCTCGCTCCAAAAGTGTTTCCAAAACGGGTTATTGGCTGCATGTAAACGTAGTAACTGACTACGTTTACATGCAGCCAATATAACCCGTTCAAAACCGGAATATTAGCAATAACCCGGTCACGCACGGCCATGTAAACACCGGCAAAAACCCGAATATGCTCATATCCCGGATTTTAAAAACCCGGATATGATACCTGGGGTAGGCTACCCCTTTTCTAACCCGAATTTTTGGTCATGTAAACACGTATCAGCATATCCCCATAATGATTTGTGTTCTGCGCATGTTCTATTCGCAAGGAATCTTGGTCTTTTGAGTAGAGGAACTTCTCGGCGCATACAAATACCCGCGTGCAGTATACCAGAAGTAAACATGGCGAGACGCAGCACAGCATACTTTTGGAGCGAGGTCAGTACCAGCACCAAAGCGCAAACAAAGGCGATCGTTATCTGCCCCGAACTATTCATTATCCGCGTGCTGCTGCTGCTGTTGTCTTTGGATACAGGAAGAAGAATCGGAAATGACGCATATTGCGTCTTAAGGTTGTCCGTACGTCCAGACGCTAACCGTGCGTCGCCGTTTACATCTGGATATTGCAATTCCATGTATACAGGAGTAACTCTCTCTGCTCACGCATGTAAACGGGTTATTCCTAATGTTTCAGAAACCCGAATAGTGACCTTAACCCGACCATAACCCGAAAATTGGCTGCATGTAAACGTAGTCATGTGGTAAAGTGCTGTGTAAGGTCCCTGTAAACTGCTCTATAAGCCCAGCAGTTAAAATGCCACTTTCATAACTGATTTAAACTGAACAGCTCTCAAGATGGTCATGAACATTGTCCCTAAAATGAAGTGAGATACTGATTACAGAAACACCTTATTGGCATAAAACAAGACCTCAGGCTGAACTTGCAGGTTTTACAATAGCTTCTTTTTAAGCCCATCAAAGAGTCGTGTGAATTCACAGAAAAACTTTACAGAGACACTGCGGCAGGGTCTCGCTCTACCCCAGGATGCTTTGCAGGATGAAGCTGTACAGTGCTGAGTAATAACAGAGAGGTTAATGCGAGGCACAGACCAATCATAATTGGGATTCTGGGACCAGGAAGTGATTAATGTGGTTAGAGGAATGTTTTATCAGAGGCACAAGACAAATTTAGCAAGCTGTGGATTGTGTTAAGGGCACTCTCACTTTGTAAGGCCTGGAAATTAAGAAACTTATTTTAGTGCATTAGGTGCTGAGTGGTTTAAGTGCATTTCTATGTGGTTGCTAAGGTGTTCTGGATGGTTGCTAGGTGACTTCTACAGGTTCAAGTCACATGAAATGCTCCCTATTGAATCTCTTCTTTCAATGTAAGTCTCAGTGTTGTTATTGTTAACTAAACTATTCAAATGATTGTTTTTGATATTTAAATTGGCTTAAATAAAATAATATATAAATATTAGATTAAAAATTTTAACAAAAATTAGAAATGTTGCTTTGGCGAATAACTGAAACAAAGTTGAAGTGCTAAAGTTATTAAAAAATGAAATAAAAATGAATTTAAGCTAAATTGAAATATTAAAATGTATTAAAAGCTTTAATGGCTTTATTGTGAAAATGTAACACAATAAATGAAGCGAAAACAACACTGATATTTGATATTTTAAAATAAAATAAATCACAAAAGTCTATAACAAAATGAAATTGAAAACTGAAAATATAAAAATAAAGATATTTAAAAATATACTACAACAGTATATAAATAACACTGGTAAGTCTACGGAATATATATATATATATATATATATATATATATATATTATATATATATATATATATATATTCCATAGACTTACCAGTGTTATTTATATAGGCCTACTGTTATAGTATATTTTTAAATATCTTTATTTTTATATTTTCAGTTTTCAATTATATATATATATATATATATTTTATTTTATTTTATATCTGATCGCTTAGAAAAGTAATAGCACAATTATGCCCAGTTATGCACTGAATTGTAATATTCATGGTTAGTGATTTGTTTAAATCATGCACTCAATAAAACATCACAATAATAATGATTGCCTTGGCAAACTCCATTAATGATTCAAAAACATTAATTTCTCTCTTTATAATGGACAAATAATTACTGTTTCTCTAAATAGCTGAGCTAATCAAACACTGAATATTAACACAGACATCTGAAAAGCTTTCACAGGTTTCAAATTATCAACACAATGAACAAAGCCTTCATGAGAACAAAGCCATGAATAAATTGCTATTGTCGAAAAAAATATTATCAGGCAAACCCATTCCAAAGGCCTTTTAAGAGGAATTGAAGGGCAAATACCAACAAACACCCAGCACACGAATGCAAACACAAGCATGACTCTATTGTACCTACAGTTTTCCTTTTACAGCACCGCGTGCAGCTGTAGCCTTCTGCAAATGTGAAGTACAGGTTGCAAATGAAGCACGAGATTGTTTAATTCAAAGATGAGCTTTGGATTAAGCCTGAGTAGGTATATTATGTTTGCAGCCCCGACTCACATCTGGTCTCTGTGTCAGACTCAAAACCACTCTAAATTACTCTCAAGTCAGCTGATTACCCAGATGACGTGTAAATGACGGCTCTACCACAATCCCAAATCACCACGGTAAATCCGCTTTAATTCCCCTAGCAATCTATGTAACCGTTGCAGCAGCTGTTTGCGAGTTCTGCATTAATCACTGATAATGATTCACTGTTCAAATATACAGAGCAGAGACTGTGAAAGCATATTTCTAAAAGTCTGATATCTATTTTATACAAATACTTCCTTATGCTCTCTAATATGTCATTTGTTTCAAAAGACAAGCAAAATGTAATTCTAATATAGCCAGGATAACAACACAATGGGTAATCGTTCAGATAGATGTTGGACTCATATGTATTGCATACAATAATAAACGGTAAAAAAAAAACAAAAAAAAAGAGAAGATATGGTTTTACATAAATTGTTAGCTCAGGTCCATTAAATAATATGAAGACAACTTTTGATTTGAACAATGTATTAGTAAATGTTGAAATTACCATCAATAAGATTACGAATAGCTACTTAAAAAGTATTTTTCAAGATTGGAATCTTATTGTAAAGTGTTGCCAATTAAATAAATACTTTCAATTCACAGAAACACTCTGGACTCCCCAAATGTCCATACAGAAGGTTATTCTCCTATTGCATTGCTCCATTATGATTTCAAAACTGAAATTATGACATATGCCAAGCACTGCCTTGCCATTTTGTGGGAATTTGCTGCCATCTAGTGAAGTAACTTTGTACTGTATATTCCTGATATTTGGGCCTGATATGGCCAAACTCAAAAGAGTCCAGTCCCGATCAGTGTTGGGTCTAACACCTAACAAGTAATGTAATCAGATTACTTTTAACAAGTAAAGTAATGCATTGCTTTTATATTTACAACAATATACCTGAGTTACTTTTTCTAAGTAATGCAAGTTGCTTTTTCCCGCTCTCCTGTCCCTCATGTTGAGAGAAATCGTGAGTAAGTGCAGAGGCGTTGTGTGAGTTATTGTAGTTCTAGACTAAATATGAACATGCATTTACTCATCTCACTTGCACAAAAAACAGATTCAATATTTCTAAAAATGAATAAAGTGGTAAAACACAAATTCAGAAAATTAGGCAAACCTGCAATAAATAATGTTAAATTACAAAAATATACTTTATGTATTTAATCTCACTTTAATAAGCAATGTCTTTGCTGCTGACCTTCGATGATCCAATTTAACCACCAATAAGCAACAAATGACTTTAGTTAAACATCACACTTGCCATGTTTTTTTCATTTCCTTCAGCCTGAGGCTTACTCATTTCACTTTTAGTATTTGCCAAAAATATAACTTTTGTGTTGTTGTTATTCAAAAATAAACAAGCAAGTCCAGCCCAGGTGACAAAAAGTAATACAAAAATAATGTAACACATTACTTTCCATAAAAAAGTAACTTAGTAATGCAATTAGTTACTTTTATGGGGAGTAATATAATATTGTAATGCATTACTTTTAAAAGTAACTTTATCCAACACTATTTTTTACTTTTTTCAATTTTTATTATGCACCAGGTGGATAAGTCAAAATGCATGGAAAATAAATAACACACATCTCCTGCTGTGCTACAGATTTGTTAAAATCTAAATATAGATTAGCAAACACAGATAAATGTTTTCTTGATATTTAAAATACTGTAAAAAAAATAAAAAATAAAAATAAGAGGCTTGACTATGCTAGATTTGCAATGCAGATTTATTTTTTAAAGCCATCTTTGATCATATTTACCAAGGGGGCAAATAATTCTGACCAGCACTGTATGTTCTATTAGTCATTAACACTTAGATTATTCTGACTGCCAAATGAGATGACTTCGTCTCAAGTAACTAACAATGTAATATCTGCAGTTTCTATAGAGCAGAGCATAAGAATTCAAAGTATAAAGTCTGCATTAATGACCCAGTTTTGCACAAATAAGCAGATAATGCTGTTCATCACATATTAATGTAGGCCCTTGACTTGCCCAAGGGCCTCAACAATGATCTAACATAATGCCATAAATGATTCCTAAGTAATTAACAAAGCTTTTCAAAATGTGGTTTGTGAGAAAAATGCCTGAGGTTAGTTTCAGTGACGTTCTGCTCTCAAGTCATTAGGAAGAGCAAATATGGTTAGAAATTTACTTTAATATTCTGGTATTATTCCTGTTTTAAAATAAAATAAAATAGCATTTGTAAATGCACATAAAGAAAATGCAGCTTAAGCACAATTTTTTCATTCAATTTTCACGATGATTAAACAAACTCCCCCCAAATACTAATTTTTACCTTCCAAATAAAAATATGGTATGCTTATGTCAAGTCAAGTCACATTTATTTATATATATATATATATATATATTATTATATTTCTTTTTACAATACAGATTGTTTCAAAGCAGCTTTACAGAAATAACAGGAAAATAATGCAACAAAGTTTGTTTCCAGAAGAAAATAGCGTCACAGTCCAACTTAAGTAAGTTCAGTGATGTTTCATTTTTGTTGTAATAAAGTTATTAATTTAGTTCATTTATATAGCTATATATAGCCGCTCTGGAGAAAACCGTGATGTCATCGTCCAGCTCAGTTCAGTTCTCATATGATGGTGTCAATGCAGGAGATCAATAATATTGTTAAATATTAAATTAAATGTTAAATTAAATGTCCCCAACTAAGCCAAAAGCCAATGGCAACAAAGGCGAGGTAAGAATCCAAGTCTCATGAGTAAAGTTACATAATTCATATTTTAAATTTGATATATTTATGACATGAACTGGAAGGAGGAATATTACTGGTGCAGTTACTCCACTAAGGCATTTAATGACACTGGAAAATGACGATTGGAGAACGGTTGAGCGGGTGATTTGATCACTGAAGGTCAGTGGCGAGGGCCGAAAAGGTTTAGTGTCACTACTATTTGGAAAGTAGTAAGGAATAAACAGTGTATACTGCACATCATTATATTTTTTGCTAATTAAAATGAGTAATTTTTTCCCCCTGACCATAGATGGCAGAAAATCTCATCTCAGCACATTTGATGAATGGCTACGCTGTATGTTTAATTTAATCATTTCATATGAATATCAGCATTTGTGAGATTTAGTCAGTCTAAACAGTTTTGGGGTTTAATTGATCTAATTTTGTGTCTCTGGAAAAACCGTTGATATTATTATCTATGACATTGTATTATGTTGAATATCAAAGATTTTTTTGTGTGTCGATTTGTTAAGGAGGGACTTGTGGACACATCAAAGTTTTGGGATTTCCTGGTGCCTTTTGATGGAAATAAAAGTTATGATGTTATTTCCATCAATAGGTGCATCAATTTTTGATCAAGATCTTGTATTGAGAGCCGAGGACTCTGTAAAGTCTCCAGCTTATCCCAAAGACTTTCAATGAACTCAGAGGTGCCAATCCATGTGTGAAACTGATTCTTCATGCTCCCTCACAACCATTCTTTCACAATTTGAGCATTGTCATACTGGAATATGGCCATGAAGTGTCTTCCTAGATGGTTGTTTAAGAAATGAAAAGCTACACACTCCATCAATTAGGGTTAGAAGAACTGTTGCCAAACATATAACATGCTAGAAACAAAATAATCACCGCAATAATGATCAAATCAATGACTCTTACGCATTTCCCAATTTAAATCCAAACAGCGACTTGTTTTATTTATTTTTTTGGCCTGGCAGTGTATTTTACCAGAAGAAGAAAAATTGATAGGCTATGTACATTTATGTTAATTGTATATGCAGTTCCGACTATGACCACCAGGGGACACACACTCACCATAATCAAACTGCTTCTGTCGAAATGCTGTCTAAAGTTTGGGTAGTTCATTTTCTTCCGTCTTTAATGCAAAAAGCAAAGTGACACCAGGCAGAGGCAGACCTAAACGTTTGTCGTGTCAGTCTCACTCTCTGCTCTGCCAGTAAATGCAAAGGAGGAGCACAAAAAAGTGACAGAGGCTTCTTTCAGAGGCTTACCATCTGATTAGCCTCTAGCTCCATTTATTCGCTGCTTTACCGATCAATGGGAGATTGATTGAGCTTTTTGTGCTCTTCGTGTTACAATTATCTGGAATTTGAGCCAGACAGGTTAATACCATGATATAAAAGACTTCAGACAGTTCGGGGATTGAAAATGGACCACTTTTTACTCTAATCTCAACATTACAGCTTCTTACTGGTATTGTTTAGAACTATTCATTTACTTTGCATAGCCAACATTATCAGATAGATTGCATCAGTTTATTGCAGACCGAGACCAAAAGCTCCATATACACCACTATTATAATTATGTTTTATATCGGTAACAATTTAGGCCTACAATAAATGTAGAAATTAAATTGAATTGTGATGCTGTAGCCTATAATATTGTTCATTGAGAGTTCATGTTTCTGTAGTTAACTAATATTTGCAAATGAAACCTTATTGCAATGTGTTCCCTTTACATTGATAAGATCAATTATATTAATATAATTTGCTATCTACACATTGTGAAAGACAATTAGGCTATATTAGCCTCGTAACCATTTCCCTTCAGGCCTCAGTTCAGTTGTAACCAGCACAGGCCCTCAGTAGCAGTAAATCTGAGATACACAGGCCCTGCGCTGGTTCTGCCTCACTGGGAATCTGATGGATCACCTCCACCCTGCAAATAAGCCATGATCAAGAACGCTATAGCCCACACAACTCCCTGGAATACTGATGGGATTACATTCTGTTTTCAAAACTTTAGCTTGTGCAAAACTTCTTCTTACATTTTATTCTTTTGCAAAAAGTACCAAAACATGGTACTATGATAAACTTGCATGCATAATAATAATAATAAGACCAAAAAGTTGTTTCAATCCATTTTAGAATACTGTAAGACTGTTTAGATGACATGACATGTAAAGGGTTGGAATCTGATAATGTCTGTTTCTTTTTGTGTTGTATGTAACAACATATTGGGTAACACTTTATTTCGATAGTCACTAACTATAAGTAACTTTGCAACTACATGTCAACTAACTGTCATTAGAGTATTAGTAGACTGTCTGCTTAATATCTGCTAACACTTTATTTTGTTGGTCCCCCAAAAGATATTCTACTGACTATAAGTAACTTAGCAACTACAAGTCAACTTGTTCTCCTAACCCGAACCCTAACACCTAACCATAACCTAACAGTCTACTAATAATCTAATCTCAGTTGAGAACTGTCTAATGACAGTTAGTTGACATGTAGTTGAAAAGTTACTTATAGTTAGAAGAATGTCTAAAGTGACTATCGAAATAAAGTGTAACCAAATATTGTATTATTCTATTTCTATTTGTATACAAAATTGTATATACACTGCCCGGTAAAAAAAAAAAAAGTCGCTTTTTGGATTTAAATAGGCAAATGCTTAAGAGTCTATGACTGGATTGTTATTGCAGTGCATTATTTCATTTCTTAAACAACCATGTAGAAAGACACATTACGCTCATATTCCAGGATGATAATGTCAAGATTCATCAGGCTCAAATTGTGAAAGAATGGTTGGCAGGGATCATGAAGAATCATTTACACACATGAATTGTCACCAGACCTTAAACTCATTGAAAGTCTTTGGGATGTGCTGGAGTAAACTATATTCATAATCAAAAAATCAGTTTGTATGTCCGCTGAGGAAAGTGATATCTTTGTCTTTGTCCATTAAACAGTTAAGGGCATTTCCCATGACAGCGCTTGTGGTTTACAAGTCCCCCTTGTTTCAGTCCCTTTCAATATAATAGTCATCGCTACTGACTCACTCATAAAGACAGTCTTTGCTGCCATCTAATGTTGTAATAATGTAGCTAACTTTCACTGAAGTCGAAATCACAATCACTGACCAACCAATACCAATTACTCAATACTAAATGAAATGGTGATACTGTGGTGATACTTGTAGATTATTGCATGGCTGGAAAAGGCTGTCAGCTATTTAGAACCGAGAACCAGAAAGAACTGTTGTATACATGTTATATATATGTGTGTGTGTGTGTTGGCATGGTTAGTGGGAGGATGGGAATCCAAGGCTATTTTGCGAGTGGAGAGATTCTGTATTAATAATGCAATGTTGTGATTGGATGCACTCAAGCCCCATTACTCATCGCTGAGCTGATATAGTTCACCAGAAGTGTGAAGGTCACTTCACATAATGTGCTGGCTGTTTTTGGCGATAAAATGTGCTGTTTTATCACCTATGGCCAAACTGCATCTTCTTTTTCTCCTGGGGCCTGTACCATGAAGCCGGTTTAGGTAGATGATAGCTTGCTATGTCAGTTTAGTTTGCGCCAACCCTGGTTTTTATGTACCAGGAAAGTGGCTTAGCTTTTAGCAGTGTTCATCGCCATAGTAACTTACAATCCACAGCTAATCTGCTCCGAGGCGGGTTATGTTCTGTGTAAGAGATCTCAAACCCAAATTGAACCAATCAGCTGTGAGCAAAGTGACACATCTCTGATGCAATAAAGTCACTCCCCCAGTTACTCTGGCTCCAAATTAATTATGTTGAGTTTTCCTGTTTTATGGGCTTTCCATAGACAGTGATTTTTATACTGTACAAACTGTATATTCTATCCCCTAACTCAGTACCTGTCACAGAAAACTTTCTGCATTTTTGCATAAACAAAAAAAAAAAGAAAGAAGTTTTTATAAGATTTATAAGCTGTTTTCCACATGGGGACCAAAAAATGTCATCACAAGTTCAAAGATTTCTCGTATTGCCATCTTTGTGGGGACTTACCAGGACACCACACACACACACACACACACACACACACAAAACACACACACACACACACACACACACACACACACACACACACACACACACACACACACACACACACACACACACACACACACACACACACACACACACACACCTGATTTTTAAATCTCATAACTGGCAATAAAATTGGTAATTTTTGTTTAGAAGGAAGCACTATATTCAGTCACGTAATATATAATGACTCCTAGATAGAGTCATGGCATATTAAAACTGCGACACAATTTTCTCACATGCAGGTTCAAATAATGTTGTGAGTGGAAAATGAAATGTGTAAGAGCTGAAGTGTTTTATGACACTTCTTTTTAGAAATGGATGAAAAAGCTTCAGGCCTCCTTTTTAAGAGACTCCAATACTGTATATAAAATTATTTTATAGACTTGCAGTCCTAGAAAATGTTCAGCTTTGGAAGATAAAGTAGAATATTTTTGAATTACTTACACAGTAGCATTTTATCATCTTCAGATATATATTGTAGATCAAGGTACATTTTTTTGACATATGCATATATGCATAAGCTTTGATTTGAACTATACAATAGAAACATGTTTATATATACAACTGTATATATTACAATGGTGACATTAGTCACCATGAAATCAAAATGGGCAATTTTTTTTTTATGGAATATTGGAGTATTTATTATAAGTGACTAATGATCTTTGCAATGGAAATGAATCAATCAAAACTAACTTTAGCTGGACAATAACTTTATTCTAGAGCTGCTGTAAAGCCAAAACAATCTCTGTTACTTTAATTTCCTATTATCACTGTAAAGCTGCTTTGAAACAGTCCATATTGTTAAAAGCGCTATATAAATGAAGGTGACTTGACTTGACTTATCCCTGCACATTATTATTATTATTATTTTTAATTCATATGCCTTTGTAATCTTTAATCAAAATAACTTCCCCTCCCTCATTGGTTTCAGACATCTCTTCTCTGATGATGTGTTTACTGGCGCGAGGGCGGGACAACCTGTCACTCACATGACATCACAGCAATAGCAAACCACAACCATCCAATCATCTAATCAATTCCTGATGGACAAAATCAAGTCCCACCCTACATTTTTTCTTGTTACATCATAATAGGAAATAAGAGACTAAAAGACACAACTTTGGAGTGTCTCTATTCCTGTATCAATCAGCTGGGAATATATTTATTTTCCATACCTGCACACGTATAGTACTTCACTGAATACATCACAGACTCTGTGATGATAACGTATGTGTACGATTTAGACACAGTCCCCTTTGAGATTACAGCTGTGCAGAGGAGTGTCTCTCTCCCATCCGCTCCATTCAGCTGCTTTGAATCACATCATTAGAAACCATTAGAGAGGAAAATCTGTGTCACCTCACCATTTCAGCAGTTCAGTCCCTCTGGCTTCTCCAGAACTGATATGCATCACTATACTGTTCTCCACTCATACAGAATATCCTCATCTCTTCAGTCCACTGCAGGATTTCATGATTTATTACTCTCACAGCTTCAATGCTAATTTCCCTGGTGCTTGGCCACGGAAGCTCTTCATATTCTTCTTCCATACACATCCCTTGTAGCAGCTCTGGTCCTCTGTGTTTTATAATGATAAGCCAGACTTTGACTGCAGGAATAAAAGAGAAATTTTGAATGAATGAATCTGATGAAAGAAATACTTTATCTACACTACATTATATATCTACAGGATCTAAATGTCTGAGACCACATCGAAAATCTGGGATGCAAAATCGATTTTAAAACTTAATTTGACACAATTTTGGCAAAGAACATGAAATAAAATCATTAAGAAATGTGTTAGATTCTGCAATATTACATGGGCTCTAAGCTACATTTACACTCTTAGTTTTTGGGATTGACAACCACATTTACTTAAAAGTGTGAGTTTTAGACTGTCCTGTTCACACAGCAAATTAAAGTAGTGTCTTGAATACTGTCTGTATACTGGAGTCAAGCTTGTATTCTTTTATTCTTTTCAAGGGCTCTTAAAGGATTAGTTCACCTCAAAATGAAAATTTCCTAATAATTTACTCACCCCAATGCCATCCAAGATATCCATGTCTTTCTTTCCTCAGTGGAAGAGAAATTAAGTTTTTTGAGGAAAACATTTCTGGATTTTTCTTCGAATAATGGACTTCAATGACAACCAGCGTTTTGAAGTCCAAATCAATGCAGTTTCAAAGGTCTTTGAAGTGCTTCAGCGGACTGTGCACGATCGCAGCTGAGGAGGAGGGGCTTATCTAGCGAAACGATAGGTCATTTTCAACAAAAAAAAAAAAAAAAAAAAATATATATATACTTTTTAACTACAATTGTTCGGATTGAGCTGATCTGCAACGCGCCGGGAACTACGTCATCACGTTGAAAAGTCACGCTCGATGGCGCCGGCGGAAGTACCCATCGACATAATAAATACAAACGTCAGAAGCACTAGCCGAGTTAAGGCTGTTCCAGGTTGGGTACATGAGCGCTGAGCGCCCGGTGATCGCCTGGATCTCACAACTCCGAAAACGTCAGATCAATTTTTAAATAGGCGCTATCTTTATAAATAAACCACAGATTTGAGCTTTAAACAACTACATTGTCGACTGAAAAACTATTAAGACCACATTTCGTGACACAATAACAGTAGTATTTTTAAATTTCGCGGCCTTTCTCCTCTGAACGTTACTATTACTAATTATATCATGACCAAATACAACCAGAAACAAATGTTCAGTCTTGCTTGTGAAAGGTAATCCCTAGAGACCTGTTTTCAGTTGTTTGGCGATTTGTGCAGCACACGAAAAGTGCATTTTTCTCAATTCCCGGTATGAGAGGTATGGGAAAGTTGCCCTCCGCAATATGGCGGCGCCGTTGACGTACGCTCCAGCGGCCAATAGGGCGTCTATGTATTTATTATATCTATGGAAGTACCGACATCGAGCGTGACCTTTCAACGTGATGACGTAGTTCACGGCTCGTTGCAGATCAGCTTGGTGAATAAACTTCTTTCAAAAAAAATTTAAAAGCCACACATTTTCAATGGTTTCTTATTTTCTTTTCTGGGTGAATTTCTTTCAGGTCCAAAATCAACCATTTTTGAATGCATAATATCTATCAAAGCTATAACAATCCAACTTTTACATTAACAATTAGACATTTACCTCAACAGAAAGACATTTTAGTAGCTCAAGGGAAGAGAGTAAGATTGAATGGGCCTCATTCACGAAACCTCACATTAAATAAGTGTAAAAATGGTTTTGTGAAAGATTTACACTGAAATCCATTCAGCTCGTGCTTCATGAACGAGGCCAAATTAACATAAAAAGTCCCACAAAACTTAATGGCCCACATGTAGGGTTTTCAACCAAGGGTCTGTAGAGGAATTGTTTTAAACTTTCATGAAATTTGTATCTATTTGAATGAAAATTATCTAATGTACCAATAAACATTATTTAATGCAATCATTTTAGTTTGTGTTTGTGAGAATGCATGTCAGTACTATAATGCATCAGAAATCATCATCATCTCCACACTGTTTTTCTATCATCTTCCCTCATTTTCTGCTCATGCAGATGTGACAGTGAAAAGCTACAGTTTTCAAAGCATCTCTATAGATTTCAGAGTTCTGTTCATTTATTCATCAGCGCTGCTGGGACTCACTTCACAGAAGCAAATCACTGCTGGAGGAGGACATGTGAAGACTGTTTTTCAAAGTGTACCGATCGGGTGCACCACTGGTCCTATCTTAGATGCTTTTTAAAAGAGATTCTGAACTTTCTTTATGAATTTTTTTTTTTTTTTTCATTTGCAAATAGATTTCACATCTGGAAGAGAATCACGTGTATACGCACATTTGAGAAATGATCTTAGATCAAATGTAGGATGGTTTCTATGCACCTTTTTTTTTATAAATACATACATAAATACACCTATGCAAACCTGACATGACTTTGTCTCCTCACAAACATCTGCAAGCGAGAAAGAGACTGTGACAATTGACTTACATTTTGGAGTTTTATGTGAGCATATATGAGTGTGCGTTCCTTTGAAATATTATAATCAAAACAATTCTTCCAATAAAATACTTAAGTACTTTGAAATTGAAAACTGAGAGAGATCTCAGAGGAGGTTTATGGAAATCTGAGCAACTGAGAAAGAGCAAATGAGATCTGATTCTCTGTCTCATTCTGTTTTGAAGTTGTGTTCCTTCTATAATTGTTCATTCCTCCTCCTCATCCACGTTTGACATTGCTTTTAACTCGTCTCTCACGTAGTTATTTTTTATATATATAGAGTATATCTCCACTGAACAAATCCATCCCTCTTCCAGCTATTACTTATTTTATGAAAAAAAGCACTTTTCATTTATACAGCACCATCACATCTAAAGTCAAATTATATGGTATCAAATGAATTTGAACAAGGGCAGTTTGAGCTGTGGGAAAGTTTAGAAGGCGTGTAAGAAGGCTTTTGACATCAAATAGGTTTTAGTGAGGGGAAAGATAGCAATTAGTTTCTTAGATACGCTTGATTGAATCTTAAAAATGGATTAATAGTGAAAGAAATGGAATTTCCCTTCACTATAATGAAACTAAAATCTTTGCTGAGCAGTAAAAGTCTTTTTTAATGGACCAAAGGTGGGGGGAAAAAAACTGAATATTGAAGACCTTGGGAAGTGGTACATTCTCTAGGCGATATTTTTTATTTTTTATTTTTTGGGATATAAATGTTGAGGAGTGATGTTAAGATGTCATTCCCCTGTACAGTGTTGAATTAAATGTTGCACCTGCGCACCTGTTACCGTTGCCATGAGCAACGACATTTAGCCAATCATGAATGCAAGCACTGAACAAGCAAAAACACCTGCAAGTGATTAAAAATAATCAGGGTGAATACAAAAAGATCGCACCTAAGAAAAATGCTTGCTTAGGCAGGTGATCTGTCAATCGGCAAAGTAATGACATAATTTTATAGTAATCATGGCACTTACAGCTCAGGTCTTATTGTGTTGAGAACATGAACAAAGCTGAATATATATGTTCATAGCTTACCCTGGGTACTATAGATTCCCTATTTCCAAATCCATCAGCACTATCTCT
Source organism: Gila robusta (assembly GCA_030770095.1). Classification (NCBI taxonomy): domain Eukaryota; kingdom Metazoa; phylum Chordata; class Actinopteri; order Cypriniformes; family Leuciscidae; genus Gila; species Gila robusta. The sequence goes on along the minus strand of JAVALU010000805.1, from coordinate 3,830,047 downwards.
TTTACATTAGCAATATCTCACACGTAAGAGTGCTGCTCTACCCGACTAGCATAAGCAGAAACAACAACAGCATGACTGCAATGTGATATTGCTTTAATATCTAACAGTTCAATAAATAAAAAAAGTAGACAATTCCCTGGAATAACAACAGCATTTAACATGGGTTCGATTCCCAAGGAATGCATAACGAATAAAAAGTAGGCTGTACCTTGAATGCAATATAAATCGCTTTGGATAAAGCAAACCTGCCAAGTGTGTGAATGCAAAATGTTCCTAAACAATAACAGTAGTGGTGTTGCTGAATGAATCAGCATCTTTGAACAATTCTGTTGATTGAATGATTCAATGACTCACACTTGTTTTATTCATAAATAATGTTTCTGAACAAATTAATGATTCAGTGTCTTACTCATAAAGACAGTTATGTCACTATGTGACAAGTTGCTTGTCACTACTTAATAGAGTAACAATTCAATAAGTCAATCCAGACCACTAATACACAGACTGTCACTGATACACACTGTGAAAATTCCCAGTGTACTGTATATCAGCACTCTTAGTTTGCCTCTTTGAGGACCTGAACAAACTGTCATTAGCAGCAGTTTCTTCCCAAGAAAAAAAAGGAGTCTTTTCCTATAAATAGAATAAAGGGGTTTGTCAATCTGTGTTGAAGATAAGAGTTCATTTTCAGCGAGTGTGCATGGCTGTAATCAGCTGACTTTCTTTGGCACTTGAAGAGAATGGATGAACCCATGACCATGATGAACCCAATTAATTGCTTTCTCCTGCCTGTAAGAGTTCAATCAGGAGATGCAATCTTGTGCGCTTGTGGTCGTCTTCTAACTTTAGCTTGTGATTTCCAGAAGTATATTAGTAATAATGTATGTATGTATATATACAGTATACACTATGCACACACACTCACATTGATGTATATAATTACTGTATATAAATAAACAGCAAAAACTTTACTGATAAGAAGAAATATTTCTTGATCATGTGACACATTAAGACTGGAGTAATGATGCTGCTTATAAATTACATACATTTAACAATATATTCAAATAGAAAACTGTTATTTTATATTGTAATATTATTTCACAGTATTACTGTTGTACTGTATTTTGATTAAAAACTTCCTTCAAAAACATTAAAAAATCGCAATGATTCCAAACTTTTCACCGGTAGTGTAAAATGGAACCTAATTTTACCATTTACCTTCCCATCCAGTCCCACACAAAGCTGGAAGATATAGAAATCCCCAACCCAGCTTCTGTTACTGCCAACAAAAACTATTCATTTACTGCCAATGCAATTACAGTAAGTAAAACTCAATTTTACAGTGGATTGCACAATTAAATCAAGTTGTGGGAAAAACTTTTATAATTGTGTTACATCAAATCATTTCAATTAAGTAAATTGAAAAATGAGCAAATATCATCTTTTTTTTTTTACTGCCTTAAAAAAAAAATTGGGCATGCTACCTGTGTCCCAATTCAGATGCTGTATCCTTCGAAGGATTCGGACTTCAGAGGCTGCATTCTTCGAAGGCCGTGAAGGTCGGACTGAGCGTTGTTAAATGGGACGGTCTAGCCTAAAGAGGACTGTTCTAGTAGCCTAGCAACTGTAATGGTGCGTTCACACCTAACGCGAATAGAGCGTCTGGCGCGAGTGATTTCAATGTTAAGTCAATGTAAAGACGCGTTTACGCGCATCTAGAGATCCTGCGGCGCGAATGAGGTGTTTAGCACGGCGCGGTTGACGCGAATTGAACGTCTGGCGCGAATGGTTTTATTTGGTGCATTCACGCATTTGAAGCCCGAGTTGAAAAATCTGAACTTTCGCATCAGTTCGTGCCGCGTTAACCAATCAGGAGCCTGCTTGCTGCTGTCACGTGGTGAAGTAAATATTTTATCACATAAAAACTTCTAATCCAGATCTAATCTAGATTATATGAAACATTATTATTCTAATGTAAAGACAACCAACATACTTTAGTGCAAGAACATAGTTCATGTCTGGACAGTGTTGTGTGAGAAACAAAAAATCACAGGACAGGTTAATCACTTTTGTAGGCTGGCTCCATTTATCATCAAAACAAAAATAAATGACAGATTAGGTGTGTGAGGGCGAGGGTGATCCTCGTTCTGATGCGGGACAACAGGTCATCAAACTGGGCGCGGGACAGGCGGAAGTACGCCGTCATCCAGGCGCAGCTCCTGGAGCAAATGGTAAACTGGGAATGCCTCCGGAGGGTCTGGTGGACCCAAGTACAGCGACGATGAGCCCTACACCGCTGTTCTGCTCTCCAGAGCAAATACAGAGCGGTGACTCTCGATGAATGCTCGATCAACATCAGCCATCTTGCAAACAGACAACCGCCTAGCACTTGCCCCTCCCACAAGAAGCGGATTTCACCTCAGACGTGCGTCAATTTCGCTTTGGACGCACGAATGGATTCAAAATGTGTCCAAATAGACGCGATAGATGCAAATTTGACGCTCTATTCACGTTTGGTGTGAACGCAGCATAACAGCTTCCGTTGATGGCAGTAACGTTTGTACTGGACTTTTTTTAAAGTTATATGTTCAAAAAATATCATTTCTGTATATAATAAAGAGTATGAACTATATATATTTGCATCTTATGTCAACATTTAAATGGCTTGAATTATTATTTTTTTTTTTACATTTGTATCATTAGAAATTTGAGTAAGCTGAAAAAATCCTGGCGTCACTGGCACGCAAGGAATTCTGGGGTAGGCAAGGCCGCGAAGGATCCATCAGTTGTATCCTTCATTGCACGGGAAACGAAGGACGCATTTGGAATCCGCATTTGAAGGAGCTTTCGAATTGGGACAGCCTTCAAATACAGCCTTCAAATACAGCCTTCAAAGGATGCAGCCTCTGAATTGGGACGCAGCTGCTGTCTTACGTCTGTATAGTGCCTTTTTTCAGCATTTTTAATATTCAGACAAAGCCAGTTCAACTTTCAGAATAAAATCAAACACAATACTTTAAAACACAAAGGAATTACTCTGTACTTTCTAACAAGGTTGGTGCAAAAGGTTCTTCACTTAAAAACCTGCCAGTCATGTAAACAGAGCAATCTACAGAGAATCAGAGGCAGTTCAGAGGTCAGTCTGACCTTTAGTTATGTGTCTCTAGCCTCTTCTCTCATGCGTGGTTCAGGACACGCTGAAACCATACAGCTCTTCTGCATACTAATACTGCCATGTCAGGATCAACACGAAGACCCAAGAGCAGGTGAGAATACAATGATATTTAATGGCAGTTAATCACATCAGCAAAACAGGGATGACAACAGTAGCACAGACCAGTGATGTCCAATTCTTAAACAAATCGTTCTTTTGAGCCGGTTCTCGGGAAGTAACAAGTCGAGACGGTTCACTAATCAAACTAAATCACCAAGGAGTCTGATGAGTGAGTTGATGATACCTGTGGCACATACTGGAAATATGCTTATTATGACTACTGTTATTAAATAACATTTGATTAAAAATCTTTCTGTCGAGAGATAAATACAATTTACTAGTTTATTGTGCATTCAGAATATATTTTTGATTATATAAGTTGTTAAGCAAAATCAAGGAGTTTTTAAGACAGGTTTATTCTTTCTATATACTTTAGACATGGGGAACATATCCATGTTTGTGCATCAATGTCTTTAATGTGTTCTGTAGGTGCAAAACTTTTAGTAATGTTATCCAAGATGTAGGATTCTCAAGTCGTATCCAACATAAAGGATCCGCGAATGAAACTGGGACAACAAACACCCTTAACTTAAGTGAATGCAAGGCAATAATCAGCAATATGCATTCACACAAATAACTTTTTATTTGAATGTTTCAATATGCGTTAACACAAATTACTTTATTTGAATGTTTCATTGATGACACTGATTTGTTAGAAAAGTGCGAAGTGACATCATTGCGTGATGACGTAAGGACCCAATGAATCGTTTTTTTTTTTTTTACCGATTCATTGAAATGAATTGTCCGAAAGAACCAGTTTGTGAAAATGAATCTGACAACATCACTAGCACAGACGAGGCAAAATAAAGCTAAATGGAAGTCCCCACTATTGCAACGAGAAAGTCTGTAAAAGATAGTTCAGATCATCTTGAGCAGAAAAAAATCCTCAAACACAGGTAGGAGTATAGCAGGAGCCAAACAGGAACGAGGGCAAATCCTACTAGAAACACAAGTGAGCAGCAGGAACATACAAGACGATCTGACAAACACTCAACTCAAACACAGAGTATCAATTTTGGATGATTTTGGAGGTGATTTCTGTGATCATGGCTCCTAAACGCATGATCTTACGTCATACAGTGAGAGAGGTTCAAAGATGGCCTTTGTCATTGTCTTATGACCAAAGATAGCCTCCGATGTGTCAGAAATGAAGCATTATCATCTCACAGTGCTGCTAAGACCTACGTCGCCTGACTAGCCAATAAAAATGCAACATGAAATGGCGTAATGATCAACGCGACATGACACTAAAACTTAAAACCACTTACCTCAAACTTCATTTGCAAAATTGGCATGTCAAGTTGGCCTTTTTTCTCTATAATGACAACGTCCATTTTCTTCCCTTTCGCTTCGTCCTCTTTTTTTCAGCGCACATAAAAACCACAATTGCCAAAGTGTGATTCATCCTGCTCTATTTGTTTACCACTAGCGAGTGCTAGTTTTATTCTTCTATACTAACTTGCATCGTAGCCTACGATTCAATAGGTGTCATCATCGTATAGTCTATACATGTTGTACCCACGTTTATCAGATCCATGTCGTAGCAGGCATAACTCAATATGAAGACACACAAAACAAACCTGCAACACTCCAGACACCTGACAAATAAATCATGAGCTGCTCGGATCTGCATCTTCATCCCTCTCTCTCATCCCTTCCATTCACACGCAGCCTGATGATGACTGAGGACACAGAGAAGTGTTAGTAGGTACACATATTTATGAGATATTTGGCAGGAGTCTTTGCTTCTATTGTGTTAAAATACTGGCAAGGCTGCAATATTATATAATTTACATTTATAGTTATGCAGTCATAGATATTTCTTATGCATTTCATGTATATTTGAAGTAATCAATGTCAGTGTGTAGAGAGGCTAATCTGATTGATTGTCATGGCAAAAATGAAACGGGGAAATTGTTTTTCACCACTTTCTTATTTAGAGCACTGAGAAAATGGTAAACACAGTTTAGTTAACAGAAATCCATTAAGAGTATGTGAGGGAAATGCTAATGCTCCACACAGGCCTTTGTCTCTAGAAGATTGCCATTTTGTTTAGCTATGTGCATACATTTAATAGTGAGTTTAAATGTGCTGAACACACACCCAGCTAACAGGGACATCTCTCAGAACTTTGGCTGAAATTTATGAACAAACATTATTCCAGTAACATTAATAGAATGTTATCTGGTCTTTAATAATGAAATGCACTTATTTTACAGACAGTAAATGAAAGTGCAGTACTGTTCAAAATTTTGAGGTTGGTTTGATTTAGAAAAAAAGATTTTTAAATAATATTTTGAGGATTTCTGGAATCAGTAAGTTTGGCAACCCGTGATAGAGCACCCACACTTTGATTAGTGCCATAATTTCTTAAAACATCAGAGCTTTTTGAAATAGCATTCCAAATGAATATGATTTTCATTCAATGCTTTTAACATTTTTTAATGAATCCTTGTCATACTTCACCAAAAACTACTACAAAGCAAAAAAAAAAACCTCACTTTGATCAAAGACACATCAGTAGCATTCAGAAGAGGTGCTTCAAGCATGTTTGGAGGCGTGTTCTTACACATGGAGTGCTGCTCTTACACACTGAACTACAGTAGCTGCTCTCCTGGACTATTTTACATTAATATGTCAGTGCCTCTGATCTTCTCTTGACTAGGGTGTATGTTCTGATATGGAACCAATAAGCTAGTGACTTTTAGAGCAAATCTCTCCCCATGTGAACCATTAGACAAGCCCCGCCCATAAACAGTGACATCACAGATACACATATGTATAGAGTGCTGCAGGGATGATGTATTTTTGTAGGCCAAAACCTGGAAACGAGTTAGCATGTTAGCACTTCTGCTTCCATCATCCTGAAGTCGATGGGTTTTTGGTTAAATGCCTGAAATAAGGTATTAATCCTTATTTCAATACCTTATTTCAGGCATATTATTACAGGGGGAGAGATTTGCTAGCTATAGGGGTGAAATAGTATCGCTAATAGAGACAGTCAAGTTATTTAGCCCTCTCTTAGGGACTTTTCTCTTTATTTTGCCTTTTTTGAACACAATGCAAATATTCTTTCTAACTTGTAGGTCGGCTACAGCAATCAATAAGTAAAGATCCAGGCTCTCCTGTATTGCTTTGAGTGCTTAGATGGATAGAGTGGACTTGTGACTGATATCTTATAGTAACTGTGGCTTGGATGAAACATCAATGTGAAAATGTTTTTTTTTTTACATTCTGACAATGATACAGAAAAAGGAATTGTTACAGTTTTCTCTGGAGGCTAAATATTAGAATGAATATCAGAATATATGCTTTAGTAAATTAGTAAAATAGTAAATTGCTCCAATGCTTTTTGACTTCTCATTATGTTGCTTTGCTATTCAGTCCTGACTGTTGTGGAATCTCACCATGTCTCTACATCTGTTGCCTTTCAAAGTCAGAGACGACCAGCTGCTACCGTCCTCTTCAGAGAAGATGTCGTCCACACACTGTATCCATTCTAATCGGGACTGATTATAGACTGCGATTAGAATGCAAGACTTTAACTCTGTCCACTAACTGAAAGCCCAATAGCATCAACAAAAGCCAGACTGCCAGTTTCTCCTGCAGTTGGATGAGCTGGAAGGAATCGATTATTGCTCCTGATAAACATATTTCTCAAGGTTCTTCAAAATCTTCTTATCTAAAGCTTAATGCTTCATACTTGAATCCAGTTTTGTAGACAAAAGTTTGGGGTTGGTAACATTTTTTAAAAATGTTTTTTTGAAAGAAGAAAAACAGTAATATTGTGAAATATAATTGCAATTGAAAATAACTGTTCCCTTTTGTTGTCACTCCGAGTTACGTCGGATGACGACGAATGGGGTTTCGCTTAGAAAGCCTATCGACTTCGAGTATACAAAACGAGCCAATGGCAAAGAAATGCGGAATTTGCATAGCGTATCTCCGCCTTACCTCGTGGGTATAAAAGGAGGACGCTGGCAACATGCAGATATGTTTTCGCTTCGGAGCCAAGAGTATCTCTTCACTCCACAGCCATCTCTGACTTCGCTCTACGAGACGAGCCACTCTCTCCGGTGTTGGTGTGACGGCGATCTGCAGCGAGTTCACATTGCCTGCATGGTAACATTTTTAAAAAATGTTACCAACCCCAAACTTTTGTCTACAAAACTGGATTCAAGTATGAAGCATTAAGCTTTAGATAAGAAGATTTTGAAGAACCTTGAGAAATATGTTTATCAGGAGCAATAATCGATTCCTTCCAGCTCATCCAACTGCAGGAGAAACTGGCAGTCTGGCTTTTGTTGATGCTATTGGGCTTTCAGTTAGTGGACAGAGTTAAAGTCTTGCATTCTAATCGCAGTCTATAATCAGTCCCGATTAGAATGGATACAGTGTGTGGACGACATCTTCTCTGAAGAGGACGGTGGCAGCTGGTCGTCTCTGACTTTGAAAGGCAACAGATGTAGAGCGAGTTCACATTGCCTGCTGATCTGTGCAGTGATCTGCCACTGAGTGTGTTTCTCCCTGCTCGCTTCAACATTGCGGAGTTTTTTCTCCTCTCACAAAAGAGTTCGCACGCGGCACGTCTTTTTAAAGACGGCTCGCCCGTGCATTTCTGGTTGCGGTCGACTCATTTCCGATTTTGATGGGCACATTCTCTGCTCTGCGTGCTTGGGCTTAATCACACTAGAGCAGCGTTTGTGGATGACTCACGTTCTCCCCACGGGAACGTGACCATCACGTCATTATGGTCGAGACTCAATGATCTCGTTAGAGAGAGAGTCCCCTCATCCACACCCCGATCTAACACTCTCCACGTGAGGTGCTACTTCGGCTGGTGGCCAGGGTGACCTGAGGGTGATGGTGTGGAACAAAGGCGCCGACTATCCGTCCGTGCCCCACGCCCCCCTCTTCATTGACGCAACCCGTGAACGATCACGGGACGCCCGCGGGCCCGTCTTCGGACCCCCCGCGGGTTTCCTTTGATGTTCCAGAATCAGATCTGTTGTCCATCGCAGCATCACAGGGCGGGCAAGAATCTTCAGGAAGTGAAGATTCGACAGTGCTGCCACTTTCGGGTGTGCATATGGCATTTGTCGAGTCAGATCCTGAGATGACAGCCATGCTTTCCCGGGCCGCTGCGAGCGTTAGAGTAGAGTGGACCATTCCACCCTGTCTGAGCGCTCGCTGCTGGACAATTGGTTTTTGGGTGCGGCCGCTGACACCTGTCAGCGTCCACCCCAATACCTTTCTTCCCGGATGTGCATCAGGAGATCTCGAAATCCTCTAAGACCCCTGTGTCTTCCAGCGATCCCTCGTTGATCTCCTCCGCCCTTCCTTTCCTTGAAGGTGCCGATGCCCATGGGTACACTGCGGTCCCCCGGTTGAACGCTCTGTTGCGATGCTACTGTGTCCTCAGAGTGCTTCTTCTCGGCGCGATCCTAAGCACCCGTCCGAAGCCTGTAGTTTTTCGTCTACACAAGTTGTGGCGAAATTCTATAGCGCCACAGGACAGGAAGCCGCCTCACCGCATGCCATGGCCATTCTGCTGGTCTACCAGACCCAGATGCTCACGGACTTGCACGAGGGCGGGACTGACCCAGGGCTCTTCAATGAGCTGCGCGCCGCCACTGACCTTGCTCTCCGAGCGACGAAAGTGGTCGTACGCTCCCTGGGTCAGGTGATGCCTACCATTCTGTGGCTGAACCTGTCCGATGTGCAGGATGTCGGGCGGACCCGTCTGCTCGACACCCCCATATCCCAGGTCGGCCTCTTCGGCGGTGCGGTTGAGGGCTTTGCCCAACAGTTCTCAAGCGCCCATGAGCAGACTGAGGCTTATTCTGCCCCGTCCGCTCAGATCCCTCAGTCTGCCCACCGCCGAAGGCGTCCCCCCGCGGCTTCCAGAGCCAGCCCGGGTGAACGGGCGGGGTGGGAGCCGCGGGGGGACGCCTTCGGCCACAGCCCTCTCCAGTCCGCCCCCCACTATACGCCGGGTTAAGCGGCAATCTTGAGACGGGCTGCTCAGAGACGGGACTCAGTTCTTTCCAGGAGCTGGTAGCAGGGCCACTCCTTTCCCCGGTGGAGGGCCGGGGAAGAATCCTTATTCTCGAAAGAACTGACACTCCCGTCTCTGAGCACACAGAGTTCTCGGACGACACGGTGCGCCGCCCCCGAGCCGTGCACCCCTCGTCCCCCTCTGTCTCATAGCCGGATGACAGTGCGTGCCGTCCCCGGACCGTACCGCTCTCATCCCCCTCTGTCGCCAGACCCCTGGCAGAGCAGGCCCCCGCGGAACGCTGGTCCTTCCCTGGCCTCCTCTGTCAGGGTGCGACTATGACCGTGCCCCCACACCGGGCCGCTATGCCGTCCACGTCCGGGCCGGTCATTCCGCTTCGCTGCAACACCGAGGGGACGTCTGTGGTTCGCATGACTCCGCTGGTACAGTTCTTGGGAGCCTGGCTAGAGCTTCCCAGTCTGTTCCGCGCGAACCATCGGCTCGGCTATGCGATTCAATTTGCACGGTCTCCTCCCTGCTTCAGGGGAGTCCGTTCCACTATGGTCGGTGGCTATGCCCCTATCATAAGAGTGGAGGTTGCTACCCTACTGGCGAAGGGTACGATCGAGACTGTCCCTCCAGCCGAAATGAGGTCCGGGTTTACAGCCCCTACCTCATTGTCCCGGAGAAATCCGGTGGGTTACGGCCAATCCTGGACCTGCGCATCTGAACCGCCCCTTCACAGGCTGCCGTTCAAGATGCTCCTGGCCAAACGCATTTATGGATGTGTGCGGCCACAGGATTGGTTTGCAGCGATCGACCTGAAGGACGCCTACTTTTATGTCTCCGTTCTCCTTCGACTCAGACCGTTCCTACGGTTTGCTGTCAGGGGGTGCGCATATCAGTACGCTGTTCTGAGCAAGAGTGCGGTTCCACTGAAGTTTTTTCAGAGGCTCCTGGGGCATATGGCGTCCGTAGCCGCAACAACGCCGCTCGGGTGCTTCATATGAGACCGCTTCAGCTTGGCTTCGCGACCGAGTCCCGAGGTGGGCATGGCAACACGGCACCCTCCGAGTACCAGTTACTCCGATCTGCCGTCAGACCTTCACCCCGTGGTCGAACCTCAGTTTTCTACGGGCCGGAGTGCCCCTGGAACGAGCTTCCCGGCATGTTGTTGTAACGACAGATGCCTCCACCACGGGCTGGGGCGCCATGTGCAATGGACGTGCTGCCGCGGGCTCCTGGACAGGACCCCAGCGCCTATGGCACGTCATTTGCCTCGAGTTGCTGGCTGTATGTCTTGCTCTGCGCCGCTTCCGGGCTGTGCTCAAGAATCAACACGTACTAGTCCGATCAGACAATACCGCCACTGTAGCGTACATCAACCGTCAAGGTGGTCTACGCTTTCGCCGTATGTCGCAACTCGCCCGCCACCTCCTTATATGGAGTCAGAAGCATCTGAGGTCGCTTCATGCCATTTATATCTCCAGAGCCCTGAACTGTGCAGCCGACGAGCTCTCACGGCTTCAGCCCCTCCTGGGAGATTGGCGACTCCATCCCCAGTCGGTTCAGCTGATTTGGGACCAGTTCGGGGACGCACAGATAGATCTGTTTGCCTCTCACGACTCGACCCATTGCGCCCTGTATTATTCCCTGACCGAGGGCATGCTCGGCATGGATGCACTGGCGCACAGCTGGCCGCGGGGCCGCAAATATGCGTTTCCCCCAGTGAGCCTTCTTGCACAGACCCTGCGCAAGGTCAGGGAGAACGAGGAGCAGGTCATTCTGGTTGCGCCGTACTGGCCCACCCGGACCTGGTTCTCCGAACTTGTACTCCTCGCGACAGCACCTCCTTGGCCGATTCCCCTGAGGAAGGACCTCCTTTCTCAGGGATGGGGCACCCTATGGCACCCTTGTCCTGATCTTTGGAACCTCCACGTGTGGCTCCTGGACGGGACGAGGCAGGTTTGAGTACCCTACCACCAGCGGTGGTGGCTACCATCACTTCCGCTAGAGCGTCGTCCATGAGACATGTCTATGCGTTGAAGTGGAACCTCTTCGTCAACTGGTGCTCTTCTCACCGAGAAGACCCCTGGAAATGTTCGATCTGTGTCGTGCTTCCTTCCTTCAAGAAGGGTTGGAGCGAAGGCTGTCTCCCTCCACCCTGAAAGTCTATGTTGCCGCTATTGCCGCACACCATGATCCCATCGAAGGTAAGTCTGTGGGGAAGCACGACCTGAACGTCAGGTTCCTGAGAGGAGCGAGGAGACTGAATCCTCCTCGCCCTCCTCTCGTTCCCTCTTGGGACCTCTCAGTGGTGTTAACTGCCCTGCAGAGTGCTCCCTTTGAGCCTCTGCAATCAGTGGAGCTTAACCCTCTGGGGTCTGAGGTGTTTTCTGGGTCCTGGAGGTGTTCTGACATGCTCTGACATTTGTGCTTATTTCTGTTACTTGTGACATTTTCATGGCTAAAGTCTTATTACATTGTATTCAGCACAAACTCTGCTACAGTAATATGTCAGCAGCATGTATGTAAAAGTTTGTAGTTTTAAGATAATAACGTTTATGCGTGGTTTGTGAAAAAACAAAAAACAAATGTCACTGAAATAAGGTCATAAAACCCATAGTGATTATTTCTTCACAAGACTTTTGAAAATTGTATCACGTAGCCTAGAATATTTGCTCCAAAACTATGTGAAAATCATCCTGCATACTCATTTAGATAAGACAATATATTGATTTAAAATTTGTATGACGTGTTTTGTGTGAGAAAGCTTTATGCGAGGAGGCGTGAATCTCTCATTAATATGAATGCATTTTACACCTAAGAAAGACAAAGACCCTCCCCTAATGGCCCTATCAGGTGCTATCAGGCCCGATCATTATGAGGAGCCTTGCACAAAGAATGAGGAGAAATTAAAAAAAGAATGGCTTTTAGATTGTCTGGATTTATTTACACAACATAATCCAAAGATACACAACAAAGGACAAAAAGCACATTAGTAAACACACTGATCTAAAGACAAAGATTTAAACAGTCACACACCTTTGTGCCATTCCTGAAACATAGTAGCCTACATACCTGTCATGTCCAAGGTGTTTGATTTTTCATTTTACTATGTTCATGTACAGAGACTCATGTGAATGGTGAAGTCAGCAGGACTCATCCAGTGGCATCTGGTCCCTTTCTAGAAAATAAATAAATAAACACCTGTAAACATGTTGATATCAAGACAAACTATAGGGCTGCACGATTTTGGGAATACATTTTAGATTTTTCACTCACACACACACATATATATATATATATATACACACACACACACTGACACACACACACACACACACACACACACACTGCCGTTCAAAAGTTTGGGGTCGGTATGATTTTTAATGTTTTTAAAAGAAGTCACTTATGCTCACAAAGGCTGCATTTATTTGATTAAAAACACAAAACAAACCCAGTAATATTGTGAAATAATATTTCAATGTAAAACAGCTGTTTTCTATGTAAATATATAGTAAAGTGTAATTTATCCCTGTGATCAAAGCTGAATTTTCAGCATCATTACTCCAGTGTTCAGTGTCACATGATCCTTCAGAAATCAGTAAAATATGATGATTTGATGCTCAAGAAACATTTTTCATTATCATCAATGTTGAAAACAGTTATTTACATTTTTATTTCAGGATTCTTTGATGAATAGAAAGTTCAAAAGAACAGCATTTATCTGAAAAATAATCTTTTGTAACATTAAACACTACCATTCAAAACTTTGGGGTCAGTAAGAATTTTTATTTTATTTTTTGGGGGAAATAAATAAAATGGATCAATACTTTTATTCACCAAGGAGGAATTAAATTGATCAAAAGTGACAGTAAAGACATTTATAATGTTACAAAAGATTCTATTTCAAATAAATGCTGTTGTTTTTAACTTTCTGTTCATCAAAGAATCCTAAAAAAAAGGCACACAACTGTTTTCAACATTGATAATAATCATAAATGTTTCTTGAGCATCACATCATCATATTATACTGATTTCTGAAGGATCATGTGACACTGAAGACTGGAGTAATGATGCTGAAAATTCAGCTTTGATCACAGGAATAAATTACGCTTTTTACTATATATTCACATAGAAAACAGCTGTTTTACATTGAAATAATAGTTCACAATATTACTGGGTTTGTTTTGTATTTTTAATCAAATAAATACAGCCTTGGTGAGCATAAGTGACTTCTTTTAAAAACATTAAAAATCTTACCGACCCCAAACTTTTGAACGGCAGTGTGTCAGAACCTCAGACCAGCTCTTTGTCTGTTATGGTGGGAAGCTGAAGGGAAAGGCTCTCTCCAAGCAAAGGTTGTCTCACTGGATAGTGGACGCCATTGCTTTGGCATAACAGCAGCAAGGTCGACCGTGCCCCCTTGGTGTGACTGCCCACTCCACCCGGAGTGTGGCGTCCTCTTGGGCTCTAGCGCATGGCGCCTCGCTAACAGACATCTGCAGAGCTGCGACACCGAACACATTCGCCAGATTCTACAATCTCCGAGTGGAGCCTGTGTCCCTCATGTCCTCGCTTCAACCAGCTAGTACTGGACCCGCTCAGGTGTCTTCGCTTGCTCGCCATTCCACTCCACGGACTGGATACGTGCGATATGCTCCCTGAGTTCCTCCAGCACTCCTCACGTCGGCGCCAGTGTCTATTGCCTGCGCGTCGGTTAGGTGCCTCCCGTGTGCATGGTCCCTCCTCTGAGCGACCCTAACATGTGTATTTCCACTGTAAGCCTCTCTGAGCATGTGTCTTTCCCTTGGCAAGCCACCTTGCCACCCCTGGGGTTGAAATATTCCACCTGCGGCTGAACACCCCAGTGTTCTCCATATGCATCCCTCCGGATCATATGTGTATTCTCTAAGTCCCCCCCCCCCTCTGGGTTGGCAGTAATTGCATATTTCCTCTGAGCTTGGGATATGCTCCCCGGTGTACCTTGGTATTCCTGTGCTAAATAGGAGTCCTTCGTCCATGCCAGTCTCACGACAGGGATCTCAGATTTACGCAGGGCACTGGAAGACAGCCGAGAAGGTGGCGTGATTAGACTGGTAACCCCATTCGTCGTCATCCGACGTAACTCGGAGTGACAACGAAAGGGAACGTCTCAGTTACGTATGTAACCCTCGTTCCCTGAGTAGGGGAACCATAGTTACGTCTGCCTGCCACTTCCGCTGTACCGCGGGGATCGCCTGAGTTCAGTCTTGGCTCCTCAGCGAAGAAACATATCTGCATGTTGCCGGCGTCCTCCTTTTATACCCACGAGGTGGGGCGGAGTTACGCTATGCAAATTCCGCAGACCCATGGCATTTCTTTGCCATTGGCTCGTTTTGTAATACTCGAAGTTGATAGGCTTTCTAAGTGAAACCCCATTCGTCGTCATCCGACGTAACGTCTCCGTTCCCTACTCAGGGAACGAGGGTTACATACGTAACCAAGACGTTTTCCATTATATGTTTGGATGGTAATGGTAAAGCTGAATTTTCAGCATCATTACTCCAGTCTTCAGTGTCACATGATCTTCAGAAATCGTTCTAATATGCTGATTTGCTGCTCAAGAAACATTTCTGTTTTATTTATTTTTTGGTGGAAAATGTTTTTTTTGTGTGTTTTTTTACAGTGTTGAAAAATTAAAAGATCAGCATTTATTTGAAATCCTCTATTGCATTATACATGTCTTTAATGTCACTTTTGATCATTTCAATGCATCCTTCCTGAATAAAAGTATTAATTTCTTAAGAAAAAGCCCTGTTACTGAGCACAAACGTTTCAACAGTAGTGAAAATGGTGCCTGTATGAATTTATTAACATATGTTATGTTATGCATGTATATGTTTTTTTTGGATGATATATACGTATGTATATATATATATATATATATATATATATATATATATATATATAGAGAGAGAGAGAGAGAGAGAGAGAGATTGAGAGAGAGAGAGAGAGAGAGAGAGAGAGAGAGATTGAGAGAGAGAGAGAGAGAGATTGAGAGAGAGAGAGAGAGAGAGAGAGAGATTGAGAGAGAGAGAGAGAGAGAGAGAGAGAGAGAGAGAGAGAGAGAGAGAGAGAGAGAGAGAGAGAGAGAGAGAGAGAGAGAGAGAGATATTTCTCTTTCTCATCTCTTTAGGTCACTGCTCATATGAAATAATCCCACCAGTGTTAATACGGTGCAGGGCAGATCAGTGAGGTGAGTGTGTTTTATATGTTCTGCAGTGATGTGTGACACTGACTCTGACCCTGTGTGCTTATGCTGGAGTGCAGCACACTGGATCGATACCACATTGATAGCCATGGGTCTTGTTTCCAATTGCACCCCCTATAACAAGTATTTTAGGTCTGTCTCTCCTTTTTTTTCTTCTTTTTTTTTTTTTACATTCTTCACCTAACACTACCTTTCCCTGTCTTATACACACAGACACACATGCAAAACTCATGCATATATATATAGCCTATATATATATATATATATATATATATATGTGTGTGTGTGTGTGTGGTCAAGTAAACACTGAAATCTTTATCACGCTGACAAATTTAACAAAAGCTGCACAAACTGGTACACAAAGATGCTAATGCTAATACACAAGATACCCCATGTGTAAAATGAAATACTCTGATGTATCTTTAATGCTGTGGGGCTAATTTTCTTGTTCAGATACATGGCATCATGGATTTGATCAAATACCAACAGATAAAAAATCAAAACAACCTGTGCTAGGAATCTTATAATGGGCCATGTTTGGATCTTACATCAGGACAGTGATCCAAAAACAAACATCAAGATCAAAACAAAAATGTGTCACTGAGCACAAAACCAAGCGTCCGCAATGGCCATCCCAGTCCCTGACCTGAACCCTGAAGAAGACGAGTGGCTGAACTGAAGAGGAGAAGCACAACATGGATCTGGGAATCTGCAGGATCTGGAGAGATTCTGTATGAAGGAATGATCTCTGATCTCAGGTCAGGTGTTCTCCAAACTCATCAGGCATTATAGGAGAAGACTCACAGCTGGTGTCTTGGCAAAAGGAGATTGCAAAAAGTATTTAATAAAAGGGGGCAAATAATTGTTCCCAACGTGTTTTGGAGAAAAACATTTATTTCATAATGTGATTTCCCTCCCACTTTCAATTCTTTTACTTCAATAAAAGGTTCGATTTTTGCTAATTTTTTAATGAAATATCAAAAGGATAAACAATGCAGATTTATTTTTTACAGCCATCTTTGATCATATTTACCAAGGGGGCAAATAATTCTGACCAGCACTGTACATACGTATGATGACACAAGAACAGAAAGAACTTTTAAATAACTCTAAAGGCCATTGCACACTGAGTCCAAAATTCGCATCTGAAATTTTCGCACGTTAAAAAAAAAATTCGACCACACGTTATGTCAATCACGCTTGCACACTGATTATGAAACTTTCGTCCGTCATAAAAAAAATCGGATCGGGTTCGATTTTCTGCGTTTTTCGCATCCGTAGCAAGCATTTTGAATGGTGTTTGAATAGTCACCGAATCACGAATACGAAAAAACGCATACGAAAATTTCGGACTCAGTGTGCAATGGCCTTAAGGGGGAAAAATAATAAACAACAACAATAATAATAATGTGAAATAACTAACATGTGAAATAGCTAGACTTCTGACTGGAAGGTAAAAATGCAAAAACAGACACTCCACTGGTTCCTGTGTGAAGAGGACACTAGAGACTTGTTCAGTGCCATTCTGCCAGGCAAACCGGTTCAAGCTCAGAGCACTGCATGCATCAGAACTCAAACTCTGGGACCCTGTGATAATCTCACCAAGGCACAAGTGTTAAACTTTAATCACAATGTCACATTGCATATAAGCTGAAGAGGACAGACCTCCTCTTAGTCATGGCTGAGGGCCTCTAGATGCGAGTCCTTCTCAGGGACGAGATTGATGGTGACAAGCCTTAACAGAATAACACGAGGACAGATCTGTTGTTGGAAACCATAGATGGCAATCTAATATAAAACTATAATCTATATATAATCTGATATAAAACTATAATGTTGGATCTTGAGGCCTGAAGAATTGTTTTTTTTAAAGACTTCTGGGGATAGTTCAACCAAAAACATAAAAGGAGATTTTTTGCAGAAAGTCGGCAGTCAACACTAAAAAAGGGTGACAATTTACAGTATCAAGCTTCAGAAAATACAAAATATCATAAAAGTATCATGAAAGTAGTACATTACTTAGTAGTCTTGTGCATTATATTTTTAGTCATTGTTCATAGGAAATCTTGGTCTATGAGCACTACAGAAAAGAACAGCTAATTTTGTGTTTCACAGAATAAAGAACGTCAAAATATAATTTTTTAGGTGAACTATTCCCTTAAAAAGATGTCGCAACGGTTTCATGAAATGTCTTTGTGAATATTCATTACATCTTTATTGCATCATAAGTCAAATAATATGACCATTAAATATGAATTTGTAGCTTAAAGGGATAGTTCACCCAAAAATGAAAATTCTGTCACTATTTACTCACCCTCATGTTGTTCCAAACCTGTAAGACCTTTGTTCATCTTCGGAACACCAATTAAGATATTTTTGATGAAATCTGAGAGCTGGATCACTCCTCCATAGGCTTCTAAGGGATTGAAACTTGTTCCCCGAAAAGTCATTAAAGACATCGTTAAAATAGTCCAAGTGACTACAGTGGCTCAATCTTAAGTTTATCAAACGACGAGAATACTTTTTGTGCGCAAAAAAACAAAAATAACGACTTTATTTCAACTATTCATGTCCTTCTCTGTGGGCCTCGAGTGAGTTCACTAGTGTAACAGCGCAGCGCTTCTGTTGTTGTACGTCACACGCATCACACACATGACCAGCGTCGGCCAATAGTGAGCCTACGTGTGACGTAGCTCTACGCTATCACACTAAGTTAATTGACTAGAGGCCAACAGAGAAGGAAATGTATAGTTGAAATAAAGTCGTTATTTTTGTTTGTTTTTGCGCACAAAAAGTATTCTCGTCTTGATAAACTTAAGATTGAGCCACTGTAGTCACCTGGACTATTTTAACGATGTCTTTAATAACTTTTCGAGGCCGGCAAGTTTCAATCCCTTAGAAGCCTATGGAGGAGTGATCCAGCTCTCAGATTTAATCAAAAATATCTTAATTTGTGTCCCGAAGATGAACGAAGGTCTTACGGGGTTGAAACAACATGAGGGAGAGTAATTACTGACAGAATTTTCATTTTTCGGTGAACTAACCCTTTAAAGTCCTTGCAAAAACGTCAGTGGTTTTTTATTCCATTGCCTTATGCTTTTTAATATTCTACGATTCTTTCAAATTAAAAGTATAATGTGACTCTGGATGCCTGGATGCTACATCTCACATTCTGTCTTATTATTACCCAAAAACATTCCCTGGTTTGCGTAGGGTTTACAAAGATCACCTCCCCTTGTTGCCTTCATCCATGGCTATGTAATTTAATAGTTTTTTGCCTATTCTCAAACTGTTTCACTGTTGAAATAGATACAATCTCCCATCCATCTGTTAGTATAGCTGAATCTGATGGTATAAAAAGTTGCATCCATCACCTACCATGGGTAAAAAAGTTTTAAATTAAATTTCTGTAGAATCATATTAGAATCTCAATTGAAAAATAGAAATCTGAACCAGACTTTTCAAGGCATAAAGGTCATGTTTTTAAAACATTTCTTCTTTAACTTGTATTAAGGTCAGATGCTGGCAATGGCTTGTACATTAATGTACATTTTGGGTATTACAAAATAAATTAACTGAATATCTAATGGCAACAGTGAATACCCATACCGAACGTCAAGATTAATGAATCAAGAATAGAGAAAATAAAGATTAATGAAACATGGCAAGGCATTTTGGGAATTATATTTTGGGTATTACAAAATAAATTAACTGAATATTCAATGGCAAAGTACTTAATACCCATACCAAATGTCAAGATTAATAAATCAAGAATAGAGAAAATAAAGATTAATGAAACATGGCAAGGCACAAACAATTAAGTTGTGTGGATATTTCCTTGTGAGAGAATTTTTCTGAAGTACAATCGCATTATACATTTGCAATACAATGCATTTAGGCCAAAATAACTATTTAAATTCAAATGTATTATTTTTCCAATTTTAAAAAGAATTGAAATAAATGTTTTAATAAATATGTACTCAGTGGTATCAATTTATATAAAAACTTTAGGTACTTTTTTGACAGTAAAATAAAATAAAATACATAAAATAAATTAAAATAAATGAAATAATGGATAATTAATTAAATAAATAAATAAATAAATAACAGTGTGTCCCAACTGGGTGATGAATTTGACCAGCTTAAACCAGCTAAGGCCATCTTTGGGTGTTTTTTTGCTGTTGTTGGTTTTCTTACACCAGGCATGTTCAAACTAAAACACCAGAGCAAATCCATCTCTCATCTTTAATCCAGAGTCCATCCACACCACCGATCCATGAAGTGTCTATGAGAACATGCTTACTGAACCGAAGACTCCACTTCACCCTGTATTTACAGCAGTGGTCAGAGCTCAATTAAACAAGCTGGCCTGTTCATGAAGATATCACCACTGACCTGAGCAGTGTACAATGCCTCAATGTTTGTGCTTTATGAAGCAGGAAGGCTTTGGAAGTGTTTACCTTCACACTCTCAAATCGATCTGACTTACAATGACCTTATCATCACCTGCAATCATTCTCAGCCCTGAGTGGTAATACGCCTCATGCCCGGCCCTGTTTGTTTTCACAGACAAATCACCTCACTTCCGACTTACCACAATGCTGGTGTGTGTGTGTGTGTGTAGTCATGCCTGTCAGTAGAATTAGATGGTCCAATGGTGAAGGCTGTACTTCCTGTGATGGATGCAAGTCTTATTTTCTGATCAGTCCTTACGAGGTGAAACTGCAGGTCTTTATATTACGCTGAGGGAGCGGGTCAGGGCCGGTGGTATATTACTGCACTGCCAAGTTTTTTCTTTCTTTTTTTTTTACTGTGCTCCGGCAACATTGTAGGACTTACCATTTCTATTTGAGATTTTATGTTCTTAGTGATGCAACATAATGCCTAAATATATTTAAACATTTTAGCCACACTTGCAGAAAGATTTCACACCTATTGCATGCATTTATTTATTTTTACTATTTTTTATTATGCTAATTATTATTTTTTACGTTTACATTTTAATTATTATAATTATTTTTAGATATCATCATTTGTTTCTGTTTTTAATTCGAAAGTAAACCGTTCCTAATTTAAATTCAGCTAAATCCAGTTAGCCTAATGAAATGTATGAATTTCAAATCTAGTGGCATGTTTTTTTTTTTAAAACTATTTTTCATCATGCTAATTTATTTTTTTATTTACTATTTAATTTGATTTATTATAAACATATATTTTTTAAAACATCATTTATTTTTATTAATTGATTTATTTTTTGTTTGAACTTTTAACTTAATATTCAGTTAGCTTAATTAAATTAAATTAATTCCAATCATCAATGCAATCTTTCCATTGCACAAAAATGTTCTTTATAGTGGAAAAAAAAAACATTCTTTAAGTTATTAAAATGCTCTTCACACTAAGAAAAAAAAAAAGGTTATTTTAAAGAAATTCTTTGGAGAACCCTTCTGTGGCATCACTCGTGTGAAAACCCTTATAAATCACTGTTTTACACCTTCAAAAGTATAATTTATATATACCTGCAAAAAAAAAAACCTCCAAAAAGTTCAGTTATAGTTCAGATTTTGTTTTTTTTTAGAAACATTCAAAAAGTCAAACATGTTTAAGTGTCCAAATACTTTTTGGGGCCACTGTACTGTATAGACTGTATTTATGCACAAGTGTTTGTGTGCTACCTAAAGAAATCAAAAATTTTTTGATAGCTTTGGCTGTCTGAATGTAAAATAAAGTGTGTGTTAGACAGCTGTGACATGCACAGTAGCTCTCTGCTTGCTATAATTGCTTTGGTGGGAGGAGAAAGCTCCATTATTTCCACTTATCAGCCTGACAATGTAACGGCAATAAAAGAACAGAGGTGTGAACGGAGTGACAGATGAACTCCAGTCGACGGGCTTCTAATGACACCAGAGACTTCAACCTGCTGTGAAGAACAAGTCTTTTATAGATAGCTATCATTACGGCAGCGTAACGTCCCTCTTGTGCCATGAGCTCAGTTTGTCTTAGTCTCAGAAAGCAATACTGTAATCCACAACATCATTAATGTTTATGTCCACAAGGGAAGAATAGAGTTTTATGTTTTACTAGGATCTTAGTATTATTGGCTTGGTGAATAACGCTCTGTCAAGCAAATGACAAATCTGAAAACAAACTGACCCAAAAACAAAGGCTTTATCATGAAGAGATGCTTTAAATTTCCTGGAAATATAGTCAGTGGAAGTTTGGTGTTCTCAGCATAAACAACATCTGATTGCCTGTCATCTCTCTGCCTGTAGACTTCAACACAGGTGAGAGAAAACACAAAAATAGCAGGTGGAAATCATTTCTCACTTGCACAATCACATCTTTTTAAACGGTGAGATCTCCGTTGAGTATTTTTCCGTTATCAGAAAGAAGATCTAGAGACACACTTTCTGACTTCAATTTGCAGCTCTACCATAATCAGACCTTCTCCATCGAATGGTTTTTGACAGCCACAAAAACTTGACTGAAATAAATTGTTATTCTGGAGGAGTTGTGTATGTGTGATGTACATGTTAAGGACCCTTAAACAAAAAGCAAAGCGTTTTCACTAAAACCAATGTTTGCTTCAATTAAATGCCTGAAATAATGATTCAAAAACTCACTTAATAAAATGATCACTTGTTTAGTTCCCGAATGAATCTGCACTCAAAAAAATGATATGTTGGCTTTAATTAAATTTTTTTTGTCAACAGGTTCCACATAACTGGGTTACGTTAAACAAACATAATTTGTTCATGTAATTTCAACATCATGGAATTAAGTCATTTTAAGCGACCCAATTTAAGTAGTCTCAAAGTGAAATTTTAAAGGCTTCCTGACATGATTCAGGTATTTTATGTATTCATTCATCCATTAATATTTCCTTTATTTTAGTGACACATAAGTAAATTGATAGACTATAGCTAGCTATTTGCTAGCAGTAGCACATATTAGCATTTTAAATGCTAAGATTTACATGCTCCTACAACCAAAGCAGTATAAAATAATTAAATCAGTCCACAGTCAAACAAAATGCTCCACTCTTCTCCACAATGGTAACCCACTGTAATTTAAATGGTTCTAATAATTCCAATGTAATTGAACATTAAACACAATTACACACTATCAAGTCTTCCCCTTTTCTCATTTTCTCAAAAAAACAACAACATAAAATAACACTTAATTTGAACATTTATTCTCTTAATTCAGCCATATGCAAAGCATGCTGGGAACTAACAAGCACCGCCCAGTTTCAGTTAATGCAACACAAATCAATCATGTAATCCAACACAAACGGATTAAGTAAACTTGAATTTTACATATATTTTACATATTTTCCCTCTGGATGTAAGAATTTTTTACTTAACATAAATGGTTTGTGTTTAGACAACGCATTAGGATTTTGTACTGTTAAGTTGAGACATAATTACGTGGAACTTAATAGAAAAAAACATTTCAAGTCAAAAAACACAATTATTATAAGTAAACTAAACATAAATATATTAAGTAAAGTGCACAACCTTCCTCGTTCATTTTTTTGAGTGTGTGTTGGAAAAAATGAATCAACGAACCATGTGACCATTTTTTTTCAGCATTTAGATGTAATATCACAGTGGGATTTTATCAAACAGCAATATACAATTCTGAAGGAATCATTTTCATTCCTTTATTTGTCAGATGCTGAAACGTTAATTTTATTAGTATACTGTATGTAGCAAACAAACCAATGAACTCATGTTGATCGTGCCGTTTTCTACCACATAAAGAAGCCATATTGTCAAATTGTAACTGTCATCCAGCAGAAAAAAACAAGTAAACTTTTACAGTAAGCAGAGAATCAGGCTAAATGGACTACCACTCGCATGCCAATACATCACGGCATATTTTCTTGTTAAATCAACCCTGTGACTTGACACGATTGAAGACGGTTATGTATAATAAATGGGGTGAGGACATGACCTCTATATGACAGATATTATCATCACAGGGTTTCATTTGTAATACAATAAGGCCATGAAACATTTATCAAATTCTCCTGCTTTAAATCGTCATATGACATGGCTCTCGTCTTTATGCGTGTCTCTTTCTCCATTTCTTCTGTGTAAAGAGGATTCAGTCTACATGTGAAAACCCACGAGTTTAACTACATACATCATTTCACTTCAACCCTGATAAACCCACACACCCGGCAAGCATATCAACACATATTTCTCAGTTTAATTACTTCGCTATCACTGCTGGTGTTTATTAAAGGTCATTGCCTCCTCATCACACTATAATACAAACAAAATCACGATTAATGAGACCTTTGTGTATAAATGTATTCCTCTGCTGTGCCTGGTAAAAGTGTCGTTATTTTTAATATGATGCTGCTGGGTTCTCTGCGTGCTTGTTTAATTGATTGTCTTGTTTGGGTTTTTGGACAGCTGGAAGTCCTGAAGGCACTGAACCGTCTGTGAGCTTCGAGAAAACCGTCACCCTCCGCTTTTATGTGGGTTAACAAAGACCCCTTTTAGATCTGTTATTGACAACCGACTCAAGTGACGCAATCATTACAAAGCTGTGTTTAACTATATTTCTCAGTAGCAAAGTGGTAGCGTTTCTTTTGTTGAGTCATGAATAGCTTTTCGATATTTCAGCAATCATGTCCTGTACTTTTTGTCAGCTGTTAATCAGAAATAACAGTGTCTGCTGAATGAATGTTTTGAGTCGGTTCTTTTTAAAGAATCAATATCTGCGTTTACAATCTACTTAGTCTTACAATGCTTTTGGGAGAGATAATTGCTGCCAATGGTTTCTTCCATAGGCTTACGAATTATTATTTTATTTTTTTTGGAGACGCAGCCTTGGTTAGCAAAAGGTCTGGTTCATTCGGATGGCTCACTCCAACACCAAATCATTTAGCTCATTTTCAATCAAAAAAACGTTCAATTTTCAATCAAAAATGCATATTTTTAGTGTAGCTAAATGCTTACATCATATCAACATGCAGCACATAATAAATGATGTATGGAGTCATAAAATCAAAGACCCTCATCACAAGTGGTCACAAGAGACAAATGTGTGATGCAAGTTACTACAGATGTAAACAGCAATCTATCCCAGATGTCCACTCGCGATGATGATAATAAATCCATGTGGCGCAAAGAAATTAAATTTAGTGCTTCCTTATTTTTCTAAGGTTGGAAGGCTTCTCATGGGAAAATATTAAATGCATATTCTTTGTGCATAGTGGATTTTGGAAATATATTTTAAGGATTTATTTTAAAACCGGTTTCCATTTGGCCACTTGAGAAACCAATTGCATCTATATTAACAAAAAGATTGAAGAACCCTCACACTGTAATTGTGTTCTGCGTGACGCTGAACTCCACAGGCTACACTGGTGCATTTCAAAAGAGCAGAATAATGTAATTTTCTGTAACATGATGTGGAGGGAGCGGAGACAGACACAGTGGGATTAGTAATGATATGCCCCAGAAAGTATAAAGTTGATGCACAGGAGAAACGTGCCCTGGGGTGATTAAATCTACGGGGTACAAAGAAAAAGAGCCATGGTGTCTTCTAATAAATCCAACTTTTTGTGTTTCGGGGCTGTGTGCGCAAAACGAGCAACTGCCATTGAGATGGATGGGAGTGTTGACAGATTTCTCCAGGTATATTAGACCTTCTTGGTAGGTAGAAGGTGAGCTCATCACACACACACACACACACACACACACACACACACACACACACACAGCAAAATGTTTTGATATGCAGAACTTGACTGATGATCATTAGAGGAGGTATTTCCATTTCAAAAACTTTATAGTATTATATTCCACGGCTTAAATATACAGCTGGCCCGCTGCAACTTTAGGCTACTATTGCATATTTACATTTAATAATAATAAAAAAAAAAGTATTATTATATTAAAATATTATTCTCTTTTTAAAGGAAAATAACATTTGACAACATTTTAAAAAATATGCGTGTAAAAATACTAAAATGCTATTTTAATAATAACAATAATTGTAAAATCAATATATATATATATATTTTCATTCATTTTTGGGATAAGTAAAAACAATTTTAAGCATATATTATATTATATTATATTATATTATATTATATTATATTATATTATATTATATTATATTATAATCAAAGTTTGGGGTCAATACAATTGCATAAAGTTTTTGAAAGAAGTCTATTATGCTCACCAAGCCTGCACTAAAAAAGTAATAAAATATAAAATAACTTTTAATATATTTTAAAATGTAATTTATTCTTGTGATGCAAAGCTGAATTTTCAGTATCATTACTCCAGTCTTCTGTGTCACATGATCCTTTAGAAATCATTCTGAATTGCTGCTAAAATAGAAATCTTTTGTCACACACACACACACACACACACACACACGGAAATAAACCTGTGAGATTGCATGTGCATTGTCATCTTTGTTGTAGTCTTGCCTGTCTTTGGGAAAAATCCCTTGGGAATGGAGGCAGGTTGTGCATGCGTACTAGCATTCTGGCAGAGGTGGAAAGAGTAATAAAATATTCTACTCAAGTAAAAGTACTACTACTTCAATGAAATTTTACTTAAGTACAAGTAAAAGTACTGGTCTAAAAATCTACTCAAGTAAAAGTAAAAAGTAGCTCATTTAAAATTTACTCAGAGTAAAAGTTACTCAGTTACTTTTTTAACAGCGGGCAGAGCCGGCCCGAGCCTTTTGGGGGCCCTAAGCAGAATTTGATTTGGGGGCCCCCTCCCACTACGCGGAGTCACCTGTGCTTGACGATTATTGACACAAATATCACGCAATAATGATACATTATAAATGAATACAATGAGGTTATGTATTAATACAAAATAAATACTTAATAAAAAATAGATAGCCTACTTAAATAAAAAAGTTTTAACTTTTACTTTACTCTTTTACTAGCTCTCTGAAACTTCTTGAAACAAACTCTCAGAACATATCAAATAATTATTTGCTAAAATAATGACAGAACTGAGAAATCAGAAACATAATAATAAGAGCAAGGGTTCAACAATGACAATTATTGTTGAAAAATGTAAAAATATTATTATTAATAAATATTATTACAACTGTCTCAATACAGTGTAACTGTCCTCAAAATCTTTTTATTGTTATTATTATTATTGTAACAGACTTTGTTGGATTGTACATGGCAGAATCCAACAAAGTCTGTTACTATAATACCGGTAACGATGTACTGGCGTTCGTTGTATATGTGTGTATGCAATGTATTTTTCCCCTCGGGGCTTGCCGTAGATAGGAATGGGTCAATTGCTGCACAAAACATACCGTAAATAATCATGCAAACATACTTTTATCTTGCTCTTTTTTTCTCCTCCTCTGTCATTTTCTTCTTTCTATTTTCGGCACCAGAGGGATACGTCCTTTTTTGTGACATGGCTTAACATTACCGTGACTATACGCAGTTGCGCACGAACTGTCTATGCACGCGCGAGGTGTCTAGATTATGCGCATGACTTAAACGCTGGCAGACACAGCAGCAGTTGTTGGCAGGTATATTGATCATGAAATCAGAATTTTCTTCATTCATTCATTCACATTAATTCATTCATTTATGTCACTTGTTTAAGTCATCTAAAATTTTTTTTTTTCGATTTTTCGACTCGATTGGGGGGCCCCCTGGTGGCCAAGGGGCCCCAAGCAGCTGCTTAGTTCGCTTATGCCTCGGGCCGGCCCTGACAGCGGGGGTGGGGTGGGGGACCCTCCCGTGTAGGGTTGTAATGGTATGAGATTTTCACAGTATGGTAACGTCTCAGAAAATATCACGGTTTACAGTATTAATCAATTGTTAAAGAAATAAACTGTATTATTAAATTATGGGTATTATTATTATTATCATCAGTTAAAATGACAGTTAAATTAATGAAAACAGGATTTTTTTTTTGGTTGAACAAATGCTTTTATTATAACACACTTGAAATAATTTGTTTGTTTATTAAAATTTCAATAAAACATGTCTAATCAATTAAATTCGATAATTGATAATGAATTACATTAACAACTTATTTTTAACATTAATAATTTATTAAAATGTTTAAGAATAATATTGTCCTATGAAATGTATTTTATTCAGAAAATTAATGTTTCTTTTTATGATTTAATCCAAATATATTATCAAAAACGGTGGTAATCAAATGTAAATTTAAACTTGTGTCCTTTTATCTTTTGGGGAAGCGCTGCAAAAACAGATTTACTAAATTAAACCATGGATAAAAAAAAAATATTCCTTTAAATAATGTTTAAATAAAATGTATTATTATTGTTGTTATTATTATTATTTTGAGAAGTAGGCTACGTTCTATTGTATGCCTACAATAGTAATATATTTCTGTCATAATTTCTCCTAGTAAAACCGAACTTTTATTTTGACGGGTTGTAGTGAAGACCTGTTTCAAAGTGTATTTGACAATGGTTTTTCTCAAATAAAATTATGAAAATGCTCATTAGGCGTTCTCTCAGAGCAGCTCTGGAAATGTTCATGTATTCATATCCTCAAATTGTTTGTGAGACGCTGAAAACACCATGAACATCACGAGTACTTGAGTATGTAGTAGACAAACGCAGCTCAGCAGAACAAATAGGGTTATATATTTGCATGCAGTATTTTTGTGCTTAGCTTAAATATTCACTGACCATGTCGCGATTGGATTTATTGCACAGTTCTACTTTCCATGTATTCATCCATCCATTATTTTGCGTGTTTTACGTGACATCTGCATTATGTGAATTCCATTTTCATGACTGGATTCCGGGATTCCCTTTGCATCACGTAAATCGGGACATACCTTTATCTGCAGGAGGGATGGTGTCCTATATCCTCTTTTTGCAGCCACTTTGCGTCCACATTTTTTTGCAAATTGGATATCTATCCTCGAAGACAACCACGCTTTTTTTCTACTTTTCATACTGGCCATAATTCGCTTGGCGCTTCGCTTTCAGCTTCAGCTGGGTCTGCATCACCTTTTTTGCGCGTTTGTCTCCCGCCCTTCAATCAATTCAGTAGTTTCCGTTGTGTGTGATTTTTTTTTTCCCCCCTTGTATTATTATTTTTTACTCAGTAACGGATATGATTTCAAATGTAGCGAAGTACAATACTTCAAAGAAAACGTAGGCCTACTTAAAGGATTAGTTCACTTTTTAAAAAACTTTTGCTGATAATTTACTCACCCCCATGTCATCCAAGATGTCTATGTCTTTCTTTCTTCAGTCGAAAAGAAATTAAGGTTTTTGATGAAAACATTCCAGGATTTTTCTCCATATAATGGACTTCAATGGTAACCAGACGGTTCAAAGTCCAAATGAGCGTTTCAGTGCAGCTTCAAAGGGCTTTAAACGACACCAGACGATGCATAAGGGTCTTATCTAGCGAAACGATCACTCATTTCAAAAAGAAATAAAAAACTTTAAGTTTTATAAGCACAAACGCTCGCCTTGCTCTGTTCTGTGATGCGTGCTAGTGACGTCACGTAATACACAATTACGTTGAAAAGGTCACGCTTCTTGACGTTTGTGGAAGTACCGAGTCAGTGTTTACAAGTTGAACGCGCAAACAAAGTCAAACGCCGTTTACAAAAAAAGGAAATTAAAAGGTAAAACAACGATGTCGGGCGATTTTGAACTTAGAGGAGAAGATGAGATGCAGTTTTTCACCTTTCTGAACCGGAATACACAGAGGAAAAGCGTGACCTTTTCAACGTAATTGCGTATTACGTGACGTTACAAACGTGCATCACAGAACAGAGCAAGGCGAGCATTTGTGCTTATAAAACTTAAAGTGTTTTATTTATTTTTGAAATGACCGATCGTTAAGCTAGATAAGACCCTTATGCATCGTCTGGTGTCGTTTAAAGCCCTTTGAAGCTGCACTGAAACGCTCATTTGGACTTTGAACCGTCTGGTTACCATTGAAGTCCATTATATGGAGAAAAATCCTGGAATGTTTTCATCAAAAACCTTAATTTCTTTTCGACTGAAGAAAGAAAGACATAGACATCTTGGATGACATGGGGGTGAGTAAATTATCAGCAAAAGTTTTTTAAAAAGTGAACTAATCCTTTAAGTAAAAGTAAAAGTACAGATTTTAAAAACTACTTTAAAAAGTAGAAGTACACAAAAAAACTACTCAATTACATAACGCGAGTAAATGTAATTCGTTACTTTCCACCTCTGCATTCTGGTAGCGTACATAAGTGCGTATTCGGCTAAGACTGTAAATCAATTAACAGGAAACAAAGGCCTGCTGTCAGATGCTGAGATGAAACGTTCATGCAAAGATGCCCATGGCCTGTAGTCGCGGTTCGCAGATGAACTCCATTAAAGTTTCTAAATGGTTTTTCAGGGTGTGCAATGAAGCCTGTTCCCAGGTTTTACATAAAACAGGTGAGAGAGTTATGAAAACAAAACAGGCAAACAATGAGCTGTTACATCCCATGAGTAGTGTGAGATGACAGATGCCTCGAGGGAGTATGGAGGAATGCAGGCTCCCCGCAGGACTCGCTTTCTCTCTCACACACACTCTCCCCAGGTCTCTGTCTCTCGAACACATTCATACACAAACACAGTGGTTCAGGCAGACTCCTGCTGGTAGTTTTCTAGCTGACTGCTCTCAGAGTCTGTCGAGGCATACATCTGGTGGAGAAGCGGGCCGTTGTGCTCTACAGAGCTCAGCAATGTGATAATTTGCAATTGTGAGCTCGGCTTTCTACATTCTACAGGGCATCGGGGCTCTAATGAAAATCACAAGTCTACAATGAAAACAGGCCCAAAAGGGGATGTAAATGGCTCCCATATCAGAAATTCTGAAGACAGATGTTCTTTTTTCACATGGGTCACAGGGCTTTGCCATTCAGTTTAAAGTTCTGTTAGCTTGGTTTCAAATACTGAATGTAATTTTGTACTGTTATTTTTTTAATCTCTTCTATTGTGAAGCAACAACTACAGTATAAGTAAATAATTCATGAATTTATTTCCTTTTTTTGTAGTTGAGTGGCCCGCCATAGTAACATGCAGTGTTGGGTAAGTAACTCAAAAAAAGTAATCCACTACAAATTACTAATTACTACTTTAAAATTGTAATTTGATTACATTACTGATTACTGCATGTAAAAAGTAATCAGATTTCTAATTACTTTACTTTCAAGTTACTTTGAAAACATATTAAAACTACAAGAATAGACTACAAAGTGAAACTAATTTCTTTCCATAATTTAATATTGCAGACATTCCAAGTCTCCCAGTGTAGCGCACGCACGGCGGAGAGGGAGAGAGCGAGAGACCTTGCATGTGTGTGTGTGTGTGTGTGTGTATGTGTGTGTGTGCCTCATGAAGCGCGTTCTCCGGTAATTCATTAAAGCGCATGCTCATTAACTGACGCAGCCGGCCAAACGTGATTAGAAATGCATTTTACTAAATATTTTTTTATTAACAATACATTTATAACGCAAGTAACTTAATTTTATTGACATCAGTAACTGTAATCAAATTAGCCTACATACATTTTAAATGTAATGAGTTACATTACTGCGTTATCACGAAAAGTAATTCAAATACAGTAACTCGTTACTTTGTAACGAGCTAGCCTCCGTTTAGTTTGACAATACTTTAAACGTCAACAAGAAGTGACGTCACCCGACATCGCTTAGAGCACCTTTAAATGAATCAAAAGTGCATAAAGACTTTTATTATGTTACAAATTCTATTTCAAACAAATGCGGTTGTTTTGAACATTCTATTTATCAAAGAATCCTGAATTTTTTTTTTCAGTTTCCACTAAAATTTTAAGCAGCACTTTATTGTTTGAACACTGAAAATAATAAGAAATGTTTTTTGAGCAGCAAATCAGCATTTTTGAATGATTTCTGAAGGATCATGTGACACTGAAGACTGGAGTAATGATGCTGAAAATTCAGCTGTCGTCATCACAAGAATAAATCACATTTTAAGATATATAAAAACAGAGATCTGTAATAATATTTGCCAATTATACTGTTTTTACTGTAATAAATGCATGCCTTGAGCATAAGAGACTTCTTTCCAAAATAGGATTAGTTCACTTCAAAATGAAAATTACTCATATCATTTACTCACCCTCAAGTTGTTTCAAACATGTATAAATTTCTCTCTTCTGCTGAACACAAAGGAAGATATTTTGAAGAATGTCAGTAACCAAACAGTTGATGGACCCCACAACTTGAGGGTGAGTAAATGATGAAAACAATTTAATTTTGAAGTGAACTATTCCTTTAAAAACACCAAACTTTTAAACAGTAGTGCACATTATTTAACTTTTTTTTTCCCAATTCAATTTAGTGCTGCTAATGGCACAGTGAAAATATTTAGTCTATAATTCAGATTGCAACAGCATTCGTTTTGCTTCCGTAATCAAACACATTTCTGATTGAAACATACTGCATGTAGCCTATACTGACTGAACAAAAAAGTCTATAGGACATCTAGAATATCTTATGCATTACATTTTGAAAAAAAATAAAATAATAATAATTAGTTTTCCCCTTTGGAATAACTTGCACCATTGAATCATACCCAAATAAGACCAGGAACATGCATTAAAGGGATACGTATACTCCCAAAAATGAACATTCATTTACATCAACAAACCAGCATGAGTTGATTTCTTTTGTGGAACACAAAATTAGATGCAAAATGTTAGACTGACAGCCTCAGTTACCAACATAAGGTTGAGTAAATGATAACAGAGTTTCCATTTTTGGGTGTACTATCCATTTAAGAAAGTATGCTTGCTTTAACAACCTATTTGCCAAGCAACTTTTTGTTCAGTAAACAAACTTCAGCTTCTGTCCCTATAGAGCAATATGAGGTTAAACACAGGACTCCCACCTGCAGTGTTTGTGCTACATGAACTCGTTGGCTTCTGTCCACCAACCAATAATTGATCCATAATATTTCTACCCATTCAGCAAGAGCAAAGGATGTCACATGTCTCTTGTTCAATACCAATTAGTTGAACAAACCAGCAAGAGTGTATCATTGATATGTTTAGATTGCTGACCTGACAGCAGAGACGTTTATATTCATGCATGAACAGAATTTGTTCACACAACATCACTTTAATTAATGCATCACCTGCAGATTGGAGATTGAAGGATTGCACTGCCAGAACAGTTCTTATGTGTGGAGATCAGTCAATTCAGTTCAGGCCTTTGTCTCTTTTTAGGCCGACTGACATTGCAAGGGCTAATCTAAGACATATTCATAATTATCGGAGCAGTCTATTTAATAAAAAAACTGTGACATAAATTCCTGGGCTACTGTCATTTCATGGAAATAAATGTAATTACTTAAGCTTTTAATGGTTTTTACTTCATTAACATTTACATTACATTTATGCTTTTGTAGACGCTTTTATCCAAAGCGACTTACATTGCATTTCAAGTATACACATTTACATTCTTATCAGTTCTTGCTTTCCCTGGGAAACGAACCCATGACCTTGGCGTTGCAAGCGCCAACGCTCTACTGTTTGAGCTACTGGAAATTGACTTCTTGGAAATTGGAAATTGGAAATTGACTTCATTAAAAGTTTTACCCGTTGATAAATTAGTAATACCTTTGAAATCAACATGACGATATGTATACAATGACTGTTACAAGCATACTGCACCTTTAAGAAAAAAAGATGCCATTGTCTAGTATGAGTTTAAACAAGGTACAAGATGCTGCATACTCTCTTAGGAAGGGCTATAGAGTTTTCGCAGTTAATTAGAGCTGAAAAACCCCTGACACCAACCAGCTGCTTCAGAAGTCAATATGATCACCCATCTTACACTGTAAGCTTTTAGTGCAAGGAATCATTCCCGTATTGATTTGACCATCCAGAGCGAGGGTTAATTACCCTTCAACTTAATTGTCCTCTAGGTCTGATTTAGCATTCATAACTGATGTTAATTGATTCTTTTTTGTCTTTGTTTCATGTTTATCTTGTCATGGGTTCTTACAGAATAAGACTGAACTGAATAGAAGAGCTCCTCTAAAATGTACTGTAGAAATTAATAATGAAATGCTTTTAACTATGCATTATCAATGGAGGAAATAAATAAAGGAATGTATGCAGTTAATGAAAATACTGTATACATCTGGACCAACTTGAGCACTGTTCCCATTCCTATAATTTCTTCAGGGGAAAGGCCACTGTCAACTCCCAACAACCTTTGTATCAAACTGCTAATCAAGCTGTATCAGATCAGAGAAAGTAGCAGAGAATCAAATCGAATGTGAAAATCATAAAAAAATTAAACTAAACTAAAAGATCAACCAGAGAGTCAACACAAACCAGCGAACAAATCCAAATCAAAAGTTAAAGGTAGATCAAGACAAGGTGATAAGGTTCAGGGAATGAGGAAAACACTCAGAGTTGCTGAATGGGGGTTTTGCACAACAAACTTTCGTATTCTGTAAAACAGGTTGTATCTCTTCCGGTTCAGGTCTTTTGTGTGTGCTTCGTTAAATATAGAGCCATTTTACTGAAGATACCTTCATAAGGAGAGAGCAAAGGTGAGCAAAACCGAGGCCCATCGCATATGCAGATTGACATCTAAAAGTGTCTTATTTTTCCTTCTTCTCACAAACATTTAGATATTTAAAAAGAATTAAACGCCAACAATAAAAAGAACTAGCTAGGTTAGGTTTTAAGAGGCTTAATTTCTCCGCCTCTACCATAGATATCGCCGTCAGTTCGTACTGCCGTTAACACTTTCTCCGACAAGCGGATGCAATGCGACATGTTTTCCTTTACGTTCCACATAAAGCCTGTCAAATCAAATAACAAAACCTGTATACATACCAACAAGAGCTGGTGAACAGGTGAGTTGAGTGCTGTTGTGAAATCTGGCCCAGTTGTGGCTGACATCTCCCACATTCTTCTGGGAGAAGATGCGAAAAGATTATTCTGATTTAATGAAATTATGTTGCCATTTGTTAACAATACTGAGTAGCTGAAAATGTTGAACAACAGCAAGTTGGAAATATATGCATATGCAATTTGCTCCTTAGAAAACATTCTTCTGGCCCACTTACAACATGGAATCACTGCGATGAGTCATCCTGAGTGTGGCTGGCAATAGCATACATATCCAGGCCTCATCTGGGCCAACTATGGCACATATGGCTCAGTTCTGGCAGTGGCAACGGTCACATGGGCCACATCTGGGCCACACACAGCAAGCCACAACTCACACTAAAACCAGTTTGATGTATGTGTGCCAGATACTGCCCATATGACCTTTGCTGCTGCCAGAACTGAGCCATATGTGCCATAGTTGGCCCAGATGACGCCCGGGTATGTATATCATCTGGAGCTTTTGTATTTAAAGAGCATTTTTATTAGTTACCTTCCTGAGAGATGAACCATCCATCTTTGGTTACCAGTCCATATGTTAAACACACAACCAACCACCTCTTAGCAATATGATTCTTTTACAGGGTTGAGGTCAATATTTTTGGAGTTAAAAGGGTTGTGTTTATGCATAAGAAAATTAAACTAAGAAGCAAATCTCTACAATTCCTTTAAATATACTGAAATTATGCACATGCGAAAAGATTATTCTGATTTAATGAAATTATGTTGCCATTTGTTAACAATACTGAGTAGCTGAAAATGTTGAACAACAGCAAGTTGGAAATATGCATATGCAATTTGCTCCTTAGAAAACATATCACTGCATTCGAATAATTCGTTGTCTGGAATAATCACACTCTGATTTGAAATGTATAAAGCAGAAGTGCCACATACCAAAGTTTTCCCTGTGTTTGACAAGATAATGTTCTTTTTTTGTATACTTCCTACAGTCAGATGCTCTGGCACTCGAGTTACAAAAAGAAACACATACATTCATTTTAAACATATGGATATTCCTTTAAGACTATTTAACAATTGAATTGCACAAGGAACAATTGAGTATTTGTATCAGTTATTTTTCATCTTTGGTTGCAGAGAAAATCCGGGTATAGGAAGTGGTCACTATCTAGAATTACAGAATGGACTCGACTCAAAACATTTCTGTTAAACAGAACTAAACTTCTTTGTTCTTTACCTATGATCTTCCCACTGTTTGTTTATTTAGTGCATTTTTATAGCCTCGATGCCAGCCCGAACCCCGCCCACAAAATTTTTAGGTCGGGAAGTTCGGTCTGGACTCGATCCGTTGAGGAGCTATTATGCCCGAACAAAAAATTGTTCGGACCAATCAAATTGTCAGGGCGGGCTTTATACGATGATGGACAGATGAGCAACGGTAACGTAACCATCCACGTCACCAAAGAGCGCTTGGGTTGAATTCATGGCTGCCGCTGGAGAATTGAGTTGTGTATATTCCACAATCGCGTGTGTTATAGAAGATATAGACAGCGCATTAATTTTAAAAGAGGAACAGAGAACCGCGATCAAGGCATTTGTCGATGGGAAAGATGTTTTTGCCGTCCTTCCTACGGGATTCGGAAAAAGTTTAATCTATCAACTTTAATCTATCGCTCAACATACGTCACTTACTCCGTTGCTCTGATTGGTTCTAGGTCTATCCAATTGAGTGCAGAGGCCTTTTATTTCCTGGTTCGGTTGACACACACCCCATAATCACAGCCCAATGGAGCAGTATCAGACTCACATTCAGACTAGAATCTGAGAATGATGACGTCAGGCTAGCATTTTTATGTTTCACTCTAAGATTTCCAAACCAGCAGCTAATAGAAAAGGACAGCACCGGCTATAAGACTTATAGGACAATTCCATCAATGTCTTGTCTATATTAAATTATCTTAATTTTCTAAGACAATACAGGCACTGATGTCCCTTTTTACACTGTGTTCACATCAAAATGCAATCCTTTATCAATAATTGTCCCCAGATATTAATAACTTTCCACACATTCCTCCTTCTCGCTCTAAATAAATGCGACTTGAGAAGAATGTGTTTGTATTCTGAAATCAATAATCATATCTTTTGTCTTAGATACATTAAGCTGCAAACAGGCATCATCACACCATTTTACAAAGTTATCAACCACTGGACCATGACACATTTAATTGTTTTCTAGAAGACTCACAATAACTGTGTCATCTGCAAATTTAAAAAAAATGCCTATTGTTATATTTACTTTAAATCATTTGTATATAAAATATACAATAAGGGAGACAAAACACAGCCCTGAGGAGAATCTGTAGATGTTATCAGAAGGGCTGAAAGACCATTTACTCTCACTCTTTGAGTTCTTTCAGTTAAAAAATCTAAGACCCAAACCA
This sequence comes from Gila robusta, assembly GCA_030770095.1. Classification (NCBI taxonomy): domain Eukaryota; kingdom Metazoa; phylum Chordata; class Actinopteri; order Cypriniformes; family Leuciscidae; genus Gila; species Gila robusta. The sequence continues at coordinate 3,793,195 of JAVALU010000805.1, read as the reverse complement.
TTAAGTTAAGATCAAGACCAAAATTAGTAATTAACTTATCTGCTAAAATATGGGGTTTTAGGGAATTAAAAGCAGATGAGAAATCAATAAATAAGAGCTTAACGTGTGTTTTACTACCAAGTGCTGCAATACCATATATTTAGTAGAGTTGCTGTTGCATCTTCGACACCTCGCTTTGTTCTATAAGCAAACTGAAGACGATCTAACAGATTCTTAGTTTTAGATAACAATTCCTCTTTTACTAGTTTATCAAAGCATTTCATTATAAGGGATGTTAATGATATTGGCCTATAGTCATTTAATGTTTTTTCATTTGTAGTTTTGGGCACAGGCACCACAGTGGCTTTCTTCCAAAGTTTAGGGACTCTCCGGAGGGCAAATGATCTTTGAAAGATATTGCAAAACACTGGGGCCAATTGCTCTGCACAGACCCTCCATTAATTAAACACCCTCCAATGTTATCTGGACCAGGGCTTTTTCTCATATTACAACCCTTAAAAACTTTTATTACAGACAATTCATCAAAAAGGTTATAAGCACAACCATAACTCATTTTAGATTTCATAGACTCTATCACAGGACCAAATTCAAGTGCATCAAATCGTAAATAAAACCTATTTAAATCCTCTGCCAGTTGACTACTAGAGTTAAACCCAAGTAATTGAACTTTCTTGATCTCACACCCTTTAGATCCAGTTATGAGCGTCATCCCCTTCCAAACAGACCCTAAATTGTTCATACTCAACTCTTTCTCAAGGTGTATTTTGTAATTTGACTTTGCTTTCCTCACTTCTATTTTTATTTTCTTCTGCAGTTCAAGTTTTTTGGCCAAATTACCCTCATGAAATGCTCTACATCTTTCGTTCATAAGTGCTTTGAGGAATTTGGTGAACCATGGCTTATTTTTCGGAAATATTTTAACAGTCTTACAGGGGATAAGCATATCTTCACAAAAGGAAATATAACTACTAATGACATCTGTAAGTTCATCGAGCAAGAGTCATAAAAGACATCCCAGTCTGTTCACTCCAGACATCCCTGCAAAGATGCAGTCGACTCCTCAGACCACACACTGATGTTCTTAGTCTGTGGTCGTACTCTTTTTTAAAACAGTTTTATATACAGAGACAATCAGGACAGTATTATGGTCCGCCGACCCCACTGGAGGCTGAACAATGGACTTATATGGGCCTTAATTGATCCATAACCAAGGTCAAGAGTCTTATTAGGACAAGACACGTATTGATAAAAATTCCACAAACACTGCCTCATGGAACATTTGTTAAAAACACCCAGGAACAAATTTGGAGCATCTGGAGAAATAGATTGCAGTCTATGCACAACACTCCCAAAGGTCTCTGCTGCATTTGCTTAATTTGCCCTCGGGTGTATATAGACCACTTTGACAAAAGTTGAGGGTTTATGAGGACAGCCGACAATTTTCTTTCAAGGTTTTACATTAAAATGCAGCTGGAATTCATCAACAACATCACTGTGATGGCATCATGCATCTTCGTTATAGAAGTTAAATATATGCTTTCCCCACATTTTTTTATTAAAAAAAAACAGATATATGTATACATAACAATTTCCACATTACATGCATACAAATTTCCATCACCGCTATCCTAGCAATACAAGCTTCTATGCTAATGTAAATGATAAAGATAATAAAGATAAGTGCAGAACACACAGTACATAAATGAACAAATAAAAACAAATGGAAGTATCTTTTAGCTTTACTTCTAACAACCTGCATAATAAAAGTTTGCAAGATTGTTTCCCTTTTCTTGCACATTAGGAATGAAAGATTATCCAAATAAATTCTCTTTCATGTTTTTACACTTATGTTGTTGATTTGATAGCCTTAAAGAGTTCACTAAATATGAAAATTCTGTCATCATTTACTTTCAGTATCTTCTGAGCACCATGAGAAGACATAGTTTGAGAAGGAAAATTAGAAATGAATATGCAGGAAATCAGTGTCTGCTGATTAGACCTTCAGTGCATCTCTGGTGCAAAACACAAGACCAGAACAGCTGGACAACAACAGCTCCAATCCTGAGCTGTCCAGATCTATCATCTGCCAGCAGTTCCTGCCATCTGTTCTGGTGTATATGGTCACTTTAATCCCATGTCAAGAGGACATGACAGTGAATGCAGCATGCACGACATCTAAAAATGGCCAAAGAACCCAGTTTCATCCATGCAGAGCATAACTCACGCTGGAGAAACCGTGTGTTGGGTTTCAGACAGCTCATATCATGGCAGCTTCACTCAAACAACCTGCTGATTTATGCCTGAATTTAATTAGCCTGATTTCACCTCATCAGTCAAGATGGATTGTGATATCAAACCTGCTGTCACGTCGCCTCCTGCAGGGTTAGCATTGTCATATCAAATGCATCACTCCATTTTATCATTTGAATAGGTCAGGTTTCCTTCATTTGCATTCTCCATCAAAGCTGTGGCAGTATCTGAATATACTTACTGTACTTCCCGACTATATAGTAGGTGAAAAGAGTATATAGAGTATAATTGAGTATAATCGCATACAGTACTTAGCTACTATATATAGGCAAAAAACAAAAGTATATGTGACAATGGTAACACTTTATTTTGATGGTCCCTTTTGAACATTCTGCTAACTATAAGTAACTTTGCAACTACATGTCAACTAACTCTCATTAGAGTATTAGTGGACTATCTGCTTCATATCTGCAAACTCTTTATTGTGATGGTCCTCCAACAGACAGTAACTTTGCAACTACATGTCAACTTATTCTAACCCTAACCCTACCAGTCTACTTATACTCTACTAATACTCTAATGAGAGTTAGTAGACATGAAGGTGCAATGTTACTTATAGACAACAGAATGTGTTAAAGGGACCATCAAAATTAAGTGAAACCGTGACAATTAGTATATGTCCAAATTAACAGTACTCATAAAAAAAGTAGGCAAAAAGTACCCGGATGATCTCTACTTCTTCCAGCGAGATACTGAACCCAGACAGCAACATAGTGTCGGCACAGATCGGGCCCACATTTGGTACACGTGGATTCCACACGCACTAGATGTGGGCCGGATCTGGGCAGACATATGCTGCTGTCTGGGAAGTGTGCATTCGATGAACACTTTATTATCCCATGAGGCCACGGGAGAGGATTTGTGAATGGCAGTGAAGCGACACAGCTGACTGTGACATGACAGTGACAACATGGCAGATGTAGTACGTACAGATTCACAAGTTCCTTTGCCCATATAATCTTTAAGCTAATATATTAAAGGGGTGGTTCAGGATTTTGGACATTGGACCTCATTTCCAAGTTAGCCTGGGTGTTATTTATCAGTGGAGACAGTGACAATTTTCATCCAGTCCTTCCAGTTGCATAGTTCGCCGGTGCTAGGCTAGCGCGAGTCAACGGTATCTGCTAGCCTGCCATTAAAAACAGTTTTACCCACTCCACAGTACACCAAAAGCAAATAAATGATAATGATAACGCCAGACTATTGATGTAAATGTCTGTTTAGAGAATAATGTTAGAAATCAAACTACCCTTTTATCACATTGCAATAGTTATACTTTGTTCCCTATATTTATTAGCACAATCTACAGCAGCGGCGGAGTGATATTAAGTTACCTAGGCAAGCGAGAGAGCCGGTCCACATGACAATCACGCGAGTGTATTTCCCTGCCGCTGACACTCATCACTACAGAAGCAGAGTATATTTCACGAAGAAATCAAGACATAGGACTATGGTCACGTTTGAAAGCCATGCCAATGTTTCGGACTTTGAAGACGATGAAGACGATGAAGACGATGAAGACGAGGAATTCAACAGAAGAACTAATCGAGATGGATGCAGTATTCCAAAAAAAGCAGCAAAGAACAATACGTTGTCAGTGTCAATCTATCAGTTATGAAAGGGACTAGCTTCATTAGCTAGCTAGAGTAGCCTAATAAAAGTAATTACCTGTACATCTGTAGCTGTTGGTGCATCTGGAAAGACGGCTGGAACTGCATTCCTTGTCAGTGACTTGTGATCGTTTCGATTACGGGGTTCTTTAAAGTCGTCTGGTCTAAAATGATCACTACAAATTCGCAACTTTAGTAGAGTCTCTGCCGGTGTCTCGTTGTCTAAGCCAGCAGCAAGAAGCCACAGTTGGTTCCTTTCTGGATCTCTCAATGGAAATGTGTGGAAACTTTTTGGTGACCATCTATTTGGTTTATTTTTACAATTTCGAAATGCACACTGAATCACCATGTTGCCAATTCCTAAGGATGGCTGGCGCGAAACAGACGTTCCGAAGCTTTGCGAGATCCCGAAGCAAAGATGATTCGAAACACTGATCCGAAGCGTGATTCAAAACACCCACGTCACGTGACAACGGCTAAATGAAGCGTCTAAGTGTTTCATCAGGTGGAGTGCTCCACCGAATCAGGGTTTCATTGATTGGTCGGTTCGGGAACAAATCACACAATCACACAGTATAAAAGTTTTGTCAACGCATTTTCATATCGTGGGTTTTTGTGAGAGGAGTTTGGTTTTGAGATAGCGGATTTTTGGTGATATAGTGACATTTATAGTGCGATTTGTTTAGTTATATTTAGGATTTAATTTACATTTACACATTGACTTAGAGACACACAGAGTACATATAGTGACACATTAATAGATGCATTGATAGAAATATATATATATATATATATATTACAGATACATATAGATTGATAGATGCATACAGATACATATAGATTGATAGATGCATACAGATACATATAGATTGATAGATGCATACAGATACATATAGATTGATAGATGCATATTGATAGATTGATAGATTGATAGATTGATAGATTGATAGAAATGGAGGCTCCACAGAAGAGATGCCGTACATCTGTGGTGTGGGAGCATTTCCATTTGGAAACCCCAAATAAAGTGAGATGTGTGTATTGTGATCGGCAGCTAGCCTACTGCAACAATACATCATCCATGATGCGCCATTTGAGGAGCATTCATCCTGCCATTCTGCAGGGTGCAGAGGATGGTAGTGTTCCCCCTGTACCAAGGCCTGCTACTGACACTGCTGGGCCATCTAAGCAAGGTATGCATTGTTTTATGATTTGTTACTAATTGCCGTTTTCTTTTAATTCAGAACCACAAATGTCAACATCAGGCCCATCATCATCAACACCAGTTGAAACACAAGACAGTTTATGGGAACATTTTGACAATCGTATCCGTGAGACCCAGATGATACACAATCCTACAGCTGATGCCACAGTGGAAGTGAAAAAATACCTCAGCGATGCGTTTTTGCCCAGAACTCATGATCCTCTAACTTACTGGAAAGAGAGAGCAGTAATCTTTCCTCATTTGTATGTCCTAGCTAAAAAATATCTTTGTATGCCAGCAACAAGTGTCCCTTGTGAGAGAATTTTTTCAAAGGCTGGAGAAATTATCTGTAAAAAAAGAAGTAGGCTGAGTCCTTCAACAGCAGAGAAATTAATATTTTTGAATAAAAATCTATAAGAAAGGGAGACATTGTGGCTTGATTTATTTTTATTAATATTCATTTTTCATGACCAAAATCACATTATGCAATGTGAAGAGACTACAGGTTACAAGCTTCATATATTACAAAAATACAATAATAAAAAAAAAAACCCAACACATTTTTTTATTAGCTCTTTGTAAAGGTTGTTTCAGATCAACACCTGCAAGTGACCACTAGGTGTCACCGTGGAGACGGGTTTCGGATTGATTCGAAGCCTCGAAACAAAATGGCACATTTGCTTCGACTGTTTCATTGCTTCACGAAGCCTCGATCTGCCCATCACTACCAATTCCTTCGTTTACAATCGAATGTTTCAATATCGTTGTTCAAGGCTACTACTAGCTAGCTAGACGTCCCGACTGTAGTGCGCTTCTGTTCTGTGTTTTCTTTTCGGCGCAGTACTACTAACCGGAGCAAAGTAAACTTCCGCCGCTGCTGAGAAACTAGCTCCTGTAAATGTAATGCGATCATTGAGATGCAAGAGTAGTTTGATTTCTAACATTATTCTCTCAACAGACATTTACATCGATAGTCTGGCGTTATAATTGATTTGCTTTTGGTGTACTGTGGAGTGGGTAAAACTGTTTTTAATGGCAGGCTAGCAGATACCGTTGACTAGATGAACATTTTTGAAAACTGTCTCCACTGATAAATAACACCCAGGCTAACTTGGAAATGAGGTCCGATGTCCAAAATCCTGAACCACCCCTTTAGCCGTATTTGGCTTGCTGTCCGCAGTGGAGGGGCTCGAGGAAGCAACTTCAACTCGAGCTTAGATATACCCCCCAGTGGGACTACTAATGCTTGGATGTACGTGTGGAAGCAGGATGGCTAAATTATATTGGTGGAGTTGGGGAGGTGGAGGGATGCCAAAACAGCTGATGCCAGAGCAAGGTGAGCGGCTGCTTATATGCTCCGCCAGTTAATTGAAAGATTAGATGGGTTCACTCCTCCCGAAATTACGTTGTGAACTTACAATCATACACAAATTCATACTATATAGAACATGCTTTTGTAGTGGTCGTGAAGTAATTCAAAAGTGATTTCGGATGCAGCCTGAGATTGTGCATGTCGGTGTTGTGAATGTACTGTCGTTATTCATTCAGCATTAACACACAAGCTTTTTTAACCAAAATTAAGAAAAACATCCACCAATCAGATAATTGTGGCAGATCAGCAGCAAAGAACAAACTCTCATGAAGTATTATGACTGATGTAATCAAGTTTAATAAAGTTCTTGAGAAATGTATTACAAAAATGTAGCCTAGAATACTAATTTTTTGGGAGAAAAAAAAAAAGTTTAACCTGCCTGACTCACACACACATGCATGATACTCTTTGTAGCAAAAGAGAAAACAAAACAAAACAAAACAAAAAAAACTCCAGGAGTACAAGATAAGCAGCCTATAATCTGGTGACAGTGATATAATCTCTCATCAAGACCCCCTGCAATTATCACATGTGCCTCTAATGAATCTGGGCTTGAGTCCAGATAGATCTGAGAAATGGATTATCTTTTATTTGTGCCCCCTGCAGATTCCCATCAGTCTTTGTCCAATCATCAGTCACAGACAGTGATGTCAGAAAAACCAATTAACCAATTAATGGCTGTGTTTATCGCTCCATCCGTTGCTCCAAGAGCCCCCAAAAGCCCAGTGGATCAATAGAGAACACAGAACTCCTTCCAACCACATTGTTTATGTTCTCAATTCAGTTTCGGCAAACATCCAATATTACTCCCATCAGTAGTCCTGAGAGGTCTAAATAACCAAGGATGACTTGTCACGTATCTCCCCTCAAAATATATGTGTGCAATGGACATAATCTTTATGTTGTGGGTGGTGGCCTTGCGGCCAGAGAAACATCTCTCTGGAGAGTAACTGGCTCTTTTCCCAGATAGCTAACGCCTATGCTTCTGTTGCTGGATTCTCTTCTAATGTCTTTGAGAGAGCTTTAAAGACCCTATAAAGTTTTGTGTGTTAGCTTTGCAGCCATCTATGCTAGTGTGCTCTAAACAAAATTCACTCCCAGCTGATTTTCACATTCAAAATTTACTACCAGAATAAGAATGTCCCTTCTCCTAAAACATTTCAAACATATATTATATAGGAGACAGGCTAGTGTTTCAGCATATTTTTATTTGATACCATTACAAACTGGTCAGTATTTTTTTTTAAGAAATTATTTTTATCCAGCAAGGATGCAGAAGTGACAATAAAGACTTTTACATTGTTGCAAAAACGTTTATTTCAAATAAATGCTGTTCTTTCTATTAATCAAATAATCCTGAAAAAAATATATCAAGGTTTCCACAAAAATACGAACATTTTGTTAGTCTGAACAGAAATGTTTCTTGATGTTTGTACGAACATTTGGGGGCGGAGCAATGAAGGGAGGGGTGCGTTTGTTTGGGTTGATTTCAAATATCAACAGTGTTTCTCAGAAATCGCTTACTGCTCCTTTAATGACATTTTTAAATTTGCATAATAAAAACTTTTTTCATACAAGATATGGAGATTTCAGTTAGTCCTAAGAGGGAAACCTGCCATTTTAACAGCTTGTACTGTATGCCTTCATGCATCTTAAAGTGTTTAGGTTTATGTAACTGTAATCTTCCTGTTGCATTCAGTCTAATCTAAGTCTTTTCCATTTTAGCCAGTGGTAAAAAAATATGAGGCATTTTGAATTCAGTTTCGGCTATTTTACTCATTTTATTTCTAAACATTGCTGGCAGGTCCATTGCCTTATCTCATTCTATAATGCACACAGGAGCTGTTTTTCCACCAATATAAGCATTTGCCTTCACTTGTGAGAACATGTCAGCCATAACAGCTCTGTACCTGCGACCTCCTGGAATCAGCGTTGCTCTAAATAACTATGTCTGGATGATTGTGAACTGCATGCCGTGTAAATAGGGGTTGTGTCATAGCGCGGGGAGCAGTTCACAGCAGCTAACTGCATGAAAACAGAGGTTCACATTAGCATGTTGAAGAAATGCTAGAGCCATTTGCTTCTGATTATGAAAGATTGTGTGTGAAAAGGACATTACCAGCTCGGTGTGTGTGTGTGTGTGTGTGTGTGTGTGTAGCTTATCCATGATGAGCTGTATTCAGTTTAGCTGTATGTAAGCTTTATCACCACAGAGTTATTGAGCATGCTGCTGGAAGTGGCTCTCAATATCCCTCGTAAAACAGTATTTATGTACCAGTCTTTTAGGATTGCACTTTCTTTGTGGTGGATTTAAAGGATGAGTTGTACCAAATGCATCTTACTGCCAGTAGGAAAAGTGAGAATCAATGGCTGACAAGTTGAAGACTTTATTGGAATAATTTCATTTGCAATTGATTACTTTCACTCTCATATTTGTCACATATAACCGCAGCAGAAATCATTCAAAATGTACGCTATTCAGAGCTGTTCAACCTTATTTATTTATTTCACAGGCTATCAATGTTATGTTTGGCAGTGGTTGCTAAAGCAAGCATCATTATTTTTGTTGGTCATATATAGTCTTGGGGATCTGAACAAGCATCTAAAGCTAAATATTAAATTTTGACAAATGACTTGCCAAGCATAGAGTTATGAATGATAACTCCAATTGTGTGTTTTTTAGCAGAGATGTGCCACTGATTTTTACCTGACAAACAATAAAATGTAAAAAAACAATCTCATACACTTGAAATGGTGGAACGCATTCAATACATTAAAGCGACATCCTAGCAACTACCCAGAACACTCTAGCAATCACCCAGAACACTCAAGCAACAACATACAGTCTAGCAACCACACACTACACCCAACCATCAGAATGCTCTAGCAACCACCCAGACCCCCCTAGCAACCACATAGCAACACTCTAGCAACCACCCACAATGCCCAACCATCAGAATGCTCTAGCAACCACCCAGACCCCCCTAGCAACCACATAGCAACACTCTAGCAACCACCCACAACGCCCAACCATCAGAATGCTCTAGCAACCACCCAGACCCCCCTAGCAACCACATAGCAACACTCTAGCAACCACCCACAACGCCCAACCATCAGAATGCTCTAGCAACCACCCAGACCCCCCTAGCAACCACATAGCAACACTCTAGCAACCTCCCACAATGCCCAACCATCAGAATAATCTAGCAACCACCCAGAACACCCTAGCAACCACATAGCAAACACTCTAGCAACCACCCACAACGCCCAACCATCAGAATGCTCTAGCAACCACCCAGAACACCCTAGCAACCACATAGCAACACTCTAGCAACCACCCACAACGCCCAACCATCAGAATGCTCTAGCAACCACCCAGACCCCCCTAGCAACAACATAGCAACACTCTAGCAACCACCCACAACGCCCAACCATCAGAATGCTCTAGCAACCACCCAGAACACCCTAGCACCCACATAGCAAAAATCTAGCAACCACCCACAACACCCTAGCAACCCCTTAGCAACACTCTATCAACAATTTCTTTACTGACACACCTTCTACAAGCCATCTCTCCTACACTTTTACCAGCACTCACACATCATCAACACATCTCTCCACACTGGCATTTTCCCTTCCACATTCAAGCAGGCTCGGGTAACCCCACTGCTTAAAAAACCCACATTAAACACGCAGATATTTACAGACCGACTCTCTCCTACCATTCATAGCAAAAACACTTGAACGAGTTGTTTTCAACAAGGTATTATCTTTGCTCTCACAGAATGACCAGGCAAAACTCTAGTCAAGTCAAGTCAAGTCAAGTCACCTTCATTTATATAGAGCTCGGGATCGTTTCGTCACGTCGCGATGCATTGTGGGAATCACGGTACGGAAGTAGATGTACTGTATAGTAGGCAGTACGTAATTACGTTGGTCATTAGATAATATTAGGTTTAATTTAGGTTATTTTTAGGAAAATGGTTCAGTATTGCTGTATTGTGAACTGCTGTAATCGGTCTCACGATCGACAGGGCAAACGCCTCAAATCATATAAGTGGTGGTCTTTTTGCTTTGCTTTGTAGTCAACTCCGTTAGCGCTAACGGCTAACGATAACTGATATTTTTATCACATGGTCAATAGATTTTCAGCTGCCAGAGTTAACTAGCTAGCTACATTTACATTGAATGTATTCATTTAGCAGTTAACTAAAGTTCTGCTGTTCAGATTAACGTTAAAGCAGTAAGTACGTTGCTGTGTTTTGGGAGTAAGCTGTTATACTGATGTAGCTGCTGTTAGCCAAATCAGCATATCATTTCTCGATTAGCAAAGTCACCTCGTTTATTCATCTAGATTTTGGTGGATAGACTAGGTTAGTGTAATACTGACAAGCTATGGCATAATTTGTACCTTACACTTATAGAAAGCATCAGCCTATAGACACACAAATGCAGTGGTAATTTCTAGTTATAGTCTCCTCTGTACTGGACCTTAAATGGTATTCTGTTGCTGAAGCTGTAGCTCTGTAGCTTAAATGTTAAAATGCTTTATTATTACTAATAGCTTACATATTATTCTATTGCTGGAGCTCTGTAGTTTAATTGTTATTATTACATGGCTTGATTGAATACTAATATTGAATGCGGTCTGTTATTTCTTGATAACAGACCACTGCTAAGTATAACACACCGTTGCCATGAAAAACAGAGCGTTGCCATGGACACAGTTCTGTTCATTCTGGAGCAATACAATCGTTTTTAAATCAATAAACTCCTTTATTTATCCGGAGATCGGCCGGTTACGCTATTACCTTATTCCAAACCGGCCTATGCGTGACCTCTAAAATGGCCGCCGTTACCCACAATGCACCATTCCATGACGTCTACGCCCGAGCTCTATAGCGCTTTTAACAATATGGACTGTTTCAAAGCAGCTTTACAGTGATAATAGGAAATTAAAGTAACAGAGATTGTTTTGGCTTTACAGCAGCTCTAGAATAAAGTTATTGTCCAGCTAAAGTTAGTTTTGATTGATTCACTTCCGTCGCAACGATCATTAGTTATTAACTTAGGGGCCGCTAACACGACACCGTTCTAACAGAAAATTCTTTAATGCGATCCGGCCGCTCATTTGCATAAAACAGTGCCTGGTGGCTCTGAGAATTTTTTTATAGCTTCCGCGTAGCCACGTGAATCGGAATTATCCCGACAACGTTTTATCAGTACAGAGGTAAAGGGAAGGAGGCCATCACAAGGGAATTGTGTCATCTAGCAACCACCCACAATCCCCTAGCAACCCTTAGCAACACTCTAGCAACCATTTCTTTACTGACAAAACAACAATCTGAGTCTTTTCCATTTCAGCCAGTGGTAAAAAAAAAGAGGCACTTTGGTGTCAGTTTCGACTATTTTACTCATTTTGTTTCTAAACATTGTTGGCAGTTCCATTGTCTTATTTCATTCTATAATGCACACAGGAGCTGTTTTTCCACCAATATAAGCATTTGCCTTCACTTGTGAGAACATGTCAGCCATAACAGCTCTGTACCTGCGATCACCCAAAACACCCTATTAACAACATATAGCAACACTCTAGCAACCACCCACAACACCCAACCACCAGAATGCTCTAGCAATCACCCAGAACACCCTAGAAACAACATAGCAACACCCCAGCAACCACCCTGGATGCTCTAACAAACACCCAGAACACCCTAGCAACCACAAAGCAACACTTTAGCAACCACCCAGGATGCCTCAGCAATCTCATTGCAATGCCCTATCAAAAACACCCTTAGATTTTTAGATGGTTGCGGTCCAAACAATCTATTAATGGACAGCTCATAAGAAAATAAATCCGATATAAAGACAGTAATATTAAGCCTCTCATCGAAGTTAAAAGGCAAAATGAAACTGCAATGAACAAGAAAAACAATTATAATTACAAATACAGCACTAATTATCTATGTGACTATAAGGGGGAAAATAATAGAAACTCTGAGGATTTGTCTCTGAAATAATAATGTCATAAAGCTTCAGTAACAAAACATTGGAGTGTTGTTAACCGGAGCTTTGTGGCACGAGGATTCGGCTTTAATTGTAGACTTTTGACAGCAGGTCTAATTGTAGTCTCCTCTTATGTAACTTGGCTTTTGCCTGCTTTAGTTTGAGGTGATGTTAATTACTATGACTAATTGCCTTAGGCTCGTTTCCCACATGAGACACTAACAGGTGTGCTGATGCTAAAATCCCCCCCTCTTCCTCCACCAATCTCACTCTCAGGTGCTCGAGTGGAAAAGGAAGAGATTACATTCGTGTTCCACATGTTGATGGAGAGTTGATGTCAATGGACAGCCACAATTAATGCAAGAATAAATTAGTCAAGGGAAAATGAGGGCATGAGGGAAAAAGCTGATTACATGGAGAGCAAAGTTAGGGTACATTTAGATGACAAGAATGTACTAAAACGGACATTTTTTCCTTTGCGTTTTTTGAGTACAGACGACAACATTGTAAAATGATCCCCATTCACACAGATCTGTGAAAGCGATTAAAAACGCTGTATTATGCTGTTAGACCAGTAGTTAGCGATGTCACTTTGTGATCAAAAGGATTAACAGTAACATAATTATTTTCACAGGATTCTTTGTTCATATTTTCCAAGGGTGACAATAAATCTGACCATGAATGTATGTCTGTATATAATATTATATATATATATATATATATATATATATATATATATATATATATATATATATATATAAAGCTTGAAAAATATCAAATATTTTTGTGAATCCACAGTCGGCACAGGACTGCATTCAAAGACAACGGGATAAACTGAAAGAATCAGAATGTCTTTTAACTTCACACAGTTTCTTAAAAATGCAGTTACATCACAATTACGCAAAAAAAAAAAAAAGGTTGTTTGTTGTTTGTGCATAGCACACTGTCTCGCATGTTGGCTTTGAGTTTGTAATAAATCTCATGATATTTTATAATCATCTTCATCTTCTGTGGATCTGAGTGTTATATTTACATGTTGACCAGTAATTTAACATTTAGCAGAATATAGCAAACATTGCAGAGTTTGACTGCAAAATGGATTGCTTTGGACTGCAGGCCAGTGATGGTATTATGTTCAATGATATAAGAATATATGTATTAAAAAAAACATTTGTAAAGCCACTTTTAAAGTAATGTCTATTCAATGATTTACCCATTGGCCACAATAATGTCTTAACTATCCACATTTCAGACGATGTTGATACCTCGATGAAACATAACCGATACCTTCATGAAGGACCTTGAGCAATAACAATTTCTTTTAAAATGGGTTTTTATAGATTTCTGGTTACTGTCTTCATAGCCCAGTAGGCCATGAGGAGTGATTTTAATGAATAGCTTCAGCTCCAATTCTGCATGGATTCAATCTAAAAAAAAAAGAAAGCCAGAAAAAAATCATCCATGCTAATCCAAGCATTCAGTAGTACATGAGAGCAAGCTGTCATTGTTATTGTCATAAAGAGCAACAAAATAAGGACTAATAACTCATTCCTCTCCACAATTCCAGATGCAGACTCGACGGGGTCCCTCGGTGGCCCGCTGCTGTCCCACCTATTTTGGTAACATGTTAACATCACTTTTACTTCCTGCACAGATTTGCATCGCACCCGCAAGAGCACTGTCACTCCACCTCATTGCTTTTCCCTGTAAAGTCTTTAATAAATGCACTGTTGGGGTAAATTTTTGTTCGGCTCATTGTTTTTGCTACGAATGGCACATACTAATGTGGCTGATTGATATTATGCCTAATTAATTATACATAAAAGCATTGTGTGTAGTGAGTGAGCAGCACACGCTAATTGATTTCTTAATTACATATCGCTTGCACAACATTAGAGATAGAATTACAGGAAATTATATTTTGATTGGCTAATCAGAAAAGTGGATGTGTTTACAGGGCATGTCGATAAAATGAATTACTACATTGTCTTTTCTAGAATGGAGAAGTTTGTTGAAGTCAATATGTTGACAGCGGGACCTTGTGGCGTTTTTGCTGACTAAGATCCTGGACGGTTTCTCTTTGTACACGTTTATTGAGTGAACCCTGCTGAGTGTGCGTTATTCTTCTATTAAAAGCATGCAGCTGGCATATGGAGTCTCCTCTTGTGTTTAGGCTACTTTCAAAACTAGACATCTTCTCATCTTCCAGTCATTTAACTGAGCCTTACTATACTAAACAAAGCTTTTTTTTATTTATTTATTTCTTAAAAGTTTGGGTTTGGTAATATTTTTTTATGTCTTTGAAATAAGTCTCTTATTCTGACCAGGGCTGCATTTATATGATTGAAAATACAGTAAAAAAAAAAAAAAAAAAAAAAAGTATAACATTGTGAAATATTATTACCATTTAAAATAACTATTTTCAATTTTAATGTATTTTAAATAGTAATTTATTCCTGTGATGGCAAATCTGAATTTTCAGCATTATTACTCCAGTCTTCAGTGTCACATTATCCTTCAGAAATAATTTGCTGCTCATTATTATTAATGTTTAAAACAGTGGTCCTGCCTCACGTTTTTGTGGAAATCATATGTTTTCAGGATTCTTAGATGAATGTTTAAAAGAACAGAATATATTTGAAAGATTTTGTAACTGTAAATTTCTTTACTGTCAGTTTTGATCAATTTATTGCATCCTTGCATACATTACACATTTTCATTTGAACAAGCCATTCTACTATAGGGTATACTTAACAGTAACAGTTTCCACTTCGAAACGGACATAATTCAGGGAATCAGTTCAGTGAGGGAATCAGTTGTGTACTCAGTAATGGCTATGAACGATTCACTGATTGAGTCGGATTCAAACTGTTAACTTTAAAGTGAGTTTGAGACACATTAAAAAAGAATAGTAAAGTATCCATCAAATGCACGTGGAAGTAGGTCATCTGAGGACTTTCCTCTACTGTTTTTCGAATACTATGTATTCAGACATACTACTCTTTTGGTATACTGTTCTTCGCATACTAGAGAAGTATTTGATTTCGAATAACTTAAATGAATGACTTAATTTAAATATTTATGACATTCATGACTATGGCTTACACTCCTGGTTTAACTGGATTGCAGGTGGTTTGGAAATGAGATACAGATTTTTGTTGTTGAAATACATATTTTACTTAATAACCAGAGCATTTCCATTGGCCTTTTGTTCTGAGGCATATTTTCACATCAAACATATATGTTTTTTTGTGCAAAAGTTCTATTAAAGGGTTAGTTCACCCAAAAATGAAAATTCTGTCAGTAATTCCTCACGCTCATGTTGTTCCAACCCCCCAAAATAACTTTATTCAACTATTGATTTTCTTCAAGTTCACGTTGTGTAACAGCGCAGCGCTTCTGGGTTGTACGTCAGAATGTAGGCTCACTATTGGCCGACGCTGGTCATGTGTGTGTGATGCGTGTGATGAGGCCAGAAAATAAAAAGTTAAATAAAGTCGTTATGTTTTTTTTGCGCACAAAAAGTATTCTCATCGCTTGATAAACTTATTAAATGTTTATTTTTATTTAAAAGGGACAATGCACATCAATTGACAATTCTCAAAATGTAAATGCGCCAGAGTTAGCAGAAAAGCTAATTTTCATCTGTTGTCCCTTGGCAGGTCAACACATCATCATATTACATTAATAATAAATACAAGAATACATGAAAGACAGAAACCAAATTAAGAGAAAAAAAAAAAGAAAGAAAGGAACAAATAAAATAATTAAACAAATAAGTACAATACAAACAGGGGCAGTAAGATAAGGTAAACCAACTATTGATGATTGCAGTTTTGATTGTTTTTAATCCATCTCTTGAGTGTGAACTTAAATGATAGATAGCTGGTGCTTTCTCTGAGTTCAGTTCCAATAAACTGGAATGGTTGGATGGTTATGGTTGAGCCACTGTAGTCACTTGGACTATTTTAAACATGCAAATGTTTAAAAAAAAAAATCAGGCAAGTTTCGATCCCTTAGAAGCCTATGTGATCAAGCTCTCAGATTTTATCAAAAATATCTTAATTCGTGTTCCAAAGATGAACAAAGATCTTACGGGGTTGAACAACATGAGGGAGAGTAATTACTGACAGAATTTACATTTTTTGGGTGAACTATCCCTTTAATACTCCTTTATTTCCAGCCCCATGACAACCATGAATGCAATGTCCTTTTAATACACATAGAATACATTTGCAGTTTAGTGCAGAATAAATGTACTGTCAGCATCACAAACACATATTCTGCCCAGGGCTGCTGATGCCAAGGATTATTTACTATGATTTTTTTTTTTTGTTGCTATGATTATTTGTTCATATGATGCCATTGCTTGTGTTGTGCTCTACAAGTTTAGCTTCAGGAACATTTGAAAGGCTTTATGTGGAACCTAAAGTGCTCAAAGAACCTTAAAATTAACTTTATTTTGTTTAAAGACTCCTAACTGTATCACTATGATAAGTAAAACAAATGATACTGCTGCATTGCTACTGCAGAGATTCTTTTCCAGAACTGGCACATTTCCACTTAATCGCAAGAGGACTGTGAATCAATGCTTGTTTGGATATCCCATTAAAATTTCTAGACTAATTAAAAAATTAAATATTTAAATAAATAAATGCAATTGTAATGAGGTGAAAAGTGTGCGATCGAAGGGCTCTGGAGACGAAAAACCTGACTGCTAGAAGTTTGGAAAACAGCAGATGTAATGTTGCAGCAGGAACTGAGCGCTGGCAAACGGAGCAAACAACTCAGTGTGAAGCCTCTCAATCTACATCCAAAGACGGACAGAAAAGATCTAATATCCTAAGTATGGTTGCTATGTTTATATGGGTCTATACCACTAAGAAAATACAAGTGAGAGAACTTTATTTGACTTACACACACAAAAAAATGCTTTTACCTCCTGTCAAATGTGGAACAATTAAAGGCACACTATGTAGGAATTCCATTTTTGTCAAACAGCGCCCCCTAGAGTCACTGTAGAGTACTTGTATTTAACGTTACTGTCGTAAATACCACTCACGCAGAGCGTATCTGCACTCACGGCCTCTGCACTTTATAATAATAAAGTAGCCTACCGCGTTTGATGGCTTATAACGTTTTTACATGATTGCAGCTAAATTACAAGTAAATAGCCAATAGCCTAGGCTGTAGCCTATAATTTCATTTGTGTTTTTTGAGTGTAATGTAAACATTACAAAAGACGAGACGGCCACCATTCAACCCGAAAAAAGTCATATAACCATTCCAATAACTCCGAAGCTGTTCAGTTAAGCTAAAAAAAACTGCATAGTTCCCCTTTAAAGCTATGTAACTTTTGGCCCTCTAGTGGTTAAAAAACATTGGTTGTGCTTCGGCTCTGGGCGACTGCGTGACTGTGTGGATGAATATGGTTATCCTGCATTCACTGCATATACATCCACTAATAGGCTTAAGTGTTAGTACTAGTTAGACTAGTAGTTACTGTAGCTGTACCCATCAATATACACGGTTATTCCTGCACAGTGTTACAACAACCATAATGAAATGACCTTTCACAATAGGTAATACTTTACTATGAACTCTGTTAGAGAGCTACACATGGCAATTCATCTGTTCAATAAAATACCTTACTCACCTGTTGAGTAATAAAAGCGACATCTCTGCGCTGCTTTTACAACATTTCTAATCCCTCAGATCTCGCCATCTCTGTAAAGCCAAGCCAATGTTGATTCTTGTTTTATTACGAGCTCTGTTGCGTTGTCTTTTTGCCAGCAGACTCTCCTCTGTTCGCCGTTTGTTTAAAACGGGTGATTCCCAGAGGTTGGAGATTTAGCGTTTTCCATGTCAACTTTTCTCACTCGTTGTGACAACTAACTAGGGTGACCACCATCAAACAAACCAAATGTGGGACGATTATAAGTTTGGGTGGGACATGTTACCAACACTAAAACATAACCTGAAACTGTTATGTAATGTTTATCTAACTTAATAAAAACATTTGTATTCTGCCTTTCAGCTGATAAAAATTCTTTGTTCTTTAGTCCCTTCCAGAAAACACCATTAGCCTACATCACAATGTAACATAACATGTCTTTATTTTACATGACATTTAAATTCATCATCACTGAGCCCAAAGGCAGCGGCATCATGCAGATCACTATTTATGAAACATTTCTGACCAAGTCCAACTAAAATCCAACTAAATAAATAATGAACAAATAAAATATAAAACAACATGAAATTAGATCATTGACAATCTTATATATTAATATATTAAACCAAAAACTTTCATATTTTTAGAAAGGATGTGAATTAAAACAACCACAGCAGCAACAAGTTGATAAATTCTGTTAAATCAAAATTTACCGAATTATCCATTTGTTTTCAGAAACACATGAACTAATCACCGCTCCATATTTTGATTGACAGCGTCACAACCCACTAGTGACCGTGTTTACTCCTGTCCTTTCAACCATTGGATAGGATTTTAAAAACGGCTGTTGTATTTGTACTTCTGACGAAGCGCTGTTAAATATAGGTGAAAAACTACGCCGCAAAACGAATAAATAAAATGTTTTCTTAAAAAGGCAAAAGAACGCATGCACGTTTTCTTAATATGATCATTAAAAACCAACTGACTGACGAAAATGCGGGACATTTTCTCAATATGTGACGTGCGGGACGTGCGAGACACGCACAGGTGAGTGACGTACTGTATGTATGCAATTTCCCACGAAAACAGTCCCGTCAGGTCTAAAATATGAACACAGGTCTACAATGGTTAATCAGGGTAAGACAAAAAAAAAAAAACATTTTGGAAGGATTGATTATGTATTGATTTTGAAGTTTGCATGCTTACTGAGATAAAAAAAAAATATACTGCCAGAAACTTTCTAATTATTAGTTTGCTTTCCTGTTGACAATGTCCTACTGTTGTTTCTTCTGAGGGAGGCTTTTAAGAAAGTTCACAGATTGCACTCATTTTAAGAAAGTTCACAGATTGCACTCACTGGGGCAAAACAAAGATGCTAAGGCCTCTGAACATAGCAATTAAATCCCTCTCAGGCTTTAGTGCTCTTGTCCATTAACATTTACCTTCGTTTTTTTACAGAAACAAAAACGAATGTGGAGAAACTTATAAAGCAGTATGACACACTTTTCAGTATTTCCAGTGCAAGACAAACAAAAAGTCCACTCACCCACATAAGATCCCCAAGTGCTCTGCTTCACTGTTATTTTTGCATAGTATGCCAACTATTATCCTGCATTTGTGGCATGTGAGCATTTTAGTAGCGTGAAAGCAGGCTTGCGTTTTTAGACATTTACATCTAAATGCTAATGAATATACACATAATGCAACCCAAACAATACATAGTGTGGTTTGTGTGTTAGCTGACATTTTCAGATTCAAGATTCTGTTGGTACACAGCAAAAAAAAATAGGCTCATTGGACCTTCTACTCTCAGTTGTGTTTTTGGTTTTGTGTTTCAACGTGCACACGCTGCAATCTGTTCAAATAAATACACACCACAGACAGAGGATGTGTGAAACAGGCCCAATTCCAGATGTTACATGACCAAACAATCCATAAACAAAATTTCTAGTTACCCAACCCGTTGGATAGATGGCACTGCTGTTGTGTTAATGTCCATAAACTGCACTATGTGGCTGCCAAACTCCATCCAGATCACTGAATACACATTGGTGGCAGGATCTAATTCCACTAATCGAAAGCAAGACAGAACAAACAGCCGCTGTGGGACGTACCTCTCCCTTGGCGCCAATGACACGACACAGGTCTATCATCCCTGATTTCCCTGTTCTTTAGGAGCGATGTTTCTTAGAGTGATGTCTAGACAGGAAGCTTGAAATAGTGCCCATGACTTGGGAACACAGAAATTAAATGAGACTGTGTGTCATGAATTATGATTATGGTCAGTCTGACCTCTGGACTCTGACGAATTCAGAGTGAAAGACTTTCCATTTAGCATGAATATCACCTGATTAATATTGTTCAGGCTGTTCAGTCACCAAAGTAAAAAAAAGATGAGAAGTTATGTCGAATACTAAGCAATTAAGCTATAATTGTGATATCATTGTAAGATAAGTCACATTTGTTAAAAATAAGGCTACAGTACTGTTCAAAAGTCTGGGGTCAATATATTTTAAGTCTCCTATGCTGCGTTTATTTGATCAAAAATACAGTAAAAACATTAATATTGTGAAATATTATTTAAATTTAAAATAACTGTTTTCTATGCAAGTTAAAATGTAAGTTACCTGTATTCCTATGATGGCAAAGCTGAATTTTCAGCATCGTTACTCATTACAGTGTTCAGTGCAACATGATCCTTCAGAAATCATTCTCAAATGCTGATTTTCTGCTCAAGAAACATTTATTAGTATTATCAATGTTGATAATAATGCTGCTTCATAATTTTTGTGGAAACTGTGATACATATTATTTTTATGCAGGATTATTTGATAAACTTCAAAAGAACAACATTTATTTGAAATATAAATCTTTTGTAACATTGTCAATTTTGATTATTGTAAATTATTAATTTATTTCTTTTATTAAAAAAAAGAAGTTTTCTCATTACAAGTTTTCCACTTCTACTTTTTTGGTAATTCTGATGGGAACAAGTGTAATCTTGTTCAACTGTGTCTCAGGCTAGGGTTACCCTGTCTTTCTGAGTCCAAACAAATGGGCATGCATTTACATAACTTATTTTCCACCGGAATGAAACAATGTGAATTGATCTGTTCAACATAAACATTCCCAATTCAATTCTGTCTATAGGACTTTCAAAACAGCAAAATGACTGATTACCAAGGCGATCTATTGAATGCATCTTAAAGAAATGCTGTATAATTGAATGCATGAGATGCAGTTCAAATTGCCCTGCTATACTACACAACCCCTTCATTTTGCTCAGAGTGTTTTGCACTATTTTTTTCAATCCCTGTACCTCTAATTGAAATGTGTGTTGTGTTTTTTAATGCTTCAGCTCAATATGGCGGGCCTTGCGATTTACCACTATTCATTTATTCTAAGAGAGAAATATGGTGCAGACTCAGTAATTCAGCTGTAGTTCTCCAATCTCCTAAATAAGACACATAGAATCAAGAAGCTATAGCAAAGAAGGACATTTTTCTCATTCTAAAAAGCTCTTCTGTTAAACAAACATCTCTACATCTTAACTCATAACCATATCTTTTTGACCAAATCATGCCAGTAATCCCATATGGGTAATAATGACAGTCCTAGTTGTAGCAACTAAATTGACACTAATAGAATTGAAAGGATCCCCATGAGAATGGGGTTAGTGGTCTGTAAATTTCTGTTTGCTCTCTTGGGTCCAAAATAGATTAAATATATCCAATACCTACAGGAAAACAGATTACTGTGAAAAAGCCTAAAGAGCTGCAGGTTTTTGGCCATAAAATCAATTGTATCAGACTAGCATCAGTTAAACAGATTACTGGCTGGTTACATACATCAGTGGTTGAAATAATCATCTATTGGTCTTTGGGGGTCTTAATGAGTTCAGAAAGTGGATTTTCAATTGCGTTTCATGCGTCAATTTTGATACTCCTGGTGGACTGAAACAAATTCAGATTATTGTCTTTGGGAAACGAGAAATTAGCGAACCTGCTCCACTTAGAAGGCTTGATATCTCCTTATCATTCAAGAGGGAATTCACTAAGAATTCAATAGGAATTGGACCCGCTGATATCGACGTTTATTTAATTTCAGGCAGGTTACTGTGGACTACCTCAATCTAACATATTAATGCTGGGACTGCGATCCAGGCATCTGAATCTCTCAAAAATGCCCAAAGTAGGCTATATAATAACATTCTTCTCCAACATTTGATGAATAACTGCTATACCACAATCAATACAACATGCAGACAAACATCTTTCTTAAAATTACATTTACCACCTGCTTTCTACGGGCGTTAATAGTGCAAACAGATAACAGAGAATAAAAGCTATTGTCATCCCTTTGCTAAATATGATAATGTTGGCTTTAAAGGTCACTCCCATCAGTGTTGGATACGCTTGAGTCAAACAGCACCTTGCTTTAGTAGGAAATACTTCTTAGCAAACTTTTAGTCATAATGGTGTCGACTTGTATTGTTCTCGGGTGCAAGAATTCAAAGATTAAATGTTTAGCGGAGGTGAGTTATTTTCAGTTTCTAGTAAAGGATCCAGTGCATTGTAAGCAGTGGCTATAGGCTGCAAAGTATCGTAAATATGGAGAAAACGCCAAAAAACCTCAGTGTTTGCAACATTTCAAACTGGATGACAAACAAACAGTGTTTTAGGCCAAATGGAGGTAAAAAATCAGCTCCACCCTAAACCTAAACTAAACGATTGCAGTAGCAGAACTTTTGTAACTTCTCAACAACAGAGAGATTTTATCGAGATTTCACAACCCAGATTTATTTTCTAAATAATGATACATGATACTTGAGCTCTGCCTGATTTTACTCTATTTAAAAAAAAAAATTGTGAGTTCTGTGAATGTTTTTCCTGTTCAGCAATACATAAATAATAGAAGCTGCAGTATACTTTCACTTTGATCATACTACGCGCCTCTGCGATGCTCATTACTAAAGCTTACAATGATGAGGGTCACTAATTGCACCGTCTGGCAAGTAAAAGGATGTTCCTTTGCATTCAAAATTGCACTGCAGATCTGAGCAGTTTTTTTTGCTTCAATAATGATGCATGTGCCGTTAAATCCACAATAAAGCTCATATTCGGATGCCTCTTCCTAGACTTCTGATACTGAATGTACTATTTCCACATATGATACAGATACGGCAAAGATTTTCATCTGCCTTTGATTTTTCTTAAATGAACTGATCAAAGCTTTACACGTACACCAAAGTGGACTTTCAATGCTTCTTGCAAACAAGTTATTTTCTCTTGCATCACACACTGTTGTGCAATCAATAACAAGTGGTCTGTTGTTGATTGGAGTGAGAGGAGTTTAAAAAGAGTGATTATTAATTCTTAAGTTCAGACATTCCCTGTGCCGACGTCTCCACCTTGTTGGCATCAAAAACACCAGCATTCATTTCAGGTGAACAACTGTCATCTTTTATTCATAAAGCTTTTGTAGGTAAAGACATCTCAACAGACGTCTGCTTAATATACATCCACAAGTTGGGACATTTTGTAAAATGCAATAAAATCAAGAATCAGTGATTTGTTGATTCTCTTTTGTGTAAATATACACAAATTTTGATGATTACACTTTATTTCGATAGTCATTTTAGACATTCTACTAACTATAAGTAACTTTTCAACTACATGTCAACTAACTGTCATTAGAGTATTGTTACTTATACTCAAAGTTACTTATAGTTAGTTGAATGTCTAAAGTGGACTATCAAAATAAAGTGTTACCATTTCATAACACACTCAAAAAAAGTTGGGACAGAGATATGTTTACCACTATGTCACATCACCTTTCCTTTTAATTGCACTTAAATGTTTGGGAATTGAGGATACTAATTGTTGAAATTTTGCAAGTGAAATTTTTGCCGAATCTCGCCTGATACAAGACATACAACATACAACAGTCTGTGGCCATCGTTGTCTGATTCTCCTTTTCATGATGGACCATAGATTTTCAAAGAGAGACAGATCTGGAAAGCAGGCAGGCAGTCAAACACGTCACTTCTATGGAGTAGAGTGTCAAAATACTCTATTTTAGCATGTGCAAAATGAGGCCTGGCATTGTCTTGCTTCCCAGGAGAGATGTCATCTTGATGGCAGTATGTCTTTATACAATCCCAATATACAGTACGCCTCCACATCAATGGTACTTTCACATATATGCAAGTTGCCCATACCGTTTGCACTGATGCACCCCCATACCATTAAAGATGTTTGCTTTTGTACCTATCGCTGATGTCGCCCGTCTTCAGGACTGAGAACTCAGTCAGTTGTTCCCAAATACAAGCTGAAATGTGGATTCATCTGATCACATCACATATTTCCACTTTGTTTTAGACCATGAGATGTGCTCTGGCCCAGAGAACTGCATTGAACTGATGTATAGCTTTCTCATTGAGTAACAGAGATTCAAGTTGCATTTCTTGATGCAGCGTCAGACTGTGACAATCCTTTTCCAAAGTTCTCCCGAGTCCATGTGGTTATATTTAATACAGTAGCATGATGGTTTCTCATGCAATGCCATCTGACGGCTCAAAGGAATCTCACATTCAACAGAGGTTTGCCTTGCCCACACAGACTGAGATTTCTTTGGATTCCCTGAATCTTTTTACAATATTATGTATGGTAGTTGGCAAAAGACCTAAATAATTTGCAATCTTGCATTGAGAAATGTGATTTTTTTAATTGTTTGACAATTCTCATGAAATTTGGCACAAAGTGGTGAGCCATGACCCATCTTTGCTTGCAAAGACCGAGTTTTTGGTGGATGCTCCTTTTATACCCAAACACGATCCCCTCGCCTATTACCAGTTCACCCGTTTCAAAACAGTTTAACTTGGATATTACAGTCTTTTCCCTTTTATTTTGCCTCTGTCCCAATTTTTTTTTTTTTTTTGGAGTGTTACAGCCATCAAAATCAACATTTCTTTACATTTACAAAATACTATTAGGTCAATGTAAACATTGGAATTTTTTTCTTTATACTTTTGTCAGATAAATAAAGGTTAAAGAGAATTAACAAATCACAGATTCTTGATTTTATTACATTTTACAAAATGGCCCAACTTTTCTGGATTTGGGGTCATAATTTGGCTTGAACATTCTGGTTGAACAAGCTGGACTTGATTTCCCATGTCATCTTTCTCAGTTCAGTTCGCTCTGAGGTGTTAAATAATTTAGCGAAAAGCAAGAGGCGCTACGAATAAAGCGCCCCCGATTTACTTCGGTCCACTGTGGTTTACCAAATCAGCTCAGTTCTTTCCTTTAAAGATCTAAATATAGTCTTTAGGGACATCAGAACATCTACTGATGAAAAAAAGTTCAGTGACTTCTCCATTCAAGTATTTTAACACCGGCCGCCCCATATTTTGTAGTAGGTGAATTAAATATAGCCACAAATGGCCTTGTCAGTTACACCTTACAGCATTTGATCAAAGCTAAAATGCACTAAGACCTGGTTATGGCTGGTTTTGAGTTTAAAGAGAATCTCACAGCAGCGCCTGACCCAGATTTACAGAACGAGAGACTGCAGAAGTCCTTTATCCTGCCTGTCAGTCAGTCAGTCAACCTCTCTTCTTTAGTCATGTGGTTATCCCTTTTCTGACTGATCCCTGATCCCTTTTCTGATGTGAAACCATTAAACCAATGAGCCCATTATCTGGGTCTCAGGAAATTGATTTATAAAGAAATGGTGGAAATGACACCCGCATTTTATGATTCTACTTTGGACAAAAATTATTGGCAACACTTTTTATGAAGCTTTTATACATACACACACATATATATATATATATATATATATGTGTGCAGCAAGGTTGTGTACCTTTCAGAATGGGAATATATTGAATTTGAATTCAGATGATATACAGAAACTAGAACTAAAATTTTAATTTAAAGAAGTAGAATTAAAATGAAAAAATATATAAACCCCAATAACTACTTTGTAACAAAAAAAATAAAAAAAAATAAAAAATAAATAAAAAATAAAATAAATAAATAAATAAATAAATATTTGGCTTTAAATATTGGCTTGACGGTCCTTTTTTAAAAAGTTTTAAAGTTCCTTTTATATATACAGTATATCATTATATTAGGTTTGTCACGGTGCCAGAATTTCAGTATTCCTTACCAATTTTAGTACCAGAGCAAAAACTGTTTAATTAAGTACTTTAAGTACAAAACAGGACAAAATACTATATTTTGTCCTGTTTTGTTTCATCTGTTGGTTACCACTGTTGTACAGTGAATCTCTTATTTGCATTGTCTTTACACTTTGTTGGTTATAATAAAAGGATTCAAAACAAACAAAACCTTTTAGCAGATTAACTGACTAACTTTCTGACTTACTAGCACTTCTGATAGGCCATTGCATTCCCGCGCTCAACAGATATGCTTGTGATTGGCTACAATGCTCAACACTTGTAAAAACAAGCTGTAAATAGGAACTTTGTGTTTTTTCAATCATCTCCCTAGTTCAGTCAGGGGACTGATCAGGCACATTATAAGGACTGTCTCAATCGCAATTGATTCTCAATTTGAAGTTTGTTATTCGGATGGTCTAGACTCTATCGTTTGCCTGCGTATACGGGACAAACTGGAACGCTTCTTTGATGCCTTAAATACGGTATGATTTCATATTATACGAAACGGTTGGTTGGGAACCCTAGTACTACCGGTAATGCAGAACTGCGGGTGCAATCTTTTCTTTTTTTTTTAGTACTGACTGGTACCAGTACGTTTGACAACACCACATTGTATATTATTGAAAAAAAAAGTTTGACCAAATTATCTGAAGATTAAATTTAACAGCTTGGTAGCATAGACACGAAGCATTTTAACTATGTTTAGCACACAGTACAAAAACACTTATTATATACGATAAACCTTTATGGAGACAGAAAAGGCTCCTACGTCTTGAGGTTGCAGAGCTGTGTGTGTTAATTATAGCACAGCTTAGGGTTCTCTAAGTCCACGTGGTCGAATCAACTCTGAAAAATAGATGATTCAAAATATTTATGCTCTAATTAAATTCCCATTTTCAAGCTCTATTTTCATGCAACATTAATTGTAGTGAACAATGAGCAACAAAATAAAGCACTATAAGCAGCCACCTAGAATATATTCAAGTTTAAAATACTGTAACATGCCAGATCACAGGCTAAACCAATGCTGTTGCCGCTCCAGACGAACCACAAAATGGAGACCAGGGATTATTGTCATACCGTTAACTGCATTTATTTATTTTTGAAAGTTAATTTGCATATATGCATATACAGTGGATAGCATAAGTGAACACACCCATGCTAAAGTTGAGTAAAAAGAGGAATAAAAAAATCATCTTTTGGAAATTGATCTTAATGCCTTAATTTAAAAAATGAGGAAAAATCCAACCTTTAAGGACACCAATTTTCTTTGTGAATGAATAATGTATCGTAAATAAATAAATGTTCTTCCTTAAAATACAGGTTGCATAAGTCAGTACACCCCTATGTTAAATTCCCATAGAGACAGCAGATTTTTATTTTTAAAGGCCAGTTGTTTCATGGATCCGGGATACTATGCATCCTGATAAAGTTCCCTTGGCCTTTGGAATTAAAATATCCCACATCATCATCATCATCACACACCCTTCACCATACCTGGAAATTGGCATGGTGTTATTTCAGTAAGGCTAATAGCTGGTATGATTTGCATTGAGAGATGATCTTATGGAAAGTGCCCCATGCCGATGTCTAGGTATGGTGAAGGGTGTGTGATGAAGGGAACTTTATCAGGATGCATAGTATCCTTGATCCATGAAACAACTGGCCTTTAAAAATAAAAATCTGCTGTCTCTATGGGAATTTAACATAGGGGTGTCCTGACTTATGCAACCTGCATTTTAAGGAAGAACATTTATTTATTTACGATACATTATTCATTCACAAAGAAAATTGGTGTCCTTAAAGGTTGGATTTTTCCTCATTTGAACACAAATAATGGGGCATTTTGTCAATGTATTTTTTAAAGTTAAAGCCAGCTTTTTTAGATGAAAGCCAGTAAAGTGACAACTAACCCCGTTCTCCCTTATTTCACATTCTTTCAACGCTGTAATTCTGCAAATTAACATAAAATTATTGAAACCACCAAATCTTAATTGGTGCTTAAACACACTAAATTCTGCAGTCCTTACGGGACGAATTTACAATCATGCAAATCATATGCAGGACGTGTGCACAGAAGCATAATTGGACTGCCGAAGCTAATGAAACAGGTTCCAAACTTCATATTCATATTATTCTCACATGGTTTTCTGCTCTTCCATCCAGGAAAATGAGCAGAGCGAAAATCCTTCTCCTTGGAAAATCCATAGACCTATACATATAAAGCATGTGATTTAATTTCAACCAGTTACTGATGCTCATTAATGACATTTGCCGTGCTGTCTGCATGGAAAATAACCTGAATACATTTTTCATTCACTCGGAAAAAGGGGTTGTTTCAGATGATAGTTTTCTAAAATCCATTTTCATGAGGCCACAAACAACATCAGGATTCTGTTCAGAGGTTTTTCCGATCCACCCTTCTCGCCCCCTTGTTTTCGCCTCAAGTGCTTTGTTCTCCTGAATCTCATTATCATGCACTCTGTTGTTTTTTTTTCACGGACACTCACACAGCCCCTTTGTTTTCCGCACAAAGGACTTTCTCCAGACCTGAATCAAACAGGTGTTATTTGTTCGCTAACCCTGCTAATTACCCTCCTTGTAAACATGCAACAGGGAAAGCATCATTTTCTTCCATTCTGCCTTTGAGCTTCAACGATCAGCTATTTCGCAATGTTTGCTTGTTTATGCACAGTGTTGACGAGACTAACTCAGTGAGTTTACAACAGTGTTGCATAATTTAATATGGAACTTGAGCTGTTTGCCACTGCCTTGAACCAGAGGGAAATAAAAACCAGAGAGCTTCCTCATGCAATGAGCATTTCAGTCCGGGAAAGAAAATGATCTTCATAACTTTTACCTTTTGCTCCATGCACGGTTTCTAATGCATGTTTTTTTTTACGTCCACCACAGGTAACATGGCATTTCTGGTCCCTCTTCTGCAGTTTAAGCCAGTGACAGGGGTGGCAGTGTCAGAAAAATGATTCATTTATGAGTTGTCCTTCTCTCTCCTGCTCTGGGCCTCTGCTATTCATTTGCATGTAGATGCAGGAGATAGAACGAGCCACCGCTGAGAACCGAACGACAAGAGCAGCATGAAAGATGGTAGTCATATGGTGCAGCACACCTCTGTTCATGCTTTCTTGTGCCTGATGCCACGTGCGTTTCACTATTCTGCCAGCAGGGGGAGACCTAACATACTTAACTTAACTTAATTTAACTAAAGGAATATCCCAGTTTCAGTATAAATTAAGCCTAAACAACAGCATTTTGCAAACCCCCCCTCCAAAAAAACAAGCAAAAAAAAAAAAAAAAAACAGCATTTGGCATAATGGTGATAACCACACAACTCCCTTTTTCTTAAAAAAAAAAAAAAAAGCCAAAATCTGGGTTACAGTAAGGGACTTACAATAAAAGTTAAAGGGGTAATCGGTAAATGTTTTAATAGTCACTGTTTCAAAAGTATAGCAGCAACACGTAAACAATATCCTCTGGTTTCACAGACAAGGTTTAAGCCTTGTCCTGGACTAAAATGCATGTTTGAGCTGTTTTAACTGAAATTAACCTTAAATATCTTAAAATATCAGTGCCATTGTTTTGTCTCAAGATGCACGTCTGTAATGTTTTTATTCTAGGGCTACGTTTATAAAAGCTGTTAAATGTCCTAATTAAAATAAGGCCTAATCTTGGCTTAATCTAACAATATGAAAAAAAAAAAAAATCACTTACATTTTTTACCTTTTTCTACCTCTGTTTATAGTGCTTTATACAATACAATATACAACCAATGATGCAAACTTCTTCAAATTCAAATTCTGCTATGAAGCAGCTCTAAAAAGACAATGTTGTCATTATTCAGCTCAAGTCAGTTCAGTTCAATAACAATAAAGTTCAGCAATTATGAAACGAGTTCAATTCAGCTATAAGCAGCTCTACAGAAGACATGTTCATCTATGTTGATCCAGTTTACTTTTCTGTGTACTTTTTCTCCACGATAACGTAACTACTCAGATGATGAGAACAACTCTACAGCTCACATAATAAAAAATGTTAACAAGACAATTATTTTACTTTTTAATAAAATTATATGCCTCAATTTCAGCTTTTAAATCCTCCTAAAATTGTCCCCATTCACTTTCATTCTAAGTGCCTCTCTGTAACCTCAGTTTCTGTGTTTTTTAAAAGGGTGCTTGGGCCAAAATAGCTCATCGGGGGCTTTGAAACTACAAGCTTTACACACTATGCATAGTACTGCCATTTGTAGTTTTGAACAGATACAAAAGCATCTGTCCCAGCATGCATAATGCAATACACTGCGCTGGAACAAGACAGCAACGTCAGTTCCAGCAGTAACACTGAGCTTACAGTTCAGCTTGAACATTAAGCTCACAGTTAACTGTAAGTTGAAATGGAAAGGAGACCATGCTGGGAACAGATTGTGAATGTTGCAGAAGGAGCTTAAAGAACCGTAAGCTGCTTAAGATGCTATGGCTGTAGAAAGAAAACGACAACCAGGCGGAGGGAAAAAGGGCTTTGATATCTCCTTTGATACTCTTTTCAGAGTTGTGCCCCTAAATTAAACTCAACAGAACAACAGCCACAAAGATTAGATTTAATGCTAGTCAATACCTGGAAAGCTATCCATTATCAATGGCGGCTCTCTGATGGTGCAAGTATGGAAGCTTGTTTTCGCCATGGAATAAAAAAAATGTAAAAGATAATTGTGACTTTTTATCTCACAATTCTGACTTTTTTTCTCTCACAATTGTGAGTTTATATCTCGAAATCTTTTTTTTTCTCGCAATTGAGTGTTTATAACTCGCAATTCTAGCTTAACTCACAATTGCGTGTTTTTATGATGCAATGCGGAGAAAAAAGTAAAAAAAAAGAAAAAAAAAAAAAGATTTGCGAGATAAAATGTCACAATTACCTTTTTTATTCCGTGGCAGAAACAAGCCTCCATGTGCAGGAAACAGCTAAGATAAATAAATAAACACACAAAAAAATTAAATTTAGCACCGGTGATGAATTGTATTTCAAATACAGTATATACGTGAAACTCGAAAAATTTGAATATCGTGCAAAAGTTCATATATTTCAGTAATTCAAATTAAAACGTGAAACTAATAGATTTAATATATATAACTATATACATATGCATGATTATACTTTTCAGAGGGCCAACATTTCTGTATTTAAAATAATATTTTTTTATTTATTTCATGTGATATTCTAATTTTCTGAGATTTTGAATTTGGGGTTTTCATAAGCTGTAAGCCATAATCATCAAAATTATAACTTTTGCACGATATTCTAATTTTTCGAGTTTCACCTGTATATTAATATATATTCTGTATGTGTGTGTGTGTGAAATAAAATTAAATAATAAATGTAATACATAATATAATATAAATAAATGTAATATATAAATTAAATATATACATTTTGCATACAGTGCCATTGGGAAAACCAAACCATGACTACTTTGTTAAAGTAGATGTATAAGATATTTATAACACTATAATAACACTGGAAAACCAAACGAGATACAACATTAAGTCCATTGCATTGCACGTGTAATATTGTTTCTTGTTGGCATTTTTTATTTTATTTTAAAAATGCATTATTAAATGTACTTTGAAAATATAAGAACTTCAGCAGGTCTGAATCCCAGGAACACCTTCAGCCCTTTCATCATCTTGCCCTTTAGCACAACACAATCATATATTGCTCCATAGAGACGTCCAGGCTGATTATTACAGTAGGTTGCTTTGGATAAAGTGTATCAACTAGGTGACAAGTATCCAAGGTAACCTTCATCCTCTACGGGAATAACAAATCAGTGCAACCTGCTTTGTATTGCAAACATTACCTGGTGCTGAACCAAAATCAATACAGTCCGTGCTCCCAGACTCACCACCTTTTCATCCAAAGTCCAGACTGCAGACCCGATACACCTCCACCAGTAATTGTCTAGAGCCTAGACTCACCATACGGCTCAATTTTCCTCTCAATTCTCGTCGATCTCATTTGCTGGAATCCTGTTGAGAGAGTTTTGTGATTAGAGATGGGGGTTTGAGAGTGCAGACGTGTCTTTCTCCCACCAGGTGTTGGAGAAAAGTGCTCTAGTTTCAGAGATGCTGGAGAAAGAACAAGCACACATTTGAAGCCCATGCTGAGCCATAAACTGTCGCAGACTTCAAGGGGCTTTGAGGACAAGGATGTGGAGAGTCCTTCTCTCGACTGCAGCAGATCTACAGAGGAACTCCAGGCCAGCAGGAGGTTCTGAAGAAAGAGATTTCTGGGGACTCAAACTCCTTTTAAGACCCATAGACTGAACTGCAAACTTCAAATGGATCATTTAGCAAGGAGTCGAGTTTAAAAACCTCCAGCCTACTGCTTAAATCATTCTCTGTCTACTAGAGCATAATTGTCATCCTCCTGTCATTGTGAATAATGAAGGAAAAGAAACGCTGGCATTATTTTGTCTGGATGACATTAGCACATGCTTTGATACTTTTGCTGCTTTTATCCTTTCTTTGAATCATTTTTCTTTCAGAACTGTCAAAATACAATGTCCAGTTGCAAATTTTTTGTGACCATGCGTCACAAAAAAACATCAAACAATATAAAAACAATAAAGAGCTGCTTGCTTATCTGATACAATAGTTTTTTTGTGTGATCGACAAGTCATCATTCAGTCATAATATTTACCCGCACATGACCTTTGGTTATGAGACATGGGACCAAAAACAACAGCTAAAGCGTTTCAAAAGACATAAACGTGAATTTTTGGGTTAAAATGGATCTGCAACTTTAATCTGAAGTTTCTTAATGATCTTTTTTTTTATTGCAAATGAGGTTTACTACATATTGAAAAATATCTTTGCTATGTATTCTCTTAGTTTTCAATTGCAACCTTTCATTGCTGTGAAATAATTGCGAGAATATTGCATAAAACAAATATTTTTCTCAAATATATGCCAGAATTATTGACATCCATTACATATTATACTGTATTTGTCTCTGTCCTTGTTTTTCTTGAAAGATTCAAGATTCCCGAAACATTCAGGAGTTGTATTATATATGTTTTTTTAAATGGGCTGTGACCTCAATCACTCTCTCACAGGCTGTAATGTTATGAAGTTCACTGAAGGCAAGTTAAGATGAAAACCCGAAAACCCAAGTGCAGCTGTATTTCCAAAACGTGATCAAACATAAAACAAAGGCATGGCATGAAACTCAGAGCGCGAGGCTTACCAATAATGGTTGCAGTGAAACAATACTTGACAAAGACACATGACAAACATGAGGGCTTAAATACACAAGGAGTAATGACTAGACACGGGACACCTGTGAACAATGAAACAATGAACCAATGACAACATAACACATCAGACAAGGGAACACATGGCAGGATCACATGACTAAAAGGGAATCACATGACAAAGACATGAAACACGACTGACATGAAACAAAACCAAAACAAGAGGCAGTGCCAATGAAAGCATATTTGTGAGGCTCAGGATTTCATAAAATCGAGGAAGGTTATTTAATAGATTTAAAATTTTGGCTGATATCTAGGTAATTTCTGTGTCACCTTCTCTGTAGATGATGCAGTTTGCACTGGAAGGCTGTAATTCGCCTCTCCAGGTCCGGTCCAGTAATCCGTTAGGTGAGTTTATCCGGCCCGAGTCGTTTCTGACCATGAAACCGTGATTCACACAGCAGCAATCCTGAGTCCTGATTTCCAACACGCTGTCAAAGCTGTTAATCAATATGGTTCCATGGCAGTTGTTAGTTCCAGTGTGTTTTATGTCTCTTAGGGGACTTCAACTCTATCGAGACTGCAGGAAAAAAAAGAAAAACAACAAACAAGGCAATAAATATCTTTGCTTTTCCTCTATAACTACAATCAACACAACTGAAGAATGTGCTGGGCAGAAAGGATTTGAGTTCACTCTTAAAATGAATAACTCATTGCAATATTATAAATAAGTGCAGTAAGTAAATACATTAATTAATAAACTACATTCTTAAATTTGTCAAAGAGAGAAATTTGTTCAAACAAATTTAAAGCTACACTGTGTGATATTTAGCACCATCTATTGGTGAAAAGGTATATGACCATCCAGTGAATATTAGTTTCTGTTCCTCTCAATTCCGATTTCGTTTCAACTCCTACGGTGGCCAATGTAGTCCAAGATTAAAATGGCTTCCAGTTCGACCTCGTCTATGAGTGTATTTACTAATACAATAATTGTCTGTCTGTCTACAATAACAGACATACAATAATACGTTTTAAATGAATAAGATTACAGGGCAGATGTGAAAGTGAAAATCTCGCTTAGAAACAGCTAACCAATGCTGCGATCTAGGCAACCTGTAACCCGTGTTTTTCAAACCTTATATGCTGCCCGTGAAAGTGCACTGGAACGGCAGTCAAACCCTTGACTGTCCCTCCCGTGAACTCGTACTAGATCGATGTACTCCCAGTTACATGTTGTAAAAACACGGGTTACAGCTTGCCTGGAACGCAGCATTACAACGCCATTATCACACTAGGCTACATTAATTGTGTATAAAGTTTAATTTAATGAAAAATAACTCAAATTTAAATTGCCTACATATAACTTATAGCCTAAAAAATAATATAGCGCCATTAACATATTAATCAAATGTTATCCGTCATAGAACACGGATTTATGTTAGAAGGTAAACAATACTTTTCATCATTGACGCGAGGAAACCTATCCTAGATGTCGTTCTAGCGTTATGCACAGCACACCATGATATAATTAGCCAAGCAACAATAAAACTTCCAATATACACAAATAGGCTTAATTAACGTTACCTGTCGAGAAGAAAGCAGGCAAAGTCGGCGTCCTTTTTAAAATCGCTGCTCGTCATGAGCTCTTTCCATCTTGTAAACGCCACTCCAATATTCACTTTTGTTTTTTTTATTTGCCTGTTGCGTTGCCATCTTAACGCTCTTTTTCGCTTCTTTGGCGACTCTGATGCGTATCCTCGAGAATAACTGTGATCCTCCATCCTCCATCTGCAAACGACTTTCAGGTTTTCAAGCAATCCCCCTCTTCACATTCGACACGGTGCCATTGAGTGTTGAACCGCGAAAGGCGAAGCTTTAATTAACGGGTATGGCCCTCATAGGCTAATGTACTTTCAAGATGGAGGGGCAACATGGCGACCAACATAGGAACCCCCCACCCGTATGTATTTTTAATTGCATATTATACACTCACGAGATTCCTTTATTACTTGAACGAAGTAAATATACATCAAAGAGCACATATATTTTTGAAAGAACTAAGTGTTTTTAGCAAAGAATAAACTAAAAAAGTTACACAGTGTAGCTTTAAGAAATAAGTTATGCATGCTATTTCAAATGAAATTATATATTTTTTTAATAATATAATATTGTGTGTGTGATATACTTCCTTGAATGTACTTACTGAATGTAATATAATATATAGCAGGAACCTGCAGTAAGAAAGCAAACGTTTCATGCCTTTAATTTCATGTTGACTTTTCAACAGATAAAACGTGATTCATACTGACTGTAATCCTTTGGTGTTTCCTACTGGATTTGTTTTCTAAATTTTCAATCAGGTACCTTTGTTCACTACATGAAGCTTAATTATCATCAATGCTTGGCAATGGTACAGTATATGCTTTTCTTTGAGAGACATCCTGTACTGAAGAAAACAAAACAATAATATTTTGTTCTAAGACATTTTCTTTTCTCCATCATCCATATCTCTGCTTGCCACACACACACACACACACACACACACACACACACACACACACACACACACACACACACACACACACACTAGTTTCTCTTACAACTCAACATCAATAAGCATTTCTAATTAGAGTTTGTTGAAAATAACCTAAGTTAAGCAGCTCCATTAGTAGTTTGTGGTTTTCTTTTTGGCTGAGGGAATTAATTATAAATGGCGACAACATTTTATTATTAATTGAACTAACTGATTCTTCTCTTTGATAATTTCCACTTTGAATTAAAATAAAACAGTTTAATGAAGCAATTCTGCTTTGTACACAAAAGCTCATGTGAAATATTCCCCTTAATATTAGATTACAATTTTTTAAATGAAAAGCACTCAAATGTCATTTAATATCCTTCTTCATGTTTTAAGTGTGTGTGTGTGTGTGTGTGTGTGTGTGTGTGTTGGGGTTTGAGACTGGAGGTGCATA
The DNA here is from genome assembly GCA_030770095.1 of Gila robusta. NCBI lineage: Eukaryota > Metazoa > Chordata > Actinopteri > Cypriniformes > Leuciscidae > Gila > Gila robusta. Next base: position 3,756,595 of record JAVALU010000805.1, on the reverse strand, counting down.
ATTAAAAAGGAAATGTGTCGACCGAAACGTGACTGCTGCAATCTCCTGCTCGTTGTCGTTTCCCTAACTAAATTAAACTCAAACAATGACGCTATTTGTTCAGTTCTATTAAGATACCTCAGCTGTAGGCAACGGTACAGTGCATCAGTCATATGAAGACGCTGAGTTTGCATCTGAGAACAGTGTCAGTGTCAATACATTTTGTATTGCATTTATAAAAGTTTCAGCGTTTTTTTACACAGAGTTCTATAACCCTCATAGATATAAATGCAATGCAAATTATATTTGTGTGCTATTATTATTACTATTACTTTAATAATACTATTACTACTATTTATCATTTCGGGTATTATGCCTTTCTATTATGTCTTTTGGGGTTGCAGATATAACATTTTAAAGCTTTAAAGACACAATAAACAATCAGTTTGAGTTTTAGCTGAAAGCAGTGTGGTATATTTTGTGGTGCTGCACAAAATTTTAATCTGTTTTTCTGTGTGAATAGTTTTGGCATATTTGGCAACATAGTTCAGTTGAGGAAAAAAAAAAAATCTAATATATTCCGAAAGAGAATTGCTTACCTCATATAAGTCCAATTCAAATGCATTGGGATGGTTCAAGGTACTTTTGAAAAACCAAAAATATGGAGTTAACAATGCTATACAAACTTTCTAACTGTCTATTTTTTTGCATTTCCACAGTTTTGACAGGATAGCTGAACAGTTCCCTTTCTTGGTGTAACTATTGGAGCAGTGAGGCATATAGTGTGCTTTAGATAAAATCAAAAACACATTGAGACACTGGCCGTGAATGAAGCCAGCTTCCTCACTTCCCAGTCAGTCAATGACTTCAGTCTTTTTCTATGAAGGCACGTCATTCATAGACTGTTTTATAGACAGACTTCCAAGACATCATAACGTATAACCAAGAAAAAATACTGATGTAATGTCTACAATGCTTATTTCTCAGTAGAAATTGGGTCATGCAGTTTGTTGAGAAAAACTGAAATTTATGTAGGCCTACTATTTCAATTGCACTATTTGCAACCACAACTTTATTCTTTCCTCTAATCGTCAAACTGCAAGCACAGGATTGTGGATTATTCAAAGGATACATCTCCTTAATGCATTTGATATTATTTGACTTATGCTTGATCTTATTAATCGTGCAAATTTCTCTCTGACTAATTTGGTTCTTCAAACTCATGCAAATTAAATTTGAATATCTGGATAAAAAAAATGTGAGTTCACATGCTTATTAAACATATCACATGTAGTAATACAAAGCAGGTTTGAGTTTATGGACATCATGGACATCTACGATAAGCCCATAAGGAGCTCTGAAGAAAGGAAGAATCCAGGATCATGTCAGTAATCCAAACTGGAGACCAAAATGGAACTAGAAAGTAAAGTTCATTAGGACAAACTTTGATTTTGGCTTGACAAAGCTGTATTAAAATAGTTTGAAAGTTTTATAAGCTTTAAATTTAGTGAAGTGGAAAGAAAGAAAGAAAGAAAGAAAGAAAGAAAGAAAGAAAGAAAGAAAGAAAGAAAGAAGAAAAAAGAAAGAAAGAGCTACCCAGATAGCACGTTCAGTCTTGCCAACGTTGGCAATTGGAGGGCACCAGCGGCAAAGTATCGGGAGGGGATTTTCCCCTGCACACCAAAAAAACTTCGGTCGGTAAACCATCGGCGGGATGAATGTACAGCCACTCCAATGCATGCACAACTCCGGAGATCGGTGGAGGAACCGTGATGAACCATTTTGCCGATACCGCTTCTTTTTTTCAAATAAATAATATCTGCGCAACCGTCAGTCCCGGCGCCATGGGCGGGCATTGGGGGGCCTGGCCCGCCCTGTGAGTCACTAGTGCCCGCCCTGAGCGAGTCTCTCCCTTCACCAACTCCACTTCAAGTCCCACCAGTCCTTGCTTGTTTGCACAATATCTTTTTGTATCAATAGGCTACTGTTATCAAAAGTTATCCTTTTGAATATACATAACTACTGAATAAAAATAAAAATGTGTTTGGTCTGATTTTTTTTAAATTGTAAACGGATTGATTGGTTTGTCGATAGTGAGCGCGGAAACGCATGTGATAGCGGTCTTATTAAGCGAGTCTTTGAGTCATTCGTAAAACGTTTCGTTCAAACGCCATAGAGAAATGCACATTTCATACGGATTACCTGAGCAGGGAGCAGTCTATAGTCTGTTTTCTTTCATTTTGAATTGTTCTGTTTAAAAGTAGACATGTCTGTGAGGCGAGTAGGCTACCTTATAGGCCTACACTGAGTTTCGGTTCAATTGCGACGAGCTCCAGTTCACGCGCTGGCGCCTCCGGTTCGTCATTATCGTCTGCTATATTTACTTCTTATTTATTAAATACAGGCAATGGGTTGATGAAACATTGATTAAAATTAAGATACAATTAATACAAAACGAAATTCACTTTAAAGAAAGGTTTGCTTTCTGTTTGATGGTTGCTTCATGTTTGATGTCTCTGTGAAAGTTTTAAAGCATCTTTTAGTGCCGCTTTCAGAGCGCTCACGTCCGTAACATTGTTTTTTCCTCATAAATGCGAACACGAAAAATAAAATGAAATGAATATTTTATGCTCTGCGGAGACTACTGTTAGCCTACTCATAATTTGTATTCTGAATACGTAATACGTTGTATTACTTTGAATGAGTGTTTATGCTTTCGAGGTTTTTAAATAAGCTTGATATGTGTTTGGGAAGATGTTTATGTTTTGTTGACATGTCGAGTGTTTTCGGTATTATATTTAGTTTTTTTGGCTAAACAGCACAAGACTTTAATTAAGTAACGTTAGCTATTCTGTTTGTCCTGCGCGATTTAAAGAAAAGTGCGCTCTTGCTCACACGATCAGCATGGTGATCTTGTGTTTTCTCCTAAATAAAAGCTCAAGGGTTTATTTCTTACAAGTGAAGAAATTAGGACAAAAGTAGTGTAATTTTCCTATTCTATAGCTTAATATAAAATACAATGTAATGTAGACTGAGACTATAATTAACAAGATGTTTGAGCCCTCTTTAGGTACAAGTCAATGCTTTTTCTTTGTTCAATGTGCACAGTTCATGGGTCGAAGCCGGTTGAAGCTCTTAATTGTGAGCTCTCAATGTGCACCAGATTGATGCATTTAAACTTAAAATGTACAAAATTTTCTTGCGGGGGAGAATACCCCCGAACCCCCTCGGGACAGAGGTCCACACAACATGCCCAATTTTTTTTTTAAATAATAATTCACAGCACCCACTGATCACAATTACTTCCAGCGGCCCTGAAAACACCTCTCAAACCTACTTAAAAAAAATTGTTTATGACGGACGAAATTTGCGGAGGCAGTGTGTAAACGTGATTGACACAACTTGAGGTCGTAGCCTATTTTATATGTGAGAATTTCGGACTGCAAGATCGAACCTTTAGCGTCAGTAGCCTATTATATAATTATTATGCTCTATCGATCATTGCATAGTATCATAATCGATTCTGTTATGATGCAATGAGGTTGTTTTCATTTGTGCCCCCCTGAAAAAAATTGAATGCCCGTCCGTGAATTTGTGTCTAGCGCCGGGTCTGGCAACCGTTGGTCCACATCAAGACCTTCACGCGCGTGCACACGTTTTTATGAGGATGCGCGTGAGTGATCTCAGCATCGTCTACAGTCTACAGCTAAAGTCTACAGCATCGTTTCGGTGGCAATTAACGGACTCTGTGAGTATGTTTATCCTTTTCAAACACACAATTTTCAGGCCAGTAAGTGTTTATTTTGTTTTGTGTACTTATTTTTTTATTGAAAAATATAATTTTGTTAGAAAACGTCGAGTTTTCTGAGAAATGTTTTCGATACGGATGACAGAAATTGGCGTCGGAGGATTATTAACTTTAACTTACGTGTTTCTGGACTTGGTTAGTTACTAATTGTTGACTTTTATTATTAACTGACTGTTATATGTTCTCGTATTAAATATTTTCAATTAGTTATTTTTGACAGTATGTATTTTTAGACATGAGGGGAACTCGTTTTTCATCAGTCTGAGGAGAGGTAGCTAACGTTAACTTAACTTAAAACAACCAGGCTAAACTAATAAACGGTCATAAAATTAATGGACTGACTTTTTTCCAAACAAAAATGACATCTGTCCCTTTATAATATTAACCCCTTACACTTAAGGGATTTTTAATGATTTTGTTTAAGTGACATATGCTTAAAATTAAAGCAGCTCTTTTGTTGTGCGTTTCTATTACCGTTAAAAGTAGACCTGTCAATCAAAGACCCAGTTTAGCACAAGCGCGCAGCCACTATACAGTCAGACAAAGAAGTGGTTATGTAGTAAGTGATAGTAAGTGAAGACACACAGCTATTCATAAAATAGAGCCTTAACCTTTGTTAGTTAAACAAAATAGAATGGTCTTTTCTGTTTTTTCAGTGAATTTTTGTAAGTGATCGATCTAGAAGTCATCCTACAGTTCTGATTTGCCATGTTCTTAACATACTGTTTTAGTCAATAAAGATAAATTGAGTGCACATTAATTCACAAAGGCATTTTTGCAATATATTTGACTCCTTTTCATGTTTCTTCTTTTTCTCAACAGGAGCTACATACACCCCAAAGGCTCTTTTCAGAGCCCAGGCCCATTTTACACAGCGTCTTTGCCTTTGGACAGTAAGTATGTGTTTTAATTAACCTCAAAGACAACTGAAACACTATCTTTAATTAATCTAGTTAAAAGTTATTTTGCACATGATTTCCATTACACGAGAGTAGATGTTAAAACTTCATGCAGATTTGTACTCGGCTTTCGCCAAGATTAGCACAAACTAAGACGTAGCTTTACAGTAAACTATGTAGGGCTGCAACTAACGATTATTTTTATAATCGATTAATCGGACGATTATTTTTTCGATTAATCGATTAATCGGATAAAAATTCAATTTGATTTTTTTGTTTATTATAACTAAATAAAACCGTAAATCAGGGTATTTATGTGTAAAAGTGTACTTTAAAAAGTGCAAAAGCCACACATTGAGTTTTACTAATATCAATATTTGCATTGTTTTTAATGATAATTGCTGATGGCAAGTTGACAACCATGATTAATGTAAAAAAAAATATATATATATATATATATATATATATATATCCAACATATTATGTTTTAACACAATTTTTGTTAAAACAAATTTACACAGACATGTTGTTCAGATGTGAATATCTGAACTAAAAACAAACTAAAAGCATCTAAAATATATAATTCATTTAATTTTTATTTAAAATTAATTGAATTATAAGGATACATTGATAAAATAAATATAGAAAGATTAAAAACAATTGTGTGAACGTAGAGCCGCAGTAGATCGCGTTTGAAAAACAATTAAAACTTAATAGTAGAAAAATACTGTAAAGAGAGCGGAATGGAGGTACGCAGCAAGCTAACAGGCTTGAGTAAAAGGACAGGAAAAATGATGCATTAGTGCACAAGCATTCGCTGAAAACCACTGACTACAGCGACTAAAAAACAATCTTTTACTGCTGCTGTTATTAACTGCCTTTATATTTAGTGCTTCACTTTGTAAACACCGTTTTAATTGAACCTATTTCTGCGGTAGCGCTATTTTAATCCATCACTTACGTTGCGAGCGAACTGATTGCGCAACCTGATGCTCGAGACAAAATACAGACATCCCAAGTCTCCCGGAAGTTCCGGCAGTCACCCGCATATTGATAGCGGCTCCCTGATGTCCGCAAATTAGTTCAAACTCCCGGAATCTAGAGCGCGCAAGTAAGAGCGCGCATGCGAGACAGAAGAGACTGTGCTCCAAACCGTGTAGAGCGCGCGCGTGGCAGAGCGGCGGAGGGAGAGAGACCTTGCGTGTGTGTGCGTACCAGTAAACGCTCCCCGTGACGTAAGCAGACCAACTAATCGATAATGACATTCGTTGACAACGATTTTCATAATCGATTATAATCGATTTTATCGATTAGTTGTTGCAGCCCTAAAACTATGCTTCTCCATCCATTTACACTTCTTTCCATATGTTAGTGTGACTCCCCTTCTGTCCGGCATTACGGCTGCAGTGTACTTGGCGCGTCAGCACACACGACGGCTGGAACTACAGTATGGTCTCCCTAGTGGACCAGCACCACAACCATCTGGATTGAGCCGAGTAGGGGACATCTCTAGGGTCTTCACATATTGATACACACGTATGTAATAACTTTCCCCTGTTTGCTTGTCTTGATTATTGGCATCCTAAGATCCTAAAAAATGTGACCTTTACCTGTCTCTGCCTTTACTGTACTATTAATTTAGCATCAGGAAAGCCTATACCTTATAGTGGAGCGAGAGGACCGGTTGCAAGGGAATGGTTTACAGGTAGGCCAGGGCAGTAATGTAGTGGAAATATTTATCTTTGACCTAGATAAGGCTACAGGAGAACTCCATTGTCAACATCAGGTTAATGCTGAGTGCTGTAACGTTGCAAATTTTATGTTTATGTTGGTATAGATATTTGTCAACTGTTTATCACTGTCAATAAAAGGTATTTTTTGTCACTCAGCAAATATGATAGAGGCATGGCAAACTCAAATTTTTCCGGACGCGATAATTTACATTTGCATGCTTTTTTGTTTTCCTCGTCTCTCTCTGTCTCTCTATACCAAAGAGACTGGATGACAAACTCTCGGTTCCTTAGCGTGAACTAGAGCTTAGATTCTCTGCCCGAGCAAGGACTTGACCCGACCTGGGCCGACACTATCCTCGGGCCGGGCCTTTGATCTAGAGACGTGCACTCCCAACGCAATAGAGTGCGGCTCTGCACTAGATTCGGTAACTCTGTGTGTGCGGGTTGCGGGAGAATAAAACGATTTGCGGGACTCCCGCAAACTAGAAATATCTATTTATAAAACATATAAAAACTAATAGATTTTTAGTCATCTGCAAGAACAACTAAAACAAAATAGTAACGATTTACAGGCCAGAGTTTCTATTTATAACATGTTTGCATTATTGAGCGATGTAGCCAATCACAGACATGTTGATTTCTTGAACGCAATGGCCAATCAGAAGCATTTAAGATATACTTCCCTCACTGCTCAAAACAGACTTTTTTTTATTCAGTGCTGAATTCTGTATGCTGGCAAATCCTCTAATTATAACAAACAAAGTGTAGATATTATGAAAGATTCATTGTGCAGTCAGCTTCATTGATAATAACAGAGACGCGTGAGATCGCGATGAACTGTCAGCTTTTTTGGAATTATTAAGGGAGCGCATTCAGTCATGCCAGACCATGCACGCAGTAGCTGCTTGCTTTATGTTAAATTAACAGTGGTTTGTGTGTTAATGTTTTAATAACAAATAATTTAGGGTATGGTCGGGTTTTGTTTACAACCATTTTATTTATTGTTTTTGGTATTTATTCAAGTGCATTTTCTGTTAACCGGGACATTGCTTTTATTGTTTTTGGTTGTTTTGTTCATTGTGTATATTTAAAATGTTTTCCAATTTCAGTGAGCATCACATGTTGTTTGACTTTTTGATCATCCTCTTTGTATCACACAGAGTATGTCACCCATGTCATATTTCTCTATGTTCGATGTGATCAATATGAAAACTAATCTTTGTAAAAACATTTCATTTACAGACCATTGCGACTTAGATCACCATCACCACCATCATCCCCTGCATCGTGCCCTTCATCAGACACCCAAAATGCACCACAAACAACACAGGCAAAGAAGAAGAAAACGCACAACAAATCTCCTCCAGCCCATCCCACATCATCGTATAGTAAAGGTAAGTGTCCCCTCTGTAGTAAAATGCATCAGGTCCCTAAACTCAAGTAGACACAGTGTACTGCACAGGTCCACAGCGCATACCATAGTTTGATGTTCCAGATATGATTTTTGAGTTTATATTGGTAGTGTGATAAGTAAGCCAAGGTTTTCTGTCTTTCCAAGAGGCCGCAGTTAATATTCAAGAAGGAGGACTGGAGGACTGATATGGAAGCACATGGGTAGCAATATTCAATTTGAAATGTAATATGCAAAATGACATTGCATTGTGTATTTAAATTTACATTTTACATTACCATTCTAGCAACGTTTGGTGCAAAATGAAAATGAAATTACATAATTTACATTTGCCATTTCATACACTAGTTTTAATATGCATATCAGGGTTCCAGACTGCGACCAAATTGGTCGCATATGCGACCATTTTTTGAGAATGTGCGAGTTAAAATGTTATGTGGTCGCATTTGTGCGAGTGGACGCTTGAGCAACAGAACGCCGTTGTATCAGCTGCTGCAGTCCGTAACTTATGTTCAAAATGAACGAGTAGGCTACATCATGAATCCATTTTCCAAACCGTGTTTTTGACTTATTCTGAATCACTACGGTACGCCTATAATACGTGTTTATATTCTGACTATTTTATCCCGGGGTCGTCTCGGCTGCGGAGTAGCCCAGTGCCTGCGTGACTCGCCATAGACATTAACGGAGAGAAGTTCCGTCTACAATGTTCTTCCGCAAGTCACGTGCAGTTTATTTATTGACGAACGTAGACGTCACGCGCATTGCACACTTATGGTGAAGCGCGCCAATTACGAATTCACGAATTAAGGCATATAAAAATGATAAAAATGGTCTCACGAAACAGAGCCCTTTCCTCCTACGTCTTTTCAGCGATTATATTTTCCTCTGTCGAGCGATTACTCTCATGATCGCTCGACAGAGGAAAAGGAAATTATTATAAAATGCAGAAGGTAAGGAGTGTGAGATTTCTGCTTTTTGTTACAACTATAAACTTTGATAACGAAAAATCTGTATCAGTTTATTATAATACTCTAATCTTTTAAAATGTAATGCATACATTTGAATGTTTAATGATTTTTAAAAGATAGATGATAATAGACAGATAGATAGATAGATAGATAGAATATGATTCAAATGTAAATAGATAGATTGTATATAATTCAAATGTAAAATGCTTAAAATTACAGATTCAAATTACTGTCCAAAATCCATGAAAATCCTGAAATTTGGCAATGATAATTAATATATTACAGGTATTTCTGCTGCAACCCAGAAAGCCTTTGCTAGCCTTGGTCCATTAAAACCACTATTCATCAGCATGCATTGATTAATCCCATGGCATGTAGCAAAAAAAAAAAAAGGTGCGACCAAATCATATGCTGGTGCGACCAACTGAGAAAGTTGGTAGCACCAGTGCAACCAGTGGAAAAGTTAGTCTGGAGCCCTGCATATTGAAATGCTTTATAAGTGGCAAAATTAAAATGAAAATGCATTACAGAAATGATTAGATATGTGTAACATGTTCAAGCAAAAACTGTGGCAAAATGATCATTCAGATGTTACTTTTCTTAATTGCATTTACACACAGTCAAGACACTTGCGATTGCATTTTCATGAAATGTCCCGCAATGGATGTAGCAAAATTAAATGTGCACATTGAAAATGCATTCTGAGCCGATCACGCCCCCTCCTGGCCTGTCAATCACTGCATCAAGGCGGGGCTCGGCAACAACAGGTAAACATAACATGTTATGGCTATGTTACGTGTTTTGAGGTGTTGCTGCGGCAGAGCTAATTCGAGCGTTAAATTCTTTAGCAGATGAAGTGGAGCGTGAACAGAGAAACGGTAGTATTTCCGAAGATATTTTGCATATTACATTTCAAATTGAATATTGCTACCCATGTGCTTCCATAGACTGAAGGCTTTCCTGACTGTAAGCTATTTAAGACGCAGACAAAGAACACACTGACACACACTTGCAAACACACACACAAACACACATAGAGCACAGCACAGTTCTATGCAAAGTGGGGAATGACAGAAAAAGTTTGAGAACCACTGATGTGGAGTGACACTGGGTTAGCTATGTTATTTTGACATGGGTTAAGATGAGTTGCTGCTGATAGAAATGTGTGGCAATTACTCAGCTCACTGACATTAGTTTATATAATTGTGATAAACTTGACTTACTGTTCACTCCAATAATTTAGTTTTTCTGTATTTTCTAGTGACGCCGCCGGATAATAACGACGACCTGTGTGCTTTGCAGCAGCCACGCCACCCTTTTCCAGGGATCCTTCAGAGAACTAACAATGGTAAGATATTTTACATGTAATGTATGCTACTGCACTTCTTACTCAGAACATCAGACTGAGTTAGTAGAAGTATAAATTTGTTTTATTTTTTTTATTTTTTTTGTTTCGTTTAGGTGCTGTGTTAAGAAATCCTGCCCAACAAAATTCCACTGAGGCAGATGTAGAGATGACTCTGAGAAACTGGCTGCGGCTGAGGAGGGACAGGAAGCAAGGGGGCGAGCATCTTAAAGTGAAATAATTGATTGGACTGATTTTTCCTGTTTACCTATTTTGGAGGGAATTTCTTTTTGTTGTTGTTGTACTTTTCTATGTGTGATTTGATGAGTGTTAAAATAAATGATACTGCTTTTGCAAAAACAAAAGTAAAAAATAAATGTTCAAGGTCATCTTCCGGTGCTCTCCTTTTTATTATTTCTCCTGGAAAACTCCTGTAGCTTAATTTGCATGACCATCAAACTTAATTTTAATATCACTGATCCATTCATTTTTTATGTTAGACTGACATTTCCCAGGTAGTCAGACTGTGTATGAAATAGGCTACACCCTACACAAACAATCACTAACTTTCAATTTAACTTTCACTTCAATTTCATTTCAATTTACTTGCAATTGTCAAAATTGTTAGGGAAGAAATGTTACGATTAACAAATCATATTGTTATTGATTGTTGATTGACAATAGGCAACTTGTGTCCTTGGAACAATCTGACAGCAGTTAGCCTAAACAAATCAATAAGACATAACGGTGGGATCCTACTAGAGCGGCGAAAAACATTCAGACGCCTCGTTCCCTTTGACTTAACACTGGAACAGCTGATTTTCAAGCATGCTGTGGCCTTTCCAGCGATGCAGCCGAAAATCAGCTGTTCCGGTGTTAAGTCAAAGGGAGCGAGGCGTCTGAATGTTTTCCTTGCTCTAGTGCAGGGGTGTCCAAACTCGGTCCTGGAGGGCCACTGTCCTGCAGAGTTTAGCTCCAACCCCAATTAAACACACCTGAAACAGCTAATCAAGGTCTTGATTAGCTGTTGAAGGTCATTAGGCATGCTAAAAACTTACAAGCAGGTGTGTTGAGGCAAGTTGGAACTAAACTCTGCAGGACAGTGGCCCTCCAGGACCGAGTTTGGACCGTTGGCTCACGGTCGGCGATCATGTCGGGTTTACGTTGGCTCACGGTCGGCGATCATTCTAATGCCACCGTCTTCCCAATGTCTTGCCGATTAGCTACCGATCTCCATAAGACATCTCACCGAGGCACTTTATGTCGGGCAGGCACACGCGCCCCAACGTCGGCACGATCTAATTTGTTGTCTGGGTAGCATGGATTAACATGTTTTAGCACATTGTTATCATGAATTACCATGTTTTGCTAGCATGTTTGAACAGTTTGCTAGCATGAATTAACATGTAGCTAACATGTTTTAACATCTTGCTAACATGAATTGGCATTTTGCTTGCATGTTTTAACACATTGCTATTATGATTTAACATGTTGCTAGCATGATTTAGCATTTTTTTAACATTATTTAGTACATTTCTGATGTTTTAACACGTTTTAACATGCATTAACACATTGCTAGCATGTTTCTAGCATGCTTTAACATTGCGAACAGGATTTAGAACGTTGCTAGCATGATTAACATGTTTCTAACATGATTTAACACATTGCTAACATGTTTATAAAATTATTTAGCATGTTGCTAGCATGATTAGCATATTGATAGCATGTTTTAACATGTTGTCCTATGATAGTCACTTAGCTTTGTTAGTGATAGCTTAATATTCTGTCTTATTGTACAAAAGGTTTGACCCCCTCATTGAAAGTATGAGACTTTTTGTAATAATAATAAGCTTAAATAGTAGGTCAGTGTGTTGGCATTGTCAAGCCAACATCATTTTTTTAAGAATTAAATATTGAAAAAACTCAAAATTGACCACTAATCTGAATATTCATGGAGGTTACAGCCCTGTGTTTCTTGAACACTGGATACATACAAGCATTGATGCTGTCCCATTTTCAGCTTTTGGACCGTCTTTATAGCTGCTCTTTCACTTTATGCTCTTTGATATGAAACTCTGGCATGTGCCGCTCCGTAAGCCCTGAACAAAGCCTCGCTGTCTGTCTGGATGTCTCTCGTTTCCCATCACTTCAGTCGTGCCCTTGAAAGTGTGAAAGCTGAGGTCAAAGGTGAGGTCTGAGACTGTACCTCATGAAAGATTAAGCAGCCCTCTCTTGTTTTGTATGCATAGTTAAAGCTGAGAGGAGTCTCCCACTGCTCTACACATTTATTTTTATCTGCAGGTTTGATCCGGCCCATTTACAGCTCAAATTTGATTAACTTTATGATTTAGCGTGGGAAGAGCCAGCAGAACATTAACTCCTGATCGCAATTATTCCTGTCACACTCTCCTAATTAGGCTGGAGGGAGGGGCTAGTCAGGTCACATGTGCACTTGTTGTCAATCACTCCTCAAAAACATATCATATTAGATATTCAAAAGTTTGGGATTGGTAAGATTTTTCATGTTTTTAAAATAAGTCTCTTATGCTCACCAAGGCTGTATTTATTTGATTAAAAAAAACAGTAATATTGTGAAATATTATTTGAATATATTTAAAAAAGTAATTTATTCCTGTGATGGCTAGGCTGAATTTTCAGCATCATTACTCCAGTCTTTAGTGTCACATGATCCTTCAGAAATCATTCTATGCTGATTTGCTTTATCAAGAAGCATGTATGGTCCCACTTTATATTAAGTGGCTTTAAGTATGTACTTACATTGAAACTAATAATTTGATGCAATGGACTTTTTGTGACTTTTACGTTGTACTTATATTTTAAAAATAGCTGCATGTAATTACAGCTGTAATTAATGTATGTAATTGCATTTGTAATTACACTGTTGACCCTTCCCTTACACCTTAACCCACCCTTAAACCGACCCATACCACCTAACCTGACCCTAACCTTACCAGCCAGCATCCAAAAAAGCAAAAGTGGTTTACAATACAACATGAACACAAAAAGTACATTGAAAAATATGTACAATGTAAGTACATAATACTTAAAGCCACTTAATATAAAAAAAAATCGGTCCCACTTTATATTTTAGATCCAACTCAAAACATCATTAATCTTTGAACAGCATTGTTTTTCACAAACACAGACAATGAAAAAACACAAGTAAACATTTGCAGTTTCGGGAAAGTTGGAATGTGCATTTCTGTTTTATAAGGTTAATAGCCCTCTGGCATTGAATAAAACATGACCTGATGTCTGCTCAGTGAAACTATATTTACCTGGTAAATCTGAAAGGTGGCATCCATTCTTTTTTTTTTTTGGTCTTGTTATGCTTTTCTGAGTTTTGACAATGGCAGATGTGGAGTTCAGTTACTAGAAAGATGGAGCCCACACGTATGCATGTGCGCACACACGCACGCACACACACACACACACACACACACACACGCACGCACGCACGCGCGCACACGCACACTCTGTGGTTTCAGATCATGCATGTCACAGCAAAAATATTTTATTTGGACAGTTTAATAGAAGAGGGCAGTGATATATAGTGGGCTGCAATTAACATCTGCATCCAAGTATCTTCAGACTGCTTCTCTGTTGTTGGTGTTGCATTATGCATGATCCTCTGCTACATAACTTGCCTGCAAAAAAAAAAAAAAAAAAATTTCAATCAGAATTTTAGTATTGTTTTCCAGTAAGGATATGGAAGCATATGGTTAGCAATATTCAATTTGAAATGTAATATGTAAAATGGCAATGTATTTCTGTATTTAAATTAACATTTTCCATACCAATGAAATGTACATTTGGAGCAAAATGATAATTCAAATTCAATAATATAATTTACATTTGCTATTTCCTAAACTAGTTTTTACTTATAATTGAAACATATATTTAAATGTTTTATAAGTTGCAAAATTTAAAGGAAAATGTTTCACAGAAATGATTAAATATGTTAAACGTGTTCAAGCTAAAATTGTTGTAAAATTATCATTTAAATGTTATTTTTCTTCATTGCATTTACACTCACAGTTAATACACTTGCGAATTGCATTTTCAATAAATATTACATAATCAATATAGCAAAATTCAATGTGGATTTGAAAATGCATACCGAGCCGAACAGCATTACATTTACTGTCAGATGAAGTGGAGCATACGCTACCCATTAAGATATCATGTTTAAGACAGTATATCTTAATATAGAATATACACTCAGTGACCACTTTATTAGGTTCACCCGTTCAGCTGCTTGTTAATCTAATCAGCCAATCACATGGCTGCAAATCAATGCATATAGGCATGTAGTTCCTAGGCAAGACGATCTGCTGAAGTTCAAACTGAACATCATAATGGGGAAGAAAGGTGATTTAAGTGACTTTGAACGTGGCATGCTGTTGGTGACAGACGGGCTTTTCAGAAACTGCTGATCTACTGCGATTTTCAAGCACAGCCATAAAGGGTTTACAGAGAATAGTCAGAAAATTAGAAAATATCCAGTGAGTGGCTGTTCTGTGTGTGAAAATGCCTTGTTGATGCCAGAGGTCAGAGGAGAATGGCCAGACCGGTTCAGCTGATAGAAAGGCAACAGTAACTCATATAACCACTCGTTACAACCAAGGTCTGCAGAAGAGAATCTCTGAACGCACAACATGTCAAATCTTGAAGCAGAAGAGCTACAGCAGCAGAAGACACACCGGTGACACTTTTGTCAGCTGAGAACAGGAAACTAAGGCTATAATTCACACGGGCTCACCGAAATTGGACAATAGAAGACTAGAATAAACGTTGCCTGGTCTGATGGGTCTCGATTTCTGCTGCAACATTCAGATGGTACAGTAGGGTCAGAATTAAGTGTAAACAACATGAAAACATGGATCCATCCTGGCTTGTATCAATGGTTCAGGCTGCTGGTGGTGTAATGGTGTGAGGGATATTTTCTTGGCACACTTTGGGCCCCTTAATACCAATTGAGCATTGTTTAAATGCCACAGCCTACCGGAGTATTGTATCAGACCATGTCCATCCCTTTATGACCACAGTTCTCATAGTTACTTCTAGCAAGATAACACGCCATGTCTCAAAGCTCAAATCACCTCAAGCTGGTTTCTTGAACATGACCATGAGTTCACTATACTCAAAAGGGCTCCTCAGTCGCCAGATCTCAATCCAATAGATTCAATCCTATTTTGTAAGTTTAAGCATAAAATCTACAAAACTTTTGTGAGATGTATGCTTAACAAGAAGGAAAAAAATGCTTCTCAAGTTAATGTATCTAATTTGAACAACATGGAAACAAAGACACTATATTAGGAAAAACGATTCATGCAGAGTTATGTATATGTAATATAAAAGTATATGTCGAGCAAACCAGTTTCTGACCCTCCCATATCCCAGTCTGGCCTTTTCGGCGGCGTGGTCGAGGACTTCGCCCAACAGTTCTCGACCGCCCAGAAACAGACTGAGGCTATCAAACATATACTGCCCCGGCGGCTCCTCAGCAGGAAAACATAACTGCATATTGCCAGCGTACTTCCTTATATACCCATGAGGTAGAGCGGAATTACGCTATGCAGATTCTGCAGACCCATGGCGTTTCCTTGCCATTGGCTTGTTTTGTAATACTCTAAGGCAGCCCCTTTCACACAGCGCGTTGATCCCGGGAAATTGCCTGGAAATTGCCAGAACACCTTCTGTGTGAACGCAAACACGACCCGGGATTGATGCCGGGATCGATGCCGGGTTGGGGATCTAGTAACATTGCCGTGTACAGTCCGGGAACGCGCGCTGTGTGAACAAAAGCCGTAATCAATGCCGTGTCGTAATGATGGCGCTGAAGCCGGGATCGTTCGCCAGAGTGAAACGGTACGTAATGCGCTAGTTTATGATCCAATCAGAGAAAAAAATGCACAAGCGTGGTTTCTGGAATCGCAGCTCATAAGCAAACTATAGACGCTGCTGAGACATTACATGTCACATCGATGTCATGTGTCTTTACGGGATTTTTACGGGATGTGTGTGAACGCACTCTCTGTTACCGGAAAATCACTGGCAGTGTGAATGAACCAAAGTCAAACGAACCCGGGTCAAATCCCGGGTCACTTTTTCCGTGTATTTTCCGGAATCTCTGTGTGAAAGGGGCTTAAGGTGATAGGCTTTCTAAGCGAAACCCCATTCGTCAGGCTCTGACGTAACGTCTCTGTTCCCTCCTCAGGGAACGAGGGTTACAAACGTAACGAGACGTTCCACATTGTGTGTATTTGCACTCCATCATCATTTTTACAACAGGGATGATCAAACTACTGCAAATGTACTACAAAATCAATCTCTCATCAGAGCCAGAAATAATTTCATTCAACCCAGTTCTGCTCTATACCTCGTATATTAGGTCAAATTTTGCCACTTGCAAAATCAATTTCCTCAGCACTGCAATATTTTCCAAAGTTTAATTACTTTCAATAAATGGGAAATAGACATGCTCAAGGTGAAAGAGCTTAATTTCACTCACAGAGATCTGTTTCTTGTATCGCAGCAGAAAATAGTTCAATGCCTTGGCGTCTTTTCCACTTTGTTTTCTGGCAAGTTGACAGTGTCTTTCAAGTCCAGTACATGACATCGCATTACAAACAGCATAAAGAAAAACAGATTTTACTATTTACATATACAATTGCATATTCCTGCGCCAAAAACGTATTTATTTAGTCTTTCATCATTCTATGCTACATAGATTTTACTTCCATTTCCTAAAAGACAATGATGTTAATATGATACAAATATGAAAGTTATTATAAATATGAAGCAATTATCAATATTACATTAATACATTTGGCAGACACTTACATACAAAATACATTTACATCAATTACAAATTTTATCAATTCATGCATTCCCTGGGAATTGAACCAATGAACTTTGTGTTGCTAACGCCATGCTTGCAATTTAATTTGGTGTTTAGTCCTATTTTTTTTTTTAATGATTTGAACAACTAACATTTTTTTTTTGCTGTAAATTAATCAGTGAAGGAGATTATTATTTAATTTAATTTATTTTCAATTCAAAGTTTAAATTCAATTTTAATGATGTGAACAATTACAAAAATATTTTTTTTGTTGTAAATTAATTAGTAAAAAAGAATGAAGTGTCTTGTACTCACAACTCCATCCTCAGCTCCTCCCACTCTTTCCCTTTCCCCGGAATACTAACGACCACCAATCAGGAACAGTTATTTAAACCACTCTCTCACACACTCACACACACACACACACTCACACACACACACACACACACACACACACACACACACACACACACACACACACACACACCGGTGACTGGTCTCGTCGCTCATACATACAGTGACTCACCTGAGCCCGAATTCATAGTTCTCATAAAAGAGTTGCCAAAAAGCACCCGGATAACCTACTACTTTTGGCGAGATTCTGAAGTGTGCACTCGATGGACACTTTACTATCCGATGAGGTCACAGGGGAGGATTTGTGAATGGTAGTGAAGTCACACATGACAATGACAACATGGCAGATGTTGTAAAGGTGCATTCACGCCATGTTGTAATAACCATAATAACGAGATTTCAACGTGTAAAATAGCATTCACGTTCTCGTAATTACAGCTTGTAAGATGGGAATTTTCGGAGAGCTACTTGTACCAGGTGACCGCTGTACCACTGCAGGTTCATTTGGGTGTTGATAGTGTTGCCATAAAAACACATTATTCCCAGTCCAAAACCCAAATGGCACCAAATGAAACGACCCATAGAACAAATCAGTGGCCAACCAAAAGACTGAAACAACCAATCTGCATCATGTACAAGCAATCTCAACCATGTAGTCATCCCACGTTACATTAGTGAAGGAAATAAAAACCTGTTCTTTTGATGTGAATTGATCTGCTCCAAACAGGAGTGTGACTTCAAACAATTCTCCTGGTGAGACAGGAAATAAGAAACAGAAAAACAAAGAGAGAGCAATGAAATGGATGGATAACACAGATAAAAAATGAAAGAGAAGGGGAAAGGCTTTTTCTGAGATAACCCTAACCCTAACCCTAACCCTAACCCTAGTGGAGATTATTCCACTCTTTCTTCTGACATAAGATTCTAAAACCATTCATGTTAAAATGCATCTCGCTTCCCATACATAGAGACAACATAAGCATGTTGGTTTCTTTGAATAATATAAACACTGTGTTCTGCACAGCACAAAAAGTGCTTCAACAATACAGTATACATGTGTCGCTGCTCCTTCCTCCAACCAGTGAACCAGAATCGATCGAAGTCCTCCATCATGACGGACATATCAATTCTCTAAATGCACTGTGTGGAACAAGGAGGTCGGAGAGATAGGATGCTTCCTAGAGGAGCTTACAGTGCGGATACACATGTGCATCCTTTGCTGAAGTCTTTTCAAATGTGACCTGCAAAGTATAAGCTTCAGTAACAGTTACACCATTAATCTCTATGCAAATATAACATGAAAATTCTGTAAAATTGTTCTTTTGGCCCTATAAACGGTAAGAGAGTTACTATAAACACTGTAAAATAAACACTTATAATAGGCTTACCATAGTGAATAAACAAAAACTTGTTTTGGAAGAAGGAGTGATGATGTGTTAATGCATTATTTAAATTTTGTTAATTATGTGCAAAAAAGGTTATATAGTGTACCTTTAAATCAAAAAAAGAAAAAAGTCAACATACTTTTTTGTCGTTGATAATTAGAGAACCCTAGTGAAAAAGTGAAAATATACTTTATTGTATTTTAAATATATTCCGTTTTTCAATAGTACATTGCAAATATACTAACAAAAATTGTACCATCTTTAAATAGGCCTATATTAGTATCATGCTTTTACCTATTTTCACAATACAACTTTTAACACACTTTAAAATAAGTGTACTTTAGTATATTTACTAAAAATATATTCTGTCACGTTCGTATTAACGACAGGAAGCAATAGCGAGTCAACAAGTTTAATGTGGAATAATGGACAGTACAAGTAGATGGTGATCAGGTGACGCAGGGACTCAGACGGTCAGAGCTGGTGCAGACAAACAGTGCAGCGGTGACGATGGTGAGACAAGCAATCCAGTAGACGAACACGACGACGACGACGATGAACCGGAACACCAGGCAGGGAGACAGAACTGGAACCAACAAGACACACATCCAACAACAACGATCTGACAAGGAAGATGAAACAGCAGTGAGTATATATAGAGAGGTGAAATGGACTGCAGCTGGTGATGATAATGATGATCAGCTGGAGTGGATTTGGTAATGACATACATTCACGCCCACTACACACGTGCATTCACACAACAACATAAACACGAGACTAAAAGGAAGTAGAGAATACATCTACCGTGACAGTACCCCTCCTCCTAAGAACGCCTCCTGGCGTTCTCAGACTCCCTTACCTGTCGATTGTAATCATCGATAAGGGAGTGATCCAGGATGTCTCTAGCAGGTACCCAACTTCTCTCCTCCGGACCGTAACCTTCCCAGTCCACCAAGTACTGAAATCCACGTCCCCTCCGCCTCGAGTCCAGAATACGGTTGACCGAATATGTGGTCTCCCCATCTACGAGTCGCGGTGGGGGAGGAACCGGGACTGGCGGATTAATGTGAGAATGAAACACGGGCTTAATCTTAGACACATGGAAGGCGGGATGGATCCTCCTGTACGCAGGAGGTAGTTTGAGGCGGACTGTCACCGGACTAATAATCTTGGTGACAGTAAACGGGCCAATGAATTTAGGAGCAAGTTTATTAGACACGGTGCGGAGAGGAATGTTCTTAGTAGAAAGCCACACTTTTTGACCAACGACGTATACGGGAGGCCTTGACCTGTGGCGATCGGCCTTGGCCTTGGTGCGCGCCCCCACCTGGAGTAGAGTCTCACGGGCTCTAGTCCAAGTGCGGTGACACCTCTGGACAAAGGCGTGAGCGGAGGGGACCGCAACTTCGGATTCCAGACTGGGAAAAATTGGTGGCTGGTACCCTACGCTACACTCAAACGGAGATAGGCCCGTGGCCGACACTGGCAACGAATTGTGTGCGTACTCCACCATAGAGAGTTGCTGACTCCAAGAGGAAGGATTCTTGGAAACCAAACATCGCAACACTCTTTCCAGATCTTGGTTGGCTCTCTCTGTCTGACCATTGCTCTGGGGGTGAAACCCAGAAGAAAGACTAACAGTCGCTCCCAGCAATCTACAAAATTCTCGCCAAAATTTGGACACAAACTGGGGACCCCTGTCAGAGACCACGTCTATCGGGAGGCCATGTAAACGAAAGACGTGATCTACGACAGCTACCGCTGTCTCCTTAGCTGAGGGTAATTTGGGTAAGGGAATGAAATGTGCCGCCTTCGAGAATCGGTCCACTACAGTCAAAACGACTGTGTTACCCTGAGAGGGTGGGAGGGCGGTAATAAAATCTAGAGCGATATGGGACCAGGGTCTCGAAGGGACAGGCAGCGGCTGAAGTAACCCATCTGGAGGTTGATTGGAAGTCTTACCAGTGGCACAGACCGAGCAAGCCAAAACAAAATTGTGAATGTCACGAGCCATACGTGGCCACCAGAATCGTTGCTTGACTAAAAAGCTAGTGCGCTTAACTCCTGGATGGCACGCCACGTTGGAACAATGACCCCACTGGATGACGTCAGACCGTACTCCCTCCGGCACAAACAAACGACTCGGTGGGCAACCGGGCGGAGGCGTTACCCCTTCTAAGGCCTTCTTGACCTTCGATTCGACCTCCCATCTGAGAGTGGAGACCACTAATGTCTCGGGTAAAATACACTCGGGAGTAGACGGGCGTTCGGATTGGTCAAAAATACGAGATAAAGAATCGGGTTTGATGTTCTTGGAACCCGGGCGGTACGAGAGAGTAAAATCAAAACGACCGAAAAAAAGTGCCCACCGAGCCTGCCTGGAATTTAATCTTTTGGCTGTTCTAATATACTCTAAGTTCTTGTGATCGGTCCAGACGATAAAGGGAACCCCTGATCCCTCTAACCAGTGGCGCCATTCCTCCAAGGCTAACTTGACTGCCAACAACTCTCTGTTACCAATGTCGTAATTGCGTTCGGCTGGGGATAAACGATGAGAGAAAAACGCGCAGGGATGCATCTTGTCGTCTACAGAAGAGCGTTGGGACAACACTGCACCTACTCCCACCTCTGACGCGTCGACCTCCACCACGAACTGACGTGATGAATCAGGGGCGATGAGGATGGGGGCTGAAACAAAGCGGCCTTTCAGTTTGTTGAACACAGCTTCCGCTGTGTCCGACCACCTGAACGTCGTTCGGGGGAAGGTCAAGGCAGTCAGAGGCGTGACTAGTTGGCTGAAGTTGCGAATAAAACGCCGGTAGAAATTGGCGAACCCCAGAAACCTCTGTAGGGCCTTACGGGAATCTGGACTTGGCCATTCTACCACAGCCTTAATCTTCTCAGGGTCCATTCGCACTCCTTCAGACGAAATGATGTACCCGAGGAAAGGAACAGACTGTGCATGAAAATCGCATTTCTCCGCCTTGACAAAAAGCCCATTCTCTAGCAACCTCTGAAGCACTCGTCGGACGTGTTGCACATGTTCCTGGAGAGAAGAAGAAAAAATCAATATGTCGTCCAGGTAAACATATATGAATTGGTCTATCATATCTCGCAACACGTCATTGACCAGTGCCTGGAAGACTGCTGGGGAGTTGGACAGCCCAAACGGCATGACCAAGTATTCAAAGTGCCCCCTGGGGGTATTAAAAGCAGTCTTCCACTCATCCCCCTCCCTAATGCGAACCAAATGATAAGCGTTACGCAAGTCCAATTTTGTGAAGATGGACGCTCCCTGTAACCTCTCGAAGGCTGAAGACATCAACGGCAAAGGATAAGTATTCTTTACCGTGATGTTGTTCAACCCTCGGTAATCAATACAAGGTCGCAGAGATCCGTCCTTCTTCCCCACAAAAAAGAACCCCGCCCCCGCAGGAGAAGAGGAAGGCCGGATGAACTTGGTTGCTAGAGAATCAGAAATATATTTCTCCATAGCCTCCATCTCTGGAACAGAAAGTGAATATAATTTGCCCTTAGGCGGAGACTTACCTGGCAATAAATCTATAGCACAATCATAGGGACGATGCGGAGGAAGAGAAGCAGCCCGAGACTTACTGAACACCTCCTTCAGGTCCAGATACTCCGCGGGCACGTTAGATAAATCCCCTACTTCCTCCTGAAACACAGACACAGGTACAGACGGACAAGCAGACATGAGACAAGACTTATGACATTCCTTGCTCCACTCCAGCACAGACTTCTGTTGCCAGTCTACTCGAGGGTTGTGACGGATGAGCCAAGGATGTCCAAGGACGACGGGTGCCAGTGGTGAATCCAGGATGTAAAATGACAAAGTCTCAGAGTGGTTACCGGAAGTGATGAGGGTGATGTCTTCGGTGGAAAAGGATATGGTGGGAAGTTCCTGACCGTTAAGTGCGTGAACAGCGATGTTGTGTGTGAGGGGTTTGAGAGGAATCTGAAACTTGAGTGCAAAACTGTAGTCCATAAAATTACCCTCAGCCCCGGAATCCAAAAGTGCAAGACAGTTGTGCTGGTGAATTGACCATCTGAGTCTTACCGGGAGGAGCGTGGAGGTAGATGTTAACGTAGATGAGGTCTTCCTGGCGGAGATTCCACCCGATAGTAGCCTCGTGTTTACTATCGGGCTGGGCCCTTTTACTGGACAGTTGTATGCATAGTGTTCTGATCCTCCGCAGTAGAGACAAAGGCCCTGGGACCTCCGCCTTTCCCTCTCCTCCCGGGAAAGCCGAGCTCGACCAACCTGCATGGGCTCGTGATCGTAGACAGGGCTGACCACGTCCCTGCCGCTGGATCGGGAACTGTCGCCTCCTCCTGGTGTGCGGGTGGACGCGGCTCGACGCTCGACCCGTGACAATCGAGCGTCCACCCGCAATGCTAGGTCGATCAGTCCCGTCAAGGTGGTAGGAAGATCCAGGGCGTAGATTTCCCTCTGGACGTGGTCAGCCAACCCATGCAGGAACATGTCCCACTGCGCCTCCTCGTTCCATCTGCACTCCGCCGCCAAGGTACGAAACTCAATCGAGTAATCGGAAACTGATCTTTCACCTTGCTTCAATTCCGCAAGCGCTCTAGCTGCTTCTCTCCCGGAAACGGCACGATCGAAGACTTCCTTAAGGGCGACGGAGAGAGATTGGAACGAGTTGCAGCATGAGTCTTGATTCTCCCACACCGCCGTTCCCCAAAGCGCCGCTCTCCCAGTCAGCAAAATCAGGACAAAAGCCACCTTGGCTTGTTCAGTATTGAATGTACGTGGTTGGAGTGCAAAATGCATCGAGCAACGGGTCAAGAAAGATCTGCAGAGTGATGGTTCACCTGAATAGGCTTCGGGAACAGGTAGGCGTGGTTCTGACTGGAAGAGGTTTTCAGGTGGTGTGGGAGGAACGGCTGGTGTGGGCGGCGCAGCGGGAACACGTAGGCGTTGGATCTGCTGGGTGAGCTCGGACACCTGCGCCACCAGAGCTTGTACTGCCCCTCCTGTGTCGCTGATGTCCTTCTCCTGCGAATTCATTCTTCGTATACTGTTGTGGACAAATTCCTCCAAGGACGATGAAGCTCCGCTCGCTGCTTCCATAGTTGGTCAGATCGTTCTGTCACGTTCGTATTAATGACAGGAAGCAATAGCGAGTCAACAAGTTTAATGTGGAATAATGGACAGTACAAGTAGATGGTGATCAGGTGACGCAGGGACTCAGACGGTCAGAGCTGGTGCAGACAAACAGTGCAGCGGTGACGATGGTGAGACAAGCAATCCAGTAGACGAACACGACGACGACGACGATGAACCGGAACACCAGGCAGGGAGACAGAACTGGAACCAACAAGACACACATCCAACAACAACGATCTGACAAGGAAGATGAAACAGCAGTGAGTATATATAGAGAGGTGAAATGGACTGCAGCTGGTGATGATAATGATGATCAGCTGGAGTGGATTTGGTAATGACATACATTCACGCCCACTACACACGTGCATTCACACAACAACATAAACACGAGACTAAAAGGAAGTAGAGAATACATCTACCGTGACATATTTTAAGTGAAAATTTATTTTATTTTTTAAAAGTGTATTTATTTGCACTTCACTAAAATATATTTTAGGTATATTTTAACTGTGTGCTGGAAATGAACATTGTAACAATGCATTGAAAGTATACTTTCAAAATGCATTATAGATACAATAGTATTTTGTACAAAGTATAGCTAAGTTTTATTTGTCTAATAATGTACATTTGTTATTGAAGACAAAGCAATTTGTATTATTTGGAATAAGCCAAAGGTATTAATGTGGCTATTCTTTTTACTCAAATATATCACACCACTGATAGCCAAGTGTGCGGACATGCGTTTCGGGAGACCCAAGTTCGAGTATATTTTTAAATATATATATAAATGCACTTATGGTATATTGCTTGTATGTTTCAATGACACTTTTAATGAATTTGTAATGTACTTGTAACACAAATAAAGTACACTTTAATATCACTGATCAAGCATGTAATTAGTCCCTACACAGACATATACTTAAAGTATATTTTGGCGCTTTTCCACTGCATGGTACGGTACGGTTCGGTTCGGTACGGCACGCTTTGGCGCTTTTCCACTGCATAGTACGGTACGGTTCGGTTCGGTACGGCTCACTTGTGGTGCTTTTCCACTGCATGGTACGGTACGGTACGGCTCGCTTCGGCTCGCTTTAAATGGTACCTGGTCTGTTGAGGTTCCAAGCGTACCGTACCGGTACTAAAATGTGACGTAAAAACACTGCAGATCATTGATTGGTCAGACAGAATCGTCACTACCAGCGTCATTGGATTTGCGACATGAGACACTAAACCCGCTAGATTTAAATAACCAGCAGTATTTTGTTTTGCTGCCATCAGCCTCATTTTAAACACATTTCTCCGTCTTGCAGTTAAAAACATCCACATGCCGAGAATCAGGAACACCATCCCCTCGATAGGCTCCATTGTTCCTGTGTTGTGCGTTTGAAATGTGGCGCGTTTACGATGATGTAGAGGCGGCGCAAATAACGATCAGTCCCACCCACTTTAAAGGGGTACTAACTGCGGTGGAAAAGCAACCGAGCTAAAGCGAACCGAACCGTGCCGTACCGAGTCGAACCGTACCGAGCCGAACCGAGCCGTACCATGCAGTGGAAAAGCGCCATTTGTAGTTGGTCCAATTTAGTACACAAAAGTACACTAAATACACTTAAAGTTATGCTTTCCTACAATTTAATTACAACTTAAATATACTTAGTACAAAATTAGTTGTCTCAAAATTGCATACTTCAAGTTAACTAATCATTAACACACTTGAAATATACTGATAATGTGATATAGTGCATATTAGCAAGAGGTAATTTTAGTTTATTCTAAATGCATTATATAATTGGAAAAGGTTATTTTTATAATATTGTATTGTAAATGCTTATTTGTGCTTTGTTCAAAAAGTAAAGAGTTATGTGCATTTATTATATTAATTATTTTCGCTTGAAGACGTCATCGCACGCCTTAGTAGCGCGCGCGCCCGTGATGTGCTTCATTCAAAGTAAATACACGACGACGAAGCCATCACTGCATCGCTCGTTATCTTTTGTTTATCTTTTCATACTTCTTTACAGGTAACTAATACTTCGGTTTTGAGTAAAAACATTCTTTAATCCAATACGGATGAGTTGTGTGTGTTCAAAGTGCTTTGTTTTTACTAAATGAATAGTGCGTCATGAGTTTGGTATGCCTGAGCACATTGTTAGCATGGGTGTTTCGCGATTAGCGCGATGGCCCGCTATTCAGTATAAATGTCTGTTATTTGAGTGTATAAGAAGTTAATGATGTTGTTTCCTGATGAGTTACCTTAAACTTCCACATGTTGGTAAATTAATACCATGTATGTTAGCTATGCATTTCATTAGTCTTAATTAATCTGTGATCTGACTTTATGGAAAAAAACATATCAGAGACAATTGATGAAACATTGTTTAGACAATAGATATTAATTTCATACTGTCATTTAGAGGGTAAGAGTAAATATTCAGTTTGAAAATGTTTTATTTTGTAAGAATATGAGATTAGAGTGTCAGTTCTAAATGCCACACGTTATGAGAAATGCTTGAAGTCACTTATGTTTACAGCCAGTCATTATACTGTGAAAAGAAAAGTGATGCGTGCACTGAGAATGTATACATGTAACTGTTATGCCTTTTATTGTTCATTCAAAGTAAATACACGACGACGAAGCCATCACTGCATCGCTCGTTATCTTTTGTTTATCTTTTCATACTTCTTTACAGAGGTACTACAATAAGTCGTCTGTGTCCAAGTATACTTAGCATTTTTTTTTCTTTCACCAGGGAAGTGTAATCTCACATTTAAACATGTGCATGCAGATCTGTATTACAGCTAAAATAATATTTGAAATCTTAATAGGAATGCCTTCGTCTCACCACATGAATCTCTTACATTTTCAATGAAATGCTTGTATTCACAGCAGGCTTATTTTAGCCTCTTATATTTACCTGGCTGGTAAAATGAAAAACCTTTTTTTTTTTTGCCTAATTTGAAAGGTAAACAAAAACAATTAAATGGGGAAATGTAACCACACAACACTTTTCGCTTGGCTTGTGTCACACTTTTGAACGTTTGGTTTCCGATTCACCTCACATATTTTTGTATATATATATATATATATAATTTTTTTTTTTTTAAATGCATCCCTGAAGCACATATAATTTCTCTCACTCTTCTAGCCTAAATTTACCAACACCTGCCCTAGATAGAAAGCTTCTCTCAGCTAGTTTAGTCTCTGGCATGGAAATGCAATTACAACTCAAGTTGCACTACATGATGCCCAGAAGTGGTGACCACACACATGAGAAAAGTCTGACTGAATGTCTTCTCTTCATCATCTCTTACAGCAGTATTGCCTCTCAGGCCCATGAGCTTCCACTCGCTTTGCTTTGAGACGTGTTTACCTGCAACTTCTTGCTGAGCAAGATGGAACTTTCTGCTTGAACTGCAAACATCAGACTTTTCTGAAGAAACTGCATTTATGCCCCTCAGAAAAGATCAACTATTCCGAACCAAAATAGTTAACTTAAAAGAAAATTCTGTCATTTTCCTACCCTCAAGTTGTTTCAAACCTGTATGCATTTCTTTCTTCTGCTAAACACAAAGGAAGATATTTTGAAGAATGTTGGTAACCAAACAGTTGATGGACCCATTGACTTCCATAGTAGGAAAAAAAACAAAATACTATGGAAGTCAATGGGTCCATCAACTGTTTGGTTACCAACATTCTTCAAAATATCTTTTTTAGCAAAAGAAAGAAATTCAACTTGAGGGTGAGTAATGACATTTTTTTTTAACTATTCTATTCTATACTACAACTATTCCTTTAAGCCACATTAATCATGTAAGAGTTCTGAAGTCTTGCAAACAATATCACAGGGTAGTTATTTGCTAAATCTGACTTTACTATAACTGTCACAAATTGCTCCGAACCACAGATTGAGGATCCAAACGCAGCTTTCATTAGGGGTAATCCACAATCATAAAACCACAGTGAAGACAATCCTAAACAAGCAATAGAGTACAACGCACAGGAGACAAGCGAAAGCCCTCAGAAATGCAGTGACACATACAAGACTTTGCAGAGAATGACTGAATAAACAGGGCTTAAATAGACAGAGTTAAAGGATTAGTTCACTTTTTAAAAAACTTTTGCTGATAATTTACTCACCCCCATGTCATCCAAGATGTCTATGTCTTTCTTTCTTCAGTCGAAAAGAAATTAAGGTTTTTGATGAAAACATTCCAGGATTTTTCTCCATATAATGGACTTCAATGGTAACCAGACGGTTCAAAGTCCAAATGAGCGTTTCAGTGCAGCTTCAAAGGGCTTTAAACGACACCAGACGATGAATAAGGGTCTTATCTAGCTTAACGATCGGTCATTTCAAAAATAAATAAAACACTTTAAGTTTTATAAGCACAAATGCTCGCCTTGCTCTGTTCTGTGATGCACGTTTGTAACGTCACGTAATACGCAATTACGTTGAAAAGGTCACGCTTTTCCTCTGTGTATTCCGGTTCAGAAAGGTGAAAAACTGCATCTCATCTTCTCCTCTAAGTTCAAAATCGCCCGACATCGTTGTTTTACCTTTTAATTTCTTTTTTTTGTAAACGGCGTTTGACTTTGTTTGCGCGTTCAACTTGTAAACACTGACTCGGTACTTCCACAAACGTCAAGAAGTGTGACATTTTCAACGTAATTGAATGCAGCCCTTTGAAGCTGCACTGAAACGCTCATTTGGACTTTGAACCGTCTGGTTACCATTGAAGTCCATTATATGGAGAAAAATCCTGGAATGTTTTCATCAAAAACCTTAATTTCTTTTCGACTGAAGAAAGAAAGACATAGACATCTTGGATGACATGGAGGTGAGTAAATTATCAGCAAAAGTTTTTTAAAAAGTGAACTAATCCTTTAACAAGTGCAATGACACACAGGTGGAAGTGATTAAACAATAATGAGTCCAGGCAGTGGGTTATGGGAAGTGTAGTTCGTGATGAGAAAGCTGAGGAGACGGGAGGAGTGCCCTCTAGTGGAAATCAAGGCCACTCCAACTGGTGGATGTAACAATAACACAGCCAGTGCTGGGTAAATTAACAACAAATTGTCGGCAGTTACTGATTCCAGATAACATGACAAAAATAGTAGTTTGTAATCTATTACATTACACATTTAAGGAAATATAATCAGACTACTTTTTGATTACTCTTAGGCCGTGTGTCCACCAAAGCGTTTTTTCACGCACCTGGCGTAAAATTCCAATTGTTTTCAATGGGAGCGCCGCGTTTTTTAAACGCCATGAGCGTAACGAGGCGCTGAGCGTGTATTTAACGCTCAAGCGCTGAGCGTTCGCCGTTTTTTACTGGTCGCCGAGAGTTGAAAAATGTTCAACTTTGGGTAAAACGCTGCGCTCATCACTGTCACTTTTTACACAGCCGTCCAATCACAGTGGAGGAGGGGCGGGACAAATACCACACCGACCAACTGTCACAACATTCTTTCTGTACTACAACGTCAACCAGCAGAGCTAACCGAAACAAAATGGATGAAAAATATTTTTTTAGTATGAAACAAATTATCTACGAAATCAGTTACAAGTAAACTGTGCTGCGGATATTCTGTATCACAGCAACGAATCGTCTCAACTGAAAAAACGCAGCGCTGCCAAAACGCTCTCAAGCGCCCACAGCTAGGCGTTTTCAGCAGAGCGCCTAGCGTTTTCAGCCGGCTAAAAACGCTTTGGTGGACACACGGCCTTAGATTGCATTTGACCTAACTCATTTATCACATTGACTTAATTAATATAAAAATATATATTCCAATGAAAATATATTCCATTCTTTGTTATCAACAACATGAAGTGCATTAAATATTACATTACATCAGGGTTTCCCAGACAGGTGTTTGTCATGGAACTGTAGGGGGTTTGTGAGTTTAATGAAAAGCTATTAATTAAATCATACTTTTTTTTAAATTAAAATAATTAACAAATTAAAAACAGTTCAGATAAAACACTAGGGAGAATCAATGAATTATGGATAATTTACTGCCATTGTGAGAATAATATAATGTAGCCTAATCAATAAAAAAATAACTGTATTCTGATTACGAGTATTTTAAAACGTAATAAAATCTTATTACAAGTTCTTATTTTTTGGAATCTGATTAAGTAATCCAGATTACATGTAGTCAGTTACTACCCAGGACTGAACACAGCAATAAAAAGTTAAAGATAATTTTACCAGCCGGTGTTTGCATGTTCCCTCTGGGGATCCAACGCATATTTCTGTGCAATATAAACCAATGCATCTCCATACTGTCAAGACGTTTCCCTGGAGGATTGTGTTCCTTCACACCGTCGGCGCTGCGGTAGAAATGTTATCAGCAAGCCATGGCAGATGCCAACACCTCAAAAACAGAGAAAGAACTACTGTAGATGTTATTTTGTTGCGTAAACCATGGCTTGAGTTAGATGCAGTTCAAACAGCATCTTGATTGCATGAATTCTGGAATCTGTCAGACTGGCCTTGAAGAGAGGGACTATACATCAGATTTTACAGCAGGCATAGTTCTTAATCAAAGGAAGCTCCTAATCATGGTTTCTACCTTTGTGTGCATTTCTATTCAAGAATCTATTTCATTGCTTTATGTTAGGCTCTATTTTTGACACTGATTCATCTGCATTCAGCATAACCACCCACCTGTCATTCTGCCATTATTTACTCTCCCACACGTCGTTCTTCTAAGCTCCTGCCGCACGCTGTCAGAACAAAAATGAAACATTTAACAATCTTCATGCTCTTGCTAACAATGACAGTTCATAGTGACCATGGTTTGTCAAACTCCCCCAAAAAAATTAGTAGGTAAAAATGATCAAACAATTTTTTTTCTTTAATTATATCATTTAAATATAATTTCAACGGCTGTAAACCAACACTTGGTCCCAAATTAGTAAGTGGTTACTGAGTTACAGCTTAATTTCATGTAAATTTGAAACCCTTTTTTTTTTACCCAAATCTGGCTTCCTTTTTTATATACAGTTGTGGTCAGAATGAATGGCACCAATGGTAAATATGATAAAAAAATGTCTGTAAAAAATCAATCTGCATTGTTTATCCTTTTGATCTTTCATTGAAGGAAAAGAATTGAAAGTTGGGGGATCACATTATGAAATAAATGTTTTTCTCTAAAACACGTTGGCCACAATTATTGGCACCCCTAGAATTTTTTTTACGAGTAAAATATCTCTGAAGTATATTCCCATTAATATTTACCTTTTTAAAGCACACCAGGGTGACTAGGAACATGAAATTGTCTAGCTATGACTTCTTGTTTCACAGGAGTTTAAATATGAGGAAACACAATGACCAAATTCCCTTAATCATCCATCACAATGAGCAAAACCAAAGAATATAGTTCTGATGTGCAGCAAAAGATTGTTGACCATCACAAAATAGAAAGTGGCTGTAAGAAAATAGCTAAATAATAGAAAATCCCCATTTTGACCATCAGGGCAATAATTAAGAAGTTCCAATCAACTAAAGATGTTATGAATCTGCCAGGAAGAGGACGTGTGTCTATATTGTCTTAATGCGCGATGAGGGTGAGAGTTTGAGTGGCCAAAGACTCTTCAAGGATCACAGATGGAGAATTGCAGAGATTAGTTGAGTCTTGGGGGTCAGAAAGCCTATATAAAAAAAATAATAATAATCAAACAACCCCTACATCACAACATGTTTTTTGGGAGGGTTTCAAGAAAAATTCTCCTCGCTCATCCAAAAACAAACTCCAGCAAATTCAGTCTTCAGACACGACTTGATCTTCAAACGACAGGATTCTGTGGTCAGTTAAACAAAAAAAAATAGCTTTTTGGCAGCAAACACGCTAGATGGGTTTGGTGCACACAAGGATAAAGAGTACCCCATGTGTACAATTTAATATACCGTTGGATCTTTAATGTTGTGGGCATATTTTTCTGCTGGAGGTCCTGGACATCTTGTTCAGATACATGGCATCATGGATTCTATCAAATATCAACAGATAAAAAATCGAAACCTGACGGCTTCTGCTAGAAATCTTTTTCTTTTTTTTGTTAACATGTTTATTCAGTGTTAGCATGTACAATATACAATGTGTCTTCCCAAGGGAAATAGAAATACCTTAACAGAAAATCTTCAAAGTATTGTGACACGGGTTTGATTTCAAATAAACTACAAAAACACCTCCAAAGCATAAATGATAAGATACATGCATAAAAATATTCGAAATAATAAATAAATAGATAAAGGGACTACAGTAGCAATAATAGAAATAAAAATAATACCAATTATAAATAATAATGTTGATGACTAGGTTTTAGTCACGAAGTTTAACAATCAAAACCTACAGAAAGGCACATTAAAATATTTCCCATACATAAATCTATCATCAAAATATTCCAGCCTAAACTGGACACTGATACATGTCATTTGGAATCAAAAAGAACATCAGAACACAAAAGAACCCAGAACATTCTTTGTAAGTTGCAAAGTTGCAATGCCACACCCCAGAGAGCCCTAATTAGCACGCATGACTATTTTTCTCACATCCAAAGGAAGGTGATCTATAAACGGAGACCATAGATTATGAAAGTTCTGTGCATTACCCATAAGCACAGCAGCCAGTCTCTCATACAAAACTGCAAAGATCTCTCTATACTGAGTCACAGAGGGGGGGTGTCATTGATCCATCTAATAAGAATGCAAGAAATCTTATAATGGGCCATGTTTGGATCTTCCATCAGGACAACGATCCAAAACAAACATCAAAATCAAAACATAAATGTGTTACGGAGCACAAAATGAAGCTTCTGCCATGACCGTCCCAGTTCCCTGAACTGATGAGTGGAGTGAACTGAAGAGGAGAAGCAGAACATGGATCTGGGAATCTGCAGGATCTGGAGAGATTCTGTCTGGAGGAATGGTGTCTGATCTCAGGTCAGGTGTTCTCCAAACTCATCAGGCATTATAGGAGAAGACTCACAGCTGGTGTCTTGGAAAAAGGAGATCGCAAAAAGTATTTAATAAAAGGGTGCCAATAATTGTGACCAACATGTTTTGGAGAAAAAACTAATTATATATATATGTATATTAATATATTAATATATTAAGTTTGGAAAATCATCAATCAGCAATTTGAGCTGCATTTATAACAAGAAATTAAAAAATATTTAAAAAAATTTAAGAAAGAATTGTATATAGACCTATAAAATATTTTACCCTTGAGATTAATGATCAACATCATCTTAAGGTTAAGTCCCTCCTTTGACTATACGTTGAAAAAGAAAAAGAATTCTACCTCGTTTATAGAAAGTAACGTGTGCCACCTCTTTTCCATGTTCTGCAGTCATGACGGTGACTTCCTGTGCCCTGTGTGATAGGTATGCATGACACGTACGTCTCCAATGGTCCTCTCACTCTCCTGGTTGATGTGGTCTGATCTCAGGTTAGACTGCATTAGAGAGGTCTAAATCCATGGCATGATGAAAGGAGATTTGGGGATATGGTTGGCTAGTCAAGCACTGTGCCAGAGCCCCATGTCCTCTTGCTTTCATTAAAAACTTCCTCCACTCACATGGAATGATTTATGAGCAGTTCCACACTGCTTCTCACCTGGGCTTCAGGTCCCACAGATCTGAAAACAGCCGATCAGAACAAAGCTCTCTCGAAACCCAGCCAATCGAATCAAAGAGCCAAGCAGGTATAGTCTGAGAAAAGGTGATGTAAAGGTGTTCACATGTATGGTTGATAGAATTCCAACCAAGACATTTCTTTATAATGTAAAACCATTTCTAGGGGTAACCATTCACTTTTTCTCAATGCACGTATTAAAAGTCCTGATGATTCATATGTTTTGAACTCACAATATTCAAAATTGTGAATCATTTGATTTGGCGGATCATTGATTTAAAATGAAAAATAAAGTTACTTTGATGCAATAAAGGATATCTAAATAATCCTATAAAATACTCAACTGAATCATTGCTATTGAATCAAACTGAAGCAAAAAAATTATTTGAGTTTCTGTCAGCTGAATCGATTCACACCCGTAATGATGACTCAAATGACAAAAAATATTTTGTTCTTACTGTCCAGTAATTCACGAACCCTTTACAAATCAGTTGATTCACTCAATACAAACTTGTTCCAAATAATCTATTTACATTTTATTTACATTTACATCTCTGCAATGCCAAACTACATCTCAGCGAATTTAATAAAAGAAGAGACAACGTTTTGCAATGCCAGATGTCTCTGTGCATTTAATAAGGATCTTTAGCTTGCAGCAGGCAGTTTACAGTATGAGCTAACAACTACTCCGTTTCATTTGCTCATTTCCTGTGGGAATATAGACGGGATACATGGTATCAACTGATTGCCTTGTGTCCCAGTCTTAAGCCGTATAGTCTCAACCTTAGACGACATGCATACCAAACTGTTGAAGAACCATCTAATGCATATTGCAAAAGCAAAAATTGTTGCAGTCTGATTGGATAAACCGGTTTCAATCAAACAAAGTTGTCAGTCACATCCATGGGGTTTTTAAAAGCCTGACTATACGAGACTGGATTTCAACAGCGCCTACCTGAAAGTTGAAAGTGCCTTGAATTTGATTATTGAATTACTGCTTCCATAATCTGTGAAAAAGTGCACAATCAACTTAAAATAGCAGTTTGCCATGCTTTAAGAATGCAACATTAATGGCATTCATTTCTTTTGTGAATTTAGTACATTTGTTTGATGTTTGATTTTTTGAGTTTGCACTCGAAAACATGTCAATTGCTGCTTAAACTGGATTACGGGTAGTTTGCGAATAAGATTTGTGTTGAAATGCAGGGAGCATCTAGTGAATTCACGCCTTCTCATGCATGAGACGCTGCAAAAGACGAAAGCGCAGCGGTTGAAGACGTCTGTATAGCGTGTGTTTACATTGAAAAACTATGGAAAAGTGGCGCAGTGGAATGGAAAAACACGTTCTGTGTGAACGGC
Source organism: Gila robusta (assembly GCA_030770095.1). Lineage (NCBI taxonomy): Eukaryota > Metazoa > Chordata > Actinopteri > Cypriniformes > Leuciscidae > Gila > Gila robusta. Next base: position 3,721,698 of record JAVALU010000805.1, on the reverse strand, counting down.
CCCTACCTAAAACATGAAAGTGCCTTGAATTTGATTACTATTTGATGAATTCTTGCTTCTATCATCTGTAAATGTACACAATCAACTCTTTAAAATAGCAGTTTGCCGTGGTTTAAGAGTACAACAACAATTGCATACATTTATTTTCCATAAGACTTAGTCTATATAAGACTAATTTGCTTAGAAAGGAGTTTGTAATAGAAAATATGTCAATTGCTTCATTCGCAGTGTGATTTCATTGCATTTTGTAGCTTCTTAAACTGTATTATGGGTAGTTTGCGAATAAGATTTGCATTGAAATGCAGTGAGCATCTGGTGAATTCACGCCTTCATGTGAATACGTGTGGGCTCCAATTGTCACATTATCCCTGATTTTTGCTCTGGTGAATGAAAGTCGTTCCATAGGCCGAACATTAATTTATTCCCAGCTGGCGGCTCTTCTTTCTCCTCCCCTGTGTGTTTGTTCTCAGAGGGAGGTCCAATCATCGGGTCCTTCCATGAGAACAGCTGGCTGCGTTTCAGCTCTCTCCTCGATAATTACAGCTCAGAAAATATCGCGCCCTCCTGCTGCCTGTAATCAAATCCATACATTTCATATTTCTGACCCATATTTCAGTGCACTAGGTAAACGGTTCCTTCGCCGCCATCTGTTGAATTGAACCTTAATGGCATCTGCTACGTTCATTAGCTTTTATTTGTCATTCTCTAAGCTGTCCTTTTTTGCAGCCCGTTCCGCTATAACAGAATTGTGACAGATACAGAGTAAGTCGAAGCTTGCCCTCTGGGTTTGCCATGAATCTCGATTTCACAGAAAACCACAAGGGCGAGTGCTGAGGTGTTCACACAAAGATGTTTGGATGTTTCCCATGAGATCATTTATTGAGCCTGACTGTGTTTTTCTAGGTGTAAAAAGCTGCAAATGGGTCAAATATGACCCAAATATTGATTTTATGTATTCTATTGTATTTAGTAGTTCCTGAATTCAAATAAAAAGGAAAAAAAAAGGTAGTTTAATCATCGAGAGATTGGAAAGAAACTAATATTGGACAGAAATAATAAAAAGAACAAAAATGAATAATAATAAAAAATATGCCAAACTATTACAAATGCATTAAAAAGTTTATAGAAAAAAATTAACAATAGTAAAAAGTAAATTCAGAAAATAATAAATAAATGGGGAAATAATACAAATAATACAAAAATAAATTTAGGACTAAACTTAATTAAAAAATAATTGTATTTGTTTTATCAAGATATACCTTTATTTTCCAATTATTAAATTTATTCATTTATATATTTTTAATTTCTGCAGGTTTGGGCCTCCAAAGTTAATAAGATATTAGGAAATATTAGAAATTAATTAATACTAGGGGCCAAAAGCCTGTTTCTTCTTTGACAACCATTTAAGGATAAACTTAACAAATATCTGAGCAACATACAAATAATAAACATTTTACATCATATTACAGTGCATGTACTAATAGAGCTAATACTCAAATAAATAGTCGATTAAACCCGTAGACTAAACCCAAACAAGCACTTTGGGTAAAATTACAGTCGCATCTCCCTGCTGTTTATTTATTCTGTGACTGTGCAACCTCAATTAATTTAGTCAGACTCCACATAATAATGTAATTGGAGTCTTTTATCTGGCTGGATACTTTGGGCTACATGAACCACATCTACTAGGCTTTATAAAGACTAGAGAGAATAAAGGATTTCAGCCCAAACCCTTACATAATATATTCTCAAACTGTCTGGGAGAGTTTTCTTTAATCCATTGACTCTGTTGAGGTGGATGAGAAAAGACTATCAATTTGACCGCTTGAAACTCTCCACATTATAGGCATGTATAGTGAAACAGTGAGATCACACTTGACCTTAACTTCCAGAGGATTCTCACACATCTATTTTAGCTGTCATTGTGTTCAGGGAAAAGCTTATGTTCAGTAATGGCTCTTCAGTCGTACTCCTCGCTAGCGCCGACAGAATAAGGCGACCTTCGCTCTTCTGGGAAGGCGGTGGAGCTCTCAGCATCGGCGCTTGTTAATCAGCCAATAGGGCTGTGACTCACGAGTCTGCCGTTAATGCATGAGCAGACTTTTCACATCAGAGCCAACAATACCACTCTCCATAACTCTGCTCTCTCTATTCACATTAAAAGCCCTGTCATTGAAACAGCTTCTACTTCACTTTATGAACACACACATAGCTTAAGGTCACAAAAGATGCACATTAATGGGATATGCTTCCATCACTAAAATTAAATATTACTGCAGACTTCTTAGGCTGAATTTTGGCTTGTTTCCCTCTGTCAATTTTTGTTCTGCTCCATAATGTCAAAAGGCCGCGCTGCACACCGTACAGGCTGAATACTAGAACTATCAGACCGTTTCAAATCCTTTGAACTGCGCCGTGATTGGTCGAGCTGGGAGACCTGGAAGGAAAATGCAGCAGAATTTAAGTGGCCAAATGAAATGTGATGAGTCAGGATAGCAGACAGCCAAAAAACCATTACCTGAAGTGATCTGTGAAATGAATGTCAAAGATGGTAATATTATGAGAGGGTCGAAAGAATGCTTCATTTTAACTGAAAAGAACAAAGATCTTTCATCAAATGAAACTTTTTTTTTCTTTTTTTTCTGATCCTTGCAATAATGGGAAACACCTCCATTTCCTGCAGGAATGACTAAAGAGTTGGTCATTATAGAGATTTGATAATTTTTTACAATGTCTTTTCATTTTATTTTTGCATTTATTTCTGGTTCTAATGATTTATCTATGTGCTCCTCATTGTTTCTGACATAAAACAAAGAAACATTTGTAATTTTGAAGGACATTTCATAGTGACGATGGCCATAAAAGCTCCAAAATGGCGAGAGAGAGAGAGAGAGAGAGAGAGAGAGAGAGAGAGAGAGAGAGAGAGAGAGAGAGAGAGAGAGAGAGAGAGAGAGAGAGCAAGTCAATAGCTGAGTCCCAATTCAGAGGCTGCATCCTTCGGACTGAGCTTTGTTAAATGGGACGGTCTAGCCTACAGAATATTGTTCTAGGCAAATGTGACAGCTTCTGTTGATAAGTGGCAGTAACTGAATTGGAATACAGCTAATGAGTTGAACTCAGACTTGTAAACAAGTCAGTCAGTGGCTGCGTTTTTAGTCCCCTTCCCTCACTAACTTCACTCCATCTTGTTCACTCAGATGTAGGGGAGAGCAGGGCACAACCTAACACATTTTGGTTTTGGCTCAATTATTAAAAAAATAATTAAGTTAGATTAATCTTTTTTTACACAAGCAACATACACATCTCTGCTACATCTCTGCTACATGTTACCCATAGGTTCTATATTTAGAAGATTTGGAGTTTCTTATCATTGCTATGCCGATGACACGCAGCTTTATATACCATTTAAGCGCAATAACAAGTTTGCCATAATTCAATTGATGGAGTGCCTTCAAGAATTGAAAGCATGGCTCAATAATCTTTCAATAATCTTTCTCCATTTGAATGATGACAAAACTCAAATTTTCTCGGCCAACCGAGAAAAGTGATTTGAGCAATGTTGACTTGGGTTCTCTCACTTCATATCGTTCATTTGCTGCAAAGAATTTGGGTTTTATACTGGATAGTGGCCTAAAATTGAACAAACAAATTAATACAGTTGTCAGTTCCAGTTTTTACCATCTCCGGAGACAGATTCCTAAGCAGGAACAGTTTTGAGATTGTAATTCATGCTTTTATTTCATCACGGCTTGATTACTGTAACTCGCTATATCAAAGGCTACCGGCTTCATCTATCCATCGGCTTCAACTGGTCCAAAATGCAGCTGCCCGTTTGCTTACAGGCATTCGCAAACGGGATCACATCACCCCTACACTACGTTCACTGCACTGGCTACCTGTTCAGTATCGTATTGAATTTAAAGTCTTGTTGTTTGTGTATAAAGCATTAAGCAATCTCACTCCTCAATACCTTACTGAGTTGGTTATGGAACACAAACCAGTCAGATTGCTCAGATCACAGACCAATTATCTGTTACGAGTACCCAGATCCAGATTGAAATGCAGGGGAGACAGAGCCTTTGCGGTAGCTGGCCCTAGGTTATGGAACAAACTGCCATTATATATCAAAACAGCGTCCACAGTGTCTGAGTTTAGAAGTCTTTTAAAAACCTATTTGTACTCCTGTGTGTTTAATGTCTTGTGAAAGCTGATATTAATTTTTGGGATGGATTTAGATATATCTTGTACAGCACTTTGGTCAACCAAGGTTGTTTTAAATGTGCTTTATAAATAAAGTAAACTTGAAACTTAAAGTTTTTTTTCTAGGACCTACTATTTTTTTTTACTATTTACAGTTGCTCTGAAAGTAACAGAAGTGCAAATGTTACAACTTACCTCATATGCGGGGTTAATTGTTACAGACGGTTATTGTTATTGTTAATTGTTTTTATTAACAAATGTAAATAAAAAATCAGCTCCATTTGCGAACCAACTGAAGGGCTGCATACTAAATCCATGATAAAATAACTTTTATTTACACTGGAGGTATGCATGGAAAATATATTATCTGACAGAAATGGTTGTCACATTAAACAACAATTCTAATTTAATATCTATTATTGAGTCAAATTTACAACAGATATAATCTCATGTGCACTGCTATTATAGGCTAATCATCATATGTCTGATTAAAACTGAGGGAGAACCTTAGTCTTTGTCTTTCAAGTCAAGTCTCTCAAGACATGGTTATTAAAGTGTTAATGTAAACAATGAGCCTGGTCCCCTGTCCTTGTTATTAGGCACAATCTGCTGTGACATCACAATCATGTTGCATTGTGGTCTATGGATCTGCCTGAAGTGTACCTATTGATTAGACTCAAACACAACCAAGGTGAACTAGATCATTTGAAAATAACCGATTCAAAAGAATGATTCGCTCACAGATTGAATTCACAATGATCTGGTAAAACCAGTGGTTCTAGTTACCATGACAACTAACTTCTATGGCACTTGTTGGTCTTTTTTGTGTCATTCTGTATCATTTAAGAAAAGATGTGGACACTATGAACTGGTGTTGTATAGAAGGAAAATCTAATAAACCTAATAAAATTGTGTTCCATGCATACTGCATCCTGCAAATTGAGCAAATGACAGAATAAATTATTATTAAACTCTCACATTTATTCTTCCTTTTATATATCTAGAGGCTATATTTATATATCTAGTACCTCTGCAGAACAACTAGTTCTTTTGTGGAAGAAAGGCTGAATGTATCATTGAATTACATACTTGCTGACAGCCAAAACTACAGCTGCATTATAATTGGCACAAGCTTTTGAGCAATAATCTTTGAGAACTGCAGAAAGCACAAGAGATTTTCTGTACCTTATGAATTCTTAAAGCGACTATTTGGATGAATTTTTAGAGAGTTTTATGTCAGGTAAATCTTTTGGAAAAGATTATCCAGTCAACTTCGGCTGGGTTTCCTGTTAATCCAAGGAATCAAGATCATTGTGACTTACGTTGTTATTTTACAATAAAGCAATGCCTAATTCAACAAAATTTTATTAAATTAAAAAAATGTTTTTAAATAATTGTGTCATCATTTAATCAGCCTCATTTTGTTTCAAACCTGTAGCACTTTCTTTCTTCTGTAGAACACAAAGGCAGGCAACTGTTTTTGTCACAATGAAAGTCAATTTATGTTTTGGATGAAATAATTGCTTTTTGTGTACTAATTAGACAACTCTATGTGAACAATCATGTGAAGTGCAGTAGAAATTAAGTATAACTTAACATACTTCGGTGAAGGCTTGACTGTGACTGAGTATTTTTTTGTGTTGCATTTCATATTTGACAGGAGTCTCTCCAATCTCAAATATCAGGTTTTACTGAACATATCAAAAGCTGAATTTCTGTAGTTTATAGTACATGCGATTATAATGCGTGATGTGCACATCGCTTTCCTCTCGATTCTGCTCGTAATTCCTTCTGGCCTCTGCCACTCTCTCAAACACAGATTTCTGCTCTTTAAGCCACTGATTTGATTGGAAGGTTCATCATTTCCTGGAATCTCTGATCTGATTAGCTTTAGTGTTCTAGTGGTGAGAGACTAGCTGTTCTAAAGCATAGTTATATTTGTTCCTCATAAGTACTATTCCAGGCTGCAAACGATTCATTTTCTGCTAACTTAAAGACAATGCAAATCTAAGAATGCATGTAATGCACTAAAGGAGACAAACATATGTAATATAAATATATACTACATGTTGGTAATTATAAGGCTGCCAAAGTTAGTGCATTCATTTGCATCATTAAATATAGTTTTATTGATTGACAGCCCTAGTAATTGTATAATTGTGAATGTAAATGCAACATTTGATATTTACGCTATGCTGTCGTGTTTCATAAGGTTCTGTGCACAAAATAAATGAATGCATCAATCAGTAAATCACAAGATTACACAAACATATATAACAGAGAATAGGATAAAACTCCAGTTGCTGTAGTGATTGTATCCCCTCCTCAGCGACACAGAAGGCTTTTGCTCATGCTAGACTGTGCTTGCACATGCTGCATCGTGTTAATGTTCACAGCTATTACAAATGATGGAAATGAACCTCCCCATTAACAGCCTCTCTGGGTTTAGTCTGTATAGCTCTTGCTGACTCTAGTCACTCAAGAGCCCTTTTTATGACCCCTTGTATGCAATTAGTTTAATCTCATGTTCAGATGCACAGTCGTTTGCTTGCATACATGCATCTGTTCATTTATAACTCTAATACACACCACCAGTGAAATCTGTGCTTCATTAATATTCTGCAAGGCTATTTGTTCCAACACTCTCAGAAAAAAAGGTACAAAAGCTGTCACCTTGGTGGTACCTTTTCAAAAGGTATACTTTTGTACCTAAAGGGTGCATTTTTGGTACCTTAAAGGTACATATTAGTACCTAAAGTGTACATATTAGCACCTAAAAGGAACAATCCAACCGTCTCCATTGACTTTGCATTGCGAGAGGCTGCCTCCTTGTCATTTATGACTTCTAACAAAAAACAAAACAATGTCTAAAAGCTGCTGTGTGACAAGGTGTACAGCAAACAAGCTAAATAACTCAGAAATACATTTTTATAAGGTGTCGACCCCAAAAAACGGTTTGTTTCGGGACATAAAAGTGGATCAATTGAGACAGAGCGCAACTAGTTCTCGAACTACTCTGGGAACTACGCCCACTGGAACGCGACATGATATTGCTTAGCTTACAGAAATATAATATATAAAACTGACATTTGGATATTTGACTTACCAGTGACAAAATCTTTACAGCACACGTAGACATACTGAGTGTCAGGATCCCACAATTTACCCATTCTTCCTGCTGATGCTTCACGTCTTATTGCCTGTATCTTATTGCCTGTCTCCTTAAAGGCTGGCTTTTACGGTTTGGAAGCTTATAAAAACGTATTTCTGTTTTTTTTTTAGCTTGTTTGCTGTACACCTTGTCACACAGCAGCTTTTAGGCATTTTTATGTCTTTTGTTATATGTCATAAATGACAAGGAGGCAGGCTCTCGCAATGCAAAGTCAATGGAGACGGTTGGATTGTTTCCCCCCCCCCGGTGGGCATGGTCTTCAGATTATGACGTGTTGCGCTCTGTCTCTATAGCATGTCCAATTTGCCCCTTTTTGGGTGTGAGCAAAAACACACAGTTTTCTTGTGTGTACCGTTAAATGCAAATGAGCTGGTTCTCCCCGCCCCCTTTCCAGAAGAGGGCGGAACCTTTACAACTCGAGCTTCTGATACTCCGGCAACAACAAAACTGGAGAATCTCACAAAATGTTAGAAACTGTCAGTAGCGGTGTTCACCCATGTTCGAACCGGAGTTGACACAGATGGAGAGACTCAGGAAGAAGTTACAACTTTTAGAATGCAACAGAAAGTTTCTGAATGGTTAGTTGATAAATTTATAGTTGTTGTGGAGTTAACTTTATTCAACTTATCGATTAACATGTTCCATCATGATTATCTATAAATTGTTGTGCTCATGTGGGAACTGTAGTAGGATGCCTACAGAGCCAGAGAATCTATGCCGCATATTTAAAATTTATATAATCATCTTTAGCTACATTAGCCGATTCACAAAATATGAAATGCGATACTTGTTCTGGATATAAAGTTTGAGCACGAACAGTTGGTATCGACCCATCTTTCAGAAATAACTTTAAAGCAAATCTAGCATTGAACTGACCCTCGCTTGCGAAGCAGTCCATAAAATGATTTGCACAAACATAAGACTTTGCCTAATTTCTTTGGCACATTTCCTGTGTTTTTACTTCATAAATGAAATTCATCCACTGTGTCCTCAGTGGCTCAGACACCGGGAATCTATATGTTCATTGGTACATCCAAAAACAGAACATTTGTAATGTTTATGTGAAGCAGACATTATATCAATAGGTGCTACAGGAAATAAACATGGCGGACTATGTGTGGCTCACCAGCTCACTGCTAATAGGGCAGATCGTCACCAGTCATGTTTGGAATCTGGAACAGTGTTTTTCAGTCACTGCTTCTGATTTATGGGGATTATAAAAAAGGAGCGGGTGGATTTTTACTATTATAGGCTGGTTGTTTACACACACAGTGGACACAATTTAGCATAATATATATATGTATATATATATATATATATATATATATATATATATATATATATATAGATAGATAGATAGATAGATAGATAGATTGATAGATTGATAGATTGATAGATAGACAATACTAGTGAGAAAAAAATCACCTACAAATACATTTTTTTGTGACATCCCTCTGACATGAGACCCCGGATAATGAATCTCCCACTTTTGCCCACTCACTCTCCTGCCTGTTGAATGGTAACCCAGCTGGTTGGAGCTTCACTGTCACAGATTCTGGCAGCCACAATCTTTCAGTGGATGTTGGTGGATTTGTATGGGGTTTCTCAGATGGGTGGGATGTTGCAGTGTACACAGTGGTTTAGCTTAGTGCTTAATTATATGGGCTGATAACTGAAAGATTGTAACGTGATTGTACAGTGTACAGTGATTTTTTGTTGTGAGAAACATAAAAAATATGTAAAAAAAACAAACAACCTAGTCCTCTGTTGTGCTCTCTGAAGACTTCACCATTTATAACTTTAGAGAAAAACTACAAATTTAGATATAATCATGCAACTTTAGAGCCAAATCTATAAAATGTTATTAAAATTCAGCTTTTGACGATTATGAACCCAGACACATTTGTGCACTGTATAAGGTATTTGTGGGAATTATTCAAGGGAGGTGTGACAAACAATACAATTAACTTAGACACATTATACAGTATAAAATTTGAGAAATACAAAAAACAAAACAAAACACAAAAAACGCATTTCCACAGCAAGCGTGCCAGGGCCAGTCGTGAGTTAGGATAGGGTCAAAACCCCTGTTCATTTCCAGGGTTACCCTATCAGGCTACCAGCTAACATAAACATTTAAGACATTTAAACCATTTTCAGCTCAAATCTCACTATCAGACATCAGCTAGTGTCTGAAAGAACTTCAGATTGCAATCAGATGGGGATTCTGATCGCTGTATAAGGCAGAAATATATTTAGGTCTATATGCGATGCTAAAGGCTATGCTAAACAATGCCATAATAAATACACATGCATGGAAAATACCAGAGACTGCTTGAAGAACTCAGACAAATCATATATGATTATAATTGTATATTGATATTTATTTCATCTGTCTCTTCCCTATGCCTTTGTTGATACCGGACTTTGTTGATGTCATAAATGACATATTCTCCGGTTAACTCGTTTAACTCTTGTTTTCTGCTTGTGAGCTCCCTCTGTTGCTCTTCTGAAAGGATAACAGTATAGTGAGACGGGAGAGATTGTCCAGACCTTCTTAGATCGCATAATTCTGTGGAAAAAAATAATAGAAATGCTCATTCTTTCTAAAGAAATGTGATGTAAACATATGATATTTTATCCAAATTGTTCTAAATGTGTAAGCCTTTGTAATTAAAAGCCTTAATGGAGTTGTTTTGTGCATTCCTGTGATCAGAAACAAATGGAAGCAGATGCAGCTGCATAATATGCTTGTTCTCTTTTTATGTGAAATACTGACAAATACCAGTTTGATTCAGCATGATTGATGTGTACAACTTTCCCAAACAAATGACTGTCACTTTACAATTTTTATCGTAAATCATTGGTTAAATATCGCTGCTGGAGTCTTAGGGTGCTTTCACATCTGTAGTTCGGTTCATTTGGTCCGGACTAAGGGAAAAAATTATGCTTTGTATCATTTTCAGGCGTTTTGGTTCCTTTTCACACCACACTGACTGCTCTGGTCCGAATCAGATGATGAGTTGATGAAACGAACCAAAATGCAGTCACGTGACAACATCCACATCACTCATTGGCAGGAGGTAACTGCACTTCGATTGGTCAGAATTAACGTGCGGGAAAATTCCAGAGCTCCCGGAAGTTAACAAAGAGGAGGAAAATGTGCTGTTTGCTAAACAACCCAAATATGTCACTGTTCTTATGAGTTTTTGGAGAGTTGGAAGCTCATATGGTCATCAGACCAAATTTCTATGATGCTCCGACCCTCCTCAGAACTACACGTTTGTCCGCGAGCGTCCATGCTAGTGCCAACTGTCAACAAACATTATTCCTCATCGCATAATGCACAGCGCAGCTGACTACGGCAGCTGGTTTAGTCCAAAAATGCGCAGTTCTTTGGCAGTTGGGTCTGTTCGATGTCGGATCACGTTCTCACCACAAACGAACCGCTACAGAGTTTGTTTGAAAACGTACCGAGACCACCTCGTCGAGGAGGTCTCGGTATGCTTGTTTGTCCGCTTTTGGTGCGCACCCGAGTGCGATTGCTGCATTCACACCTTTCCAAACAAACCGCACCAAGGGGGACAACGAACTCTAGTGCGATTCACTATCGCACTAAACGAGCAGATGTAAAAGCACCCTTAAGTCTGTCGTAGTAATTTAGCATATACCTAGTTTTCATTGACCTAGCTTCCCCATGCTGGGGAAATTGTGGGGTTGTATGACGTTGTTCTATGGAGGGGTGTTAGGTTTTAGGGTAGGGTTAGGGTTAGGCTCTGCCCGGCACGCTGTTAGCCTGGATCGCACTGGCCCGGTAGTGGAAAAAGTGGCTTTTGATAGGATGGGGATGATGACCTCAGACAAATTTGAAATGGACTTATTTTGATGGTCCTTTTGAACATTCTGTTGACTATAATCAACTTTGCACCTAACTCTCATTAGAGTATCAGTAGACTGCTGTTTAATTTCTGCTAACTCTTTATTGTGATGATGCTCCAACATACATTCGACTGACTATAAATAACTTTGCCAAGTACATGTCAACTTATTCTAACCCTAATTAGTCTACTAAAGCCCCATCCACACTACTACATTTTAGTTTAAAAACGGAGACCTTTTGCTACGTTTGCTCCTCCGTCCAGACTAAAACGGCAAAAACGAAGACCTAAAACGGAGAAGTTTAGAAACGCTGCTGACCCCGTTTTGCGTTTGAATCTCCGGAGGGCGTTTTTAGTGAAGACGGGTCAAAACGGAGGACTTTAGAAACGATGACGCAGAGGCTCACGCTCGGCTCTCTGATTGGGTGTCATCAGTCACTTAAGTAAAAGTTCCACCTCGTCGTCGGTCCATGAAAAGAAATCTCTGGTCTTCGACATTGCTAATCTTTGCAGAGGTAACTTAGCTACTTTCTTCTTCGTCAAATCTGAGGAATAGTCAATCTGTTTCCCGTTTACACCGGCACGCGCATGCCCAGTGTAGGTGAATGGTCACGTGATCCGCGTGTTCAGTCATTTTAATGTGGACGGAGATCAATTCTAATACGCAGCTAAAACGCTGGTGTGGACGGAGATCGTATTCGTTTTAGTTCTCCGTTTCTAAACTAAAACGCAGTAGTGTGGATGGGGCCTAATACTCAACTCACACTCTAATGAGAGTTAGTAGACATGTAGGTGCAACGTTACTCATAGTTAACAGAATGTGTTAAAGGTGCAGTGTGTGATTTTTAGCGACATCTAGTGGTGAGGTTACGAATTGCAACCAACAAAAGTTACGGTGGCTGACAGGAAAATATGTCATTGTCTGAGACAGCAGAGAGTAGCCAGTTCAGCAATGAGATTTCTTTACAAGGATAAATTAAGAAATTATGTTTACTTAATTTTTCAGTAAAACTATATGTTATTGCGAATATTATTGTTACTTGTTCATCATTGTGTCAGTGTTTTATTCGCTGAACTAAGCTTGCTTCCTTGCACGAAGAGCAACATAGTAACAAAACGCGTTTGTCCGTTTAGGGCCACTGTAGAAACATGACCACACAATATGTCGACCTCCATAGAAGGGGGCGCCCGAGGTTATGGAGATATAAATGTCTCATTCTAAGGTAATAAAAACATAACTGTTCATTATGCAAGGTCTTTATACACCACTGAAAACATAGTTATGGATCTTATATTGCATTTCTGTCAATAGATCCTCAGAAATATTACACATTGCACCTTTAAAGGGGCCATCAAATTAAAGTGAAACAAATTTCTGCTTCAACCATACTCCAGAAGACTGCAAATACAGTCTTTGTCCTCACAACAAAAAGGCGTGTGGGTCTTTTTCAGCAGGTTACACTGAAAGACTGCCATTTTGGCAGAGTCTGGCAATCCCAAGTGCCCACAGGCTCAAAGCACAACGTATTGTTTCCCATCCAGCATTCAGGTGGGTCTGAAAGAGCCCCGTGTGCCACAGTCTCAGTGCCAGCTATTGTGTGTCTTCACTCCCTCTGCTTGCCCAGCCACACTTCCTCACGGGACGTTTCCTGAGATATTAAGTAACAATTAATGTATCTAATTGAGTAACAGATTGAAATTTAAACTGTATTTGCTTATAATCTTTCAGTCCACTGAGCTCTTGACAGCACATTAGAAATGAGCAATCAGATTAAATTTCTTCAGATTTGAAAAAAGTAAAGGTTTGAGTCCCTGCCTTGTTTTCTTCTTTTGACGATGAGAGAAGGAATCTCAAACAGATGTAGTCTAATGTTATTTACACAGGCTGGGTTTCAGTCACTGACGTGGGCAGCTTGGGATGGAGCCGTGTTACACAAACCAGCACTTTAACTCGTAGATGGATCACATATCGATTTCTGTACCATAATTCATTTTATATAACTGCTGGCAAGGCACATATGTGGATAGTGAGTGGGCTCGCTTCCGTAGATATTTTTATATCCTTTTAAGGACTGAGACCAGAACAAACACTGGTTTGACGTGTTCACAGTTGAGATTTTTATTAGCCTTCCAAACACGTATGAATCAATGCAGTTTTTTCTGTTGGCTTGAGAACTAGATAAACATCCAGTGGCTGTGCTTTTGATTCAGTCAATCTTTAACACTTCCACTTCAGATTCTTTTCATCCAGACCAGTGAGAGGCTGCTACTACAAAAGACCAGAGCAAAAGTGTTGCCAAATACAGTCTGACTGGATCAAGCCAGCTAACAAAAATATGTACTAAGAACTTTTGCCAATGTTTCTATTCAGTTGCGAAAATGTTATTTCTGGATGTTCTCTGAACGTTTAAAGCATCCAGGTTTTTTATTTCTTGGTAATGCAAATGTTAAGGGAACATTCCAATTAATCATTCTTCAAACTTCATAGAATGTTACTTTTAAATGTTCTCCAAACATTCTGAAACAAGTAGTAATACTTCATAGATATATACACTAGATGTCGCATTGGCTAAGGCAGTTCATTGGAACGAATGCGTCAATAGAGCCGCCATCATGGAACAGGGGAGCCCCTCCTCTTTAATGCATCAGCGTCAATGTAAAAAAAGGTCTAACAGAAATAAAAATCACCATAAATCGTCATGAATGCGATTTTCAAATTTTTTTAGTTCGTTCCAACGGTCAGACATGTATTTATCATTGAGTCCAGAGAAATTATTTTTTTTTTTACAAAATTTCTCATTCTTGTGAAATGTAATCCCTTGCTGTCTGGTTTTTAGATTTCGTTCGTGTGAACATCCATACGCAGCACAAAAGTCCGGCATCATCCATGAATTCGAAGTACAGGCGGAGATAGCAGCGTTACCTAGCTACTTCCTATGACAAGACCCCTGTTCCAAGATGGCGGCGGTTTTGACGGATGGTTAGAATCTAGTGTAAATATCTATGGTAATACTTAAACTATTTTAGACGAATGTACAACTAAAATCTGGAAATTAGCATTAGCATTGATTCTGAGCTTATCATCTGAGCTGTAAAAAAACCCCACTTGACTAATTTCTCAGGAGCCACAGGAAAATGACACCCCACTTTGTGCTGTGCTGAAACAGCCCTTATTATTAAAATTAATCACTATTCACTAAGTTCTCAATACACACTCATATTCAAACATATACTACCACAGATTTGTATTGTTCTTAATGAGAGTAATTATATAACTACACCTTATTCTTAACCATAGCACTTTCCTTACACATTCTGCCATGTTTAGATTTTAATTAAGACATTATTTTGCCCATTTATGAATCTGTTTTACTACTGAGGGACATCCTCACAAAGTGTTTTAAGAGGTTTAACCCTCTGGGGTCGACCGGCACGTTTTGCTGGATTTTCTTCACATAGCAGCAAAATAGACTTAAAATACTCCGTCATTTATGGTCATACAGACATAAGAAATATGAAAAAATAAACTGTAAAATGTCTACTTTTTTATGTGTCCACTTACAATCGAAACAAAACATTCTGCTTTTGTAACATAACGAAAATAAACAGGGTGTGCTTTCTGGCTCTCCGTCTCCGTGAACTTTTTTTCTGGAGAACGTCTCTAAACTTAAACAAAACTCAGCGAATACTAGTCACAAAGGCAAGAGCAATATATCTTTATAAACATTTAAGTGTCTATGTAATATGTGAGAATATTTTGAGTAATTTGGCCGTCACATGTATGGTATGACACACACACACACAGACACGCACGCACGCACGCACACACACACACACACACACAGTTTTGGAAATACAATACGACACTAGGTACTTTCAAACTTCAGGTACTTTCCTGTCCCAGTGGTTTATTTTATTAAAACTATCAGATTTAAACTTTTTTGTTATCTGAAGGTCACAGTAAAACTGTCATGACCTTGCCTTCATTTAGTTCTTCTACCTTTCAAATGCCTTTTATGTTTAGATTTATTGTTTAATTAACTAGGAAGAATGAGAAAGAGAGTCAACAGGACCAGACAGTTCAAGAAAAAAAGCAGCAACATTTCTTTTTAGAAATACACAGTGTATACATGGCTTTACATGAATAACTACTGTAATTTAGTGAATGGGGAACACAGGGAAATCTGCTGGGAGAATGTTTGATCTCTTTGTCAGTTACAGTAAGAGAGGGCCATGTTTCTTATCTTCATGGTACGCCTGCAACGGCTGAAGCGGTTGTAATAATGTGGATGGTTGCTATTTCTGTGTGGGCTCTCAGAGCTGGATTAACACACTCTATCAAGATGATAAATGCACAGAAGCACTTCATGCATCTCTCTTTTGTGTGTGTAATCTATGCTGCTCATGACCAGGCATTTTGTCAGCATGTTTCCTTATTCACTGCCTGATTTTCAAGTGAGAAACGGCATTGCTTTCAAAATAAACATAGGAAGATCTGAAGTTAAGCACAGGCCAGTTTCTCTCAATTCATTTTTGTTAATGGTAGCTCTTTGCTTACACAAATATTTTACTATTTTTGGAATAACTTTTATATCAAGCAATTAACTACACAGTATGTTCACAGTAATGTAAAATATAATTTTCATATTGTGTTTCTGTTCATTATGTGAATATAAAAGGTATTGGTGTTGTCACGGTACCAAAATTTCAGTAGTCGGTACCAATACCAGCAACATTTCATGATTCATGTTCAGTGTTGGGGGTAATGCATTACAAGTAACTGGAGTTATGTAATCAGATTACTTTTCTTATTGACAATATAAATTGTACAATCACTCTTTAAAGTCTCCTCCAGCACACCCCAAAAGACTTTCAATGAATTTAAGTCTGGACTCAGAGGTGCCAATTCATGTGTGAAAATTATTCTTCATGCTCCTTCACAACCATTCTTTCACAATTTGAGCATTGTCATCCTGGAATATGACCATAATGTGTCTTTCTACATGGTTGTTTAAGAAATGAAAGCTACACACTCCATCAATTAGAGTTAGAAGAACTGTTGCCAAACATATAACATGCTAGAAACATAATAATCACTGCAATAATGATCCAATCACATGCTAGAAACATAATAATCACTGCAATAATGATCCAATCATATGATCTTAAGTACATGTATTTGCATATTTAAATCCAAACAAAATTAGTTTTGTCCAGGCAGTGTACATTGTTGGTTATAATGATTCACGAGTGTGCAAAGCTCATGCTGAACAAAATCTGTTGTATCAAGTGGATTCTGACTAACTTAAATGCCTCTGATTGGCCATTGCCTTCACGAGTTCAACAAACATGTCTCTGATTGGCTACAATGCTCAACGTTACAAAACATGTTGTAAATACAAACCTTTAACGCTCTCACAAATATGCATGTGAGTGTTTGATAGCAGCCGCCTATCAGCAGGTACCCGTACTTCAAAAAGGCTATTATCATTACATTTGTAAAATTTAAGTATATACTTCATACCAAAGTACTGGTACTTCTGACAAAACTAAAAGGTATAGTTCACCTAAAAATAAACATTCGGTGGAATTTTTTGTGTGAAATTCTTGTGGAACAAAAATGGCCGAAATTCAGAATGATGTACAAAAACAACGTAATGAACATAAATATATAAACAATAAGTAATTACAGAATATTCATTTATGTGTGCACTGTTCCTTTAAGTGTTTTACTGAGTGCTGTTCATTGACTATTTCTCTGACTCTTCACCAGGTGGCTTCTGATCACCAAACACACAGATTCTTTATTAGCAGCTCATTAGCAAACACTGGGCCAAGAGCTTGTTAACTTATGTTTATTACTGTTTTCGTCCATGGGAGGAAAAAATATTGTTCATTTTCAGCGAGTTGGAAAATAAACTAATCATCTTCACCCTGGGCCCGCAGTCGTTTGTTTCTGTCAGGAGATATCTCTACTGTAAACATAAGAGCCCCCCTGTGCCTCTAATTAGGCTGCACAATAACTAGCATGTTGACGCGCAGTGGCAGGACTAATGCTTTTGAAACAAATCATTAACATTTTGTAATTATTTATGCAACTGTGGTCAAATTTTTTCCCGCATAAGATTGCACATTAAACATTTAACTAGCTCATCTTTCACTTGGTAGAAGCTAATCTAATGGGATGCCAACATGCCAACAAGTGCAATTAAAAGTCAATTTACACAGTTAAGATGGCTTTCCATTCACAAATTATAAATATGCATTGAATCTACAGTTATCAGTCATCAAAACAGGTCTCTTATGTTTACACCATGCACTTATAGAGCAAGACAAATAATAATCTGTGCAAAAATTGCTTTCTATTATATCTGATAAGACCATTTTTGACTAGATGAAATTAAATATCAGGTTCCTGGAAACAAGCATGAAATCAAACGCAGTGTATTGTCATTTCAGTCTTCTTTGACTTGTCTAGCATTTGAATGGAAACAAATAGAAAGTGACAGCGGGAAGAGGTACAGCTGCTGGAGACAGTTTCATTACCTTACATCAGTCAGCGATCACAATATCGAAGGATATGAAAAAAATATGACGCTTTGTGTTAGCCTCGTATTGAAAAGAAATCTTGCTGTGACAAACAAGACCCCGTTCTGTGCTGAAATGGAAACTGTGTTGCCAGGGATTTGTTTTCAGTTCTAAATGGTTTTAATTGCTCAAGAGATTTTTGTATATATCGCCATGTTCCTGAAATCCTTTGTCCAGTGCGCTCATTGACCCTAGGGCTCTATAATAAGGGCACAATTAACATTGGCACATATATGCCCACATCTGGGCCAAATTGCCAATGGGATGGAAAACATTGCAATGGTGCCAAGCCCTAAAGGCCAACAAATATCCCAATTTATATTCATTCAAGGCTTGATATAAAAAAAAGAAATGTGTTTTCCTCAACTTGCAACTCGTCGCTCCACAGCGGGTAAATAGGGTCTGTGTGACGGTTCTTCCTGTGCTGAATATGGTGTATTGTTATCGTGTATCAGCTCTACAGGCGGCAGTGTTGGGATTTAAGGTCAGGCTCAACTGCTGAGACGGACTGATGGAAGAATCAGACTCATTTCAGCCTCACAGTCGAGCTGGACGAGGCTTCGGGCAGTAGCTCGCTAGAGAAATATCACATTTTGAAGCATTTCCTATGAGAATAACCCACGTGTTGCTACTGCCATCTCACCAAGAACAGGTGCTTGGCTGCAATATGAAACATACAAATTATGTTCCCAACCATTCCATTCAAATAGCATGTTTTGTAAGTTATTCTGTAAGCAATTATCTTATGCTCACCAAGGTTGCATGTATTTGATCAAATATACAGTAAAAACTGTACATTTTTATTTTATATAAAAATATATTTTAAAATGTAATTTATTCTTGTGATGACAAAGCTACATTTTCAGCAGCCATTACTTCACATGATCCTTCATAAATCGTTCTAATGCTGATTTGCTGCACAAGTGACATTTGTAACCATTCAACTTTTTTCACGGTTATTTGATGAATATAAGAGTTTAAAAGAACAGCATTTATTTGAATCAGACATATTTTGTCTTTACTGTCACCTTGGATCAATTTAATGCATCCTTGCTGAATAAAATTATTAATGTCTTTTAAAAAAGTCTTACTGACCCCAAACATTTGAATGGTAGTGCATATAATGAAAACAGTCAGAATATTCCAAAAATGATTCACAGAACATGTGTTAAAAAAAATCAACAAAATCCATCATTTCCAGGGAAAGTAGTGCAAATTAGAAATGGCAATAGAAGTTGTTTTAGAAGTAGAAGCCATTGTGGGTTTTTTATGTTTAATGTAATGAATACATGACAAAGTCATGTAATGTATTTATTTACATTTAAAAATGTATTCACTAAATGTGACCCTGGATCACAAAACCAGTCACAAGTAACAACAAGACATTGTATGGGTCAGAATTACCTATTTTTCTATGCCAAACATCATTAGGATATTAAGTAAAGATCATGTTCCATGAAGATATTTTGTAAATTTCCTACCGTAAATATATAAAACATTTATATTTGTGAGTAAATGCAGCACAATCGCGAACATAAATGGACAACTTTAAAGGAGATTTTCTCAATGTTTCGATTTTTTTGCACCCTCAGATTCCAGATTTTCAAATAGTTGTATCTCGGCCAAATATTACCCTATCCTAACAAACCATAAATCAATGGAAAGCTTATTTATTCAGCTTTCATATGATGTATAAATCTCAATTTCAAAAAATGTACCCATGTTTTGTGGTCCAGGGTCACAAATGTGTTCCCATCAAACTTTATGCTCATGTCTTCTTACTAAATAAAACAATTTGTCTATCTTTAAAGGAGTGTAAACATTTCTCATTTGCATTTTCCATAGCCTACAACATTTTTAACCCAATGTCCTTAAATTCAGTAACCCAGTTACTGAAAGAGTTAGAATATAAGTCAAAACACCCTGGCAACCATCTATCAATACCCCAGAACTCCCTCGATACTTCAAAACAACCTTTAGCAACCACCCACAACACCCTAGCATCAGTTTTGCAGACAAGCACAACATTTCTTCACCAAAAGTGAAAATCTAGCTGTGTCTGAATGCATTCTCCATGGTAAAATAAAGTTCGGGAAGTATTCCCCTTTCACAAATGGACAGAGCAAACTTAGCTCCTATCACTATGTTTGCTGCAATGTTATGTTTGCAAAAAAAAAAGGATACCTGTCCAATAGTGAAAGAAATCAATTTTATCTCAGTTGCGCTACATTTTGTATTTAAGAGCCATCTTTCCAAACCCTCAAAAAACAGATCAATAGGAGCAATACAAGGCAAAGCTCAAGGAATTATAAAATAACCGTGTCTGGCCTCTCTGTGCAAATCAAGGTTTGAAAATCTGAGCAAACACTGGCAACTTTTCATTACAGACCTTTTCTTTATTCACAGATAAAGTGCATCACAAGTTTCAGTTTGCAATTTTATTTGTTTTCGCCTCCCTTACGATCAGATATCTATGCGGCTTGGTTGAACCGCAGTAAAAATGTGTCATTTGCAACTGGTAGAGCTGGGATACTTGGTCTTGGACTAGCCTAGAAATCAAGACGCACCCTAGCGGCAGCAAAAATTATTTTGCTGCCAGTGTGGTCTAGCAACTCTCCGTTGACTTTCGAACTGGAAAAACCAAAAACTGGTCAGGCCAATCAGATCGTGTATAGAGTCGGTGGGCGGGCTTAACATAGAGACGACAGAGTTGCGACGGTTCACCGCTAATTGAAAACAAAGAATGGCTGCTGCTGCTGGCGAACAGCGGTCTTTCGATTCAGCTTTGGCCGCGACTCTGGAGGATTTGAAGTTAAACTTTTCTTTGAAACAAGAACAAAGAACGGCTTTGCTCTGACTCTGACTCCGTCGCTCTGACTACATCACCTTCTTCGTTGCTCTGGGGTGCGTTTCCCGTACAACGACGTAACTCACTGGTTTAACTACCACAGTACGATGCATCGTTGAAGAACTCACCTTGCTAGTCCCGACTGTTTCCCGAAACCATATTGTCGCAAATTGGTCGTTCAACCACGTTGGTTAATGATGTCACGCAGGTGGTGGAGTAATAACTTCTTTTAATGAATCTGCTGAGATCGAATAAATGCTAGATGTTTTGCTATAAATTACGGACATGGCATCTGAGGACAATTTCAAATTTTTCTCAGTTATTTTGCTCTATTTCCAGATTCAATCATAGGCTCGTTTTTACGTGGTAGAGCACGTTCGCACATGCGCAGTCTTCAAAAACGGTGCTTTAAATCTCTTGACAAACTAAAAGACGTAAATGACATAGGCTCAATCATAGGCTTGTTTTTACGTGGTAGAGCGTGTTCGCACATGCGCACTCTTCAAAAACGGTGCTTTAAATCTCTTGACAAACTAAATGACATTTGTATGTATTCTAAATAAAAGATACAAATGGGACTGAATGTCAGCTTGCTTATTTTGCTCAAAGTAAGGATATATTATGTCCTCATGTCATGCAAACTAGAAACTATGCTTCTAACCGCAGCTCGAGATTTGTCGTTCCAACTACACAACTTTGCGATGCTGTTTGCGAATGTTCGTTGGAACGATGGTTTCGGGAAACACCAAATCGTTGGACTATGTTAGTAACGACGGAACTTGCGGCCATAGTTGGCTAACGATGCTTTCGGCAAACGCAGCCCTGGTTGGTTGTAGCGCTATCCTATTGTGTGCAGAGGGAATTTGAAAGACAACCGTTTATCCTGCCCCTCGGATTGAGGCATGCCAATGGAGAACTAACATCTTGATGTGAGTCTGGTATGCCAGGCTAGTCTTGGACTGCAATTATGAATGAACTCGGACTCGGATGGACTTGTAGTCCTGATAATGTAGTAACACTTGTTGTTCGAGCATCAGTAACTCAGTGGTTGTTTGTGCTAGATCTCTCAAACTTTGATATGCCTTAGCCACATTTGTCTACTACAAATAAAACTCACTTGTACCTGTATACTACACAATCACAGATTATGTGAGTTAAAGGTGCTCTAAGCGATGTCGGGTGACGTCACTTCTTGTTGACGTTCGAAGTATTGTCAAACAAAACTGAGGTTAGCTCGACCCCCCCTCCTCCTCATCCGCGCACTAATGGTGCGTTCAAGTCCTCCTGGGGAGTTCGTACGTACGAGGTAAGAAGTCGTGTTTACGACGTGAGGTGCGTTCAAGTCAGTTTGTAAAATGGATTCATGATGTACTCGCTCATTATATAAATGTAGTAAATTTTGAACACTAAAAAATGACGGACTGCTGCTTTAATGCTCACTGTTCAATACTTTTCAAAATATGATGCGACGCCCCAAACAGCTCGCTGACGCCCCCTTGTGGGCCGAGACTTCCTGTTGGGAACCGATGAGCTAAGGCATCTGTAACATTTTGTGGTTATATTCTGTTGGATTCTTACTACCCTGTGAAGTTAAAAATGAGCTTATTCCAATACTCTATATTTCAAGCTGTCTGAAATACTAGTAATACCAAACAACCATAACATAACTAACTGTTTTAGCATATGCGTTTGAAGTTAGCATGAATGTAAAGCATCAAATTAATTAGAGAAACAGCTACTTTAGGTTATGTAAGTCAATTAGTTGTACTGTATAATACAATGATTGCTATAGGCAAAAATTAAACTTGAAAATCACTTTTTTTTGTCATAAAATCTACAATGTTTCATCACATGCCACTTCTCCTTTGAGCTTAAAAAGCTGATGGGAGTGTATGATATCGATGACATCACCACAGCTCTTTTCTGACTTGTTAAACTGACAGTGTTGCAACTGACTCCATGTTTCAACACTCTCCGGTCTCCCCTTACTCGAACTTTACTCGGACAATAAGTAAGAACATAAAACTAAGATGACAAGACATTAATAAACTTATCCCACTCAAACTCAATTGGTTAAGGACTTGGACTTGAGGTGGACTCGGAAACAATATTATTCCCCACGCTGCTCAACTTCTGTGGCGACTGAACTCTGGACTTTGTCACCTCAGAGTTGACAAAGACACAAAGACGAAGCTCTCTCCCTACAGCAGTTGAAGTTTGCTGACTTCAGATAAATCCTTACAAAATGAGCAGGGTAATTGCTGTGAAATGGCCTTTTCAAAAGTGTCTCCTGATACTTCTGGTGCGTGATCTACTGTCCCGGGCTTTTAAACACATCAGCATCACGCTTAAGTAGCCGTAAATTATGCTAACGGCTAACCTAAGAATGCGTTTGCCAGGTACGGTAGTTTAATAACAACACTTATTGTAGAGGCAATTAAGCTTAATAAACCTCTTTTATTGTTCATTAAAGAAGCCTGTAGTCGTCATTTCAGGTCTGACTGTGTTCACCCTTGTGGCACATTCAACAGACTTCTGAGGATTCCTGTAGATGTGTCTTCACTTTAGCCTGTATAATAAATATTATATGCTACAGACCATCAGAGGTTTGCACTGAAACTCTTCTATGGCTATGATGTCTGTGCTCAATAATATATTATTAATATTATATTAATATATTACATGCCAGCAAAAGACTACCGTTCGAAAGTTAGAGGTCAGTAAGATTTTCTTTGAAAGAAGTCTTTTATTTAAAAAAATACAGCAAAAACAGTAAATACTGTTTTCTGTTTAAATATATTTTAAAATGTATTTTATTTCTGTAATGTCAAAGAATTTTCAGCATCATTACTCCAGTCTTCAGTGTCACATGATCCTTCAGAAATAATTCTAAAATGCTGATTTGCAGTTTAAGATTCATTCCTTATTTTTATCAATGTTGAAAACAGTTGTGCTGCTTAATATTTTTTTGTAATTCTGATATCACATTCTTTGATCAATGTAAAGTTAAAAAAGAACAGCATTTATTTAAAATACAAATCTTCTTTAACATTATAAATGTCTTTACTGTCACTTTTGATCAATTTTGTGACGATCGGCAGCTGTAGTGCCCTCGAGAGCCTCTGGAGGACACGCTCTCTTTATGTTATGTTTCATTATGGACTCATTATGTTTTATTATGTTCAGCTGTGTTTCATTATTGGTTATTGAGTTCCTGATTTAAGCCCTGTGTTTCTGCCCTGTCTTTGTGAGTTGTTATATGTTTCAGGATTAACGTGAGTGTGGGTAGTTCCCAGTGTAAAGTTTTCTTGTTCCACGTTCTGAGTCTCTGTTTGAGTTTATAGTTTGTTTAAATAAAGCGTGTACACTGCGTTTGGATCCAGCCTCATATCTGCCTTCACCGCATCACGTTACAGAACAACTCACCACGAAATGGATCCAGCAGTTGTCAGCAACCGGGCTCTGGGAGAATACCTGTCGACGTTATTGCAAGAGGGCCAGTCCGTCCAAAGGTACGCGAAGGATTTTCTGTCCATTTGCCATCTGGGAACGCTAGATGAGATCCAGCTCATGGACCTGTTTTGGAACGGGCTGGATTATAAGATCGCTCGATGGATGCCGAGGGATCTTACCGAATGGACTCTTGACCGGTATATCGCTCAGGCTTGTTCCTTGGAAAACCTCTTCTCCATTACAGGCTTGTTCTACTCGACACCTCCCGAGTTCACATTACCCGCGAAGCCCTCGTCGTCGTCTTCGCCGCTGGTCCGGTCCAGCCTTGCCGAGCCCGCTCTTCACTGCAGCGCCGACGAACTCACTCTTCGCTGCAGCCCTGACGAACCCGAGCTCCTCGTCAGCCTCGACGAGCCGGTGCTTCACGTCAGCCTCGAAGAACCCGAGCTTCACGTGAGCCCCGACGAGCATGCATTTCACGTGAGCCCCGACGAGCATGCATTTCACGTGAGCCCCGACGAGCATGCATTTCACGTGAGCCCTGACGAGCCTGCACCTCGCGACGGTCCAGCCGAGCCCGCGCTCCGCGTCAGCCCTGACGAACCCGAGCTTCGCGTCAGCCTTGACGGACCTGAGTTTAACGTCTGCCTTGACGAACCTGAGCTTCAAGTGAGCCCTGCCGAATCCAGTGAGTCAAATGCCGAGTCGAGTGCATCGTTCAGTACGTCAAGTGCATCGTCCAGTGAGTCAAGTGCATCGTCAAGTGAATCCAGTGAGTCGAGTGCATCGTTCAGTACGTCAAGTGCATCGTCAAGTGCATCGTCAGTGAGTCAATGAGTCAAGTGAGTCTACTGAGTCAAGTGAGTCTACCGAGTCAAGCCCAGTGAAGCGCCGTCGCAGAAGGAGAAGGAGGACGCGCTCGGCTACTCAGGCTCCAGTGAGCGTACCCAGACTTCTCGCCCTGCCGGCCCCGCCTCTGCGCCTCGCCCTGCCGGCCCGCCTGCGCCTCGCCCTGCCGGCCCCGCCTCTGCGCCTCGCCCTGCCGGCCCCGCCTCTGCGCCTCGCCCTGCCGGCCCCGCCTCTGCGCCTCGCCCTGCCTGCGCCCTTTAAGCTCCGGGAGACCTTTCCTAAACCCGTGGATTTCCCCAAGTATTTTTTGGGGGGGGGCCAAGGGTCCGGTGAGGAGACCATGAAGGCTGCGCCGCCATGGTCGTCTGCAGGGGCTTCACCACCCTGGCCTTCGCCTCGTCCTGCTCCGCCCTGGCCTTCGCCTCGTCCTGCTCCGCCCTGGCCTTCGCCTCGTCCTGCTCCGCCCTGGCCTTCGCCTCGTCCTGCTCCGCCCTGGCCTTCGCCTCGTCCTGCTCCGCCCTGGCCTTCGCCTCGCTGCTCCGCCGCCTTCGCCTCGTCCTGCTCCGCCCTGGCCTTCGCCTCGTCCTGCTCCGCCCTGGCCTTCGCCTCGTCCTGCTCCGCCTGGCCTTCGCCTCGTCCTGCTCCGCCCTGGCCTTCGCCTCGTCCTGCTCCGCCTGGCCTTCGCCTCGTCCTGCCCGCCTGGCCTTCGCCTCGTCCTGCCCGCCTGGCCTTCGCCTCGTCCTGCTCCGTCCTGTCCCTTCCAAGTGTTCCACCCTGGTTGCCTTCCAAGTGTGCTTCCCCATGGTCTCTTGCCCTGCTATGGTCTCCAGGCCCCAGGTCTCTCCATGGGCCTGACCTCCTGCCTCTCCATGGGCCTGGCCCTCCATCCCAGCCCCCGTTGACCTCCCCCGGAGCTCTTAGGAGCGTCTGGAAGCCGCTCCTTAGAGGGGGGGTTATGTGACGATCGGCAGCTGTAGTGCCCTCGAGAGCCTCTGGAGGACACGCTCTCTTTATGTTATGTTTCATTATGGACTCATTATGTTTTATTATGTTCAGCTGTGTTTCATTATTGGTTATTGAGTTCCTGATTTAAGCCCTGTGTTTCTGCCCTGTCTTTGTGAGTTGTTATATGTTTCAGGATTAACGTGAGTGTGGGTAGTTCCCAGTGTAAAGTTTTCTTGTTCCACGTTCTGAGTCTCTGTTTGAGTTTATAGTTTGTTTAAATAAAGCGTGTACACTGCGTTTGGATCCAGCCTCATATCTGCCTTCACCGCATCACGTTACAATTTAATGCATGCTTACTGAATAAAAGTATTAATTCTTTAAAAAAAATAATCTTACTGATGACAAACTTTTGAATGGTGTATATTTCTTACAGCGTATGTAATTTCTGTACAACTCGCATCACTGAATGGAATTGCAAAAAGAAAAATAAGTAAAATAATGATTTAAAGTTTACTTATAGTCTCTGCATTCAGAAATGATTTTATATAGTTACAGTATTTCACAGCACTTTGAGAAACACTTTCAAAGGAACATTCGTGCACTGTTTAAAAAAATACATTTTTCAAGCAATCTGTGTTTTACCAGTGACATTTATTTCTGGAGAACTCTTAAAAGCATGAAATGGACTCATTTTCTACAGTGCAAGAGAAGAGAGAGAAGAGAAGAAAGAAAGAGAAGAAAGAGAAGAGAAAGGATTAGTGTACA